>OZ020581.1:14758388-15150224 GCA_963971525.1 Cephus spinipes
GAGAGAGAGAGAGAGAGAGAGAGAGAGAGAGAGAGAGAGAGAGAGAGAGAGAGAGAGAGAGAGAGAGAGAGAGACGTAATGCTGCGGCTGGGCGACCACGTGGCTCGATGCCAGCCACATACATCATACCGTGACATAATCATCCTACATTCGCACCCCACCCAGTCTAGTTCTCACCCTCGAGTAACCCTCCCCCTTGTACCCCCCTGCCCATATCACCCCATATACAAGAACCTTTGGTACTTGCATATTGCTGTATACTCACTGCAGATGCACCCTGGACCAATAGCACGATGTATCCGGACGTAACGTAACTCGCTGGTATTTAAATTAAACTGAGATTTGAACATAGGGATTTTGCTGGAATCTCAGAATGCAGTTTTATGACGTCACCGTAAGCTTGATTATGCCCACTTAATATAAACACTGTGATATATTTCAAAATTGATTGGTATTAAATTTTTTTTTATATTGAAAAAAAAAATAATAATTTAAAGACTGGATATCAGTGATATCGATTCGGTCTATTTAATAGATTTTATTGATCATAAGATAATTGCACTTCAGAATGCACTTAAGTGCAACTGCATACTACCCGTCGTGATCGAGGAACTGGGAAAGAGGAGACTCTATAAAAAATACATATGCGTTATATGGGACCGGTGTGTCCGATTGACATACGGTTGTAATGACGTTGGAAAATACGAGGGACAATAAATTCGAATGCTCGTATAAAGATCTTTACATTCGATAGCTATATGTCCGATGCGATAAGTGTATCAATAAAACGTGCTTTACGAGGGTGAAATATATTTAGTGTCTCGACGCCGATCGAACGCGTCGACCAATAAAGTTAGTCGGGTGGAGCGTCGGGAAATTCACGAAACTTGCACTTTCACGCTGTATATATTTTTTATAGGGTTATACAGCTTTTTCATAAGTGACAGATATGTATTTGGTCCTCTGTTTATTTTTAGGTTAACACGTGGTCATCTGCTGTCGGGGTATCCTGTGTAATTGTATCGTAGCGGTATATTTTTATTTTATTTTTTGGATAATTTATGGAAAAATAATTGGTACGGATTTTATTTGGAAAATTTTAAGTTTTTATTTTTTCCACGGTACGTTCGTCCTTTTTGCTTTGTCTAAATTTATATATAGAATATTTATTAGAATCTAATGTTTACGAGCGATCTTCACTATACTGCGGTTCGAGCTAATTATTTAAAGGGTGGACTGGCTTCCAATTAGTTTTATTGCAAGTATAATACGTACCGTCTATTAATTTTAACGACACGCTCGAAACAGACCTCTCATGCCGTTCATTGAAACACGAAACTCGCTGCGTTAATGCCCGCTGAAGTTTTATACTAATTAATTTACAGCCCCATACTCGCTTCGTCGTAATTCGGACTGCGGTATACTGATACTTAAGGAATAGGAGAGGACTGGTGTTAATAAGTGTATTATATAGAATATAATTGATAGCCGATGTTAATATGATAATTAGAGGAAAGATTTGTTGCAACGATGTATTAATATATTTCAAGAAAAATATTTTTTACATAAAAATCAAAGCATCGGAAGATGTAGAAATGTGTGTTTTAGGACCTCGTATAATTAATTAAATCAACGGCAATATTGTCAGGAACAAAATAAAGTGTAGGTATCGTTAACTTCAACTTGAAAATTCTCTGACAATATAACCTATCGAAGATGGCGCCAGCGTGCGGTTTAATCGAGCGTACGTCAATCAATTTTAATCGTTAAAAACTCCGCGACTGCAGGTCGGGCGAAATTAAAAAAGTTTCCTTTTTTTTCGCTACGAACGCAAAAGCACTTTACATTGAACTTGAAATGATTTTCGAGCACAGCAATTTTTTCTTTTTATAACACCGGTAGAACTTAATTACAATTTTCACCATCATCTCATTCGTCGATAAAAAAATTTTGGCATAATTGTCAGAGTAAAAAAAGGTAATAGAAATTCCAATGAATAAATTTAATATTATCGAAAATCTAGTGTAATAATCTTCTGGCAAGCTTACGCGCATGGGTAGAGGGAATAAAAAATGATAAAAAGATTTTAGATTAATTGGTCTGTAATCGCATGAAAATGGTGCCATAACCATGGATCATAATACAAACTTTAGTCGAGCAACCGAGTAGCGGAGTCGTGTGGAAGACCAAGCGGACCTTCGTCCAGTAATGCACCAAGTTTTAATTGTTATAGGTTACCCAGGTCCTCCTGGTTATTTCATTCGTTAATCATTCAGAGTATAATTTATAGTGTTCACTTCTCGTTTGATCAATATTAAGATAGCACAAGACGAATGGATTGTTGATATTTGTAATGGATTGTTGAGAGAGTACTTTCTGCTTCATGACAGGTTTCTTATGGACGATCACCATAGACGTAGCGATTATTTTTATTTTAAAAAAATAAAAAATGCATCCTTTCCCATCCAGAAATTACTATTAAATTATCCCACTTAGAAATACCAAAACGTATTCGTGCGTTCCGCCATCAGCCTTTTTAGATTCCCTTGACGAGCTATAGAAATTTCCAAGTAACGATACGCCATTATACAAAAATCTCGTCCTAGTCTTTTTCGTGGGATCGTCGACCATCTGGTCGCTGAGAATCAGACTACAAAAGAGCGTCCCGACGTTCACGTGTATAGAGGATAGTCATAGTAATTGTCTTTTTCAAATTGATCAGTATCCCCTTTCGATTCTATCACGGTGCTGATAAATTCAGCGATACAAAACACAACTTGAATTTCCTAAGATTTTAGCCGTACGATTAATTCGAGTTATCGTAGTGATCGACAGAGTCTAGATTGCGTATATTTCATTATGGGAAAATACGAGATATAAATACCTGTCAGCTGATTGTTGTGTTTCTCCTTCTTCGATCCCAGGGCTTGATTAAGTAAGAGAATTTCATCTTCCGAATTTTCACTATAAAAGATACTCGGTTTAGCACCAACTGTCATTACAGCGTAGTTGCCTAACGCACCACTGTTCTATAGGTAGATGGCGCTAGGTATCGTTACCCAGCATCGACCGCGCGATCTATCCAATATGGCGACGACAACGAGAACGAATTGACGTGCGCGTGTGCTACGTCTTATCTCTCGGTGAAAAAGCCAACAACAAACTTGATAGTGTGGTGACATGATAACAATAAGATAGTAAAGGATTCAGAAATGGATTAAGGAATATCAAAGTGCAGTCCATAGACACTCAGTCATGTACGTATTAACAATGTATATATTCGCGCATACACGCTCTCCAAATAGACCTTCCGTATCTCTGTAAATGATTTTCCACTAATTAGTATCGCATTTACAGGCAATTATAAACAGATTAGTTCGCCCCTGGCTATGATAATGTCACCGCAAACTGCGTCCCCGATTGCGAAAACGATGGAGTCGATTTTCGACAATGCTGTAACTACGCAACATACCTCAAGGTATTTGTCTTAGAATTTTTCTAAAAACTGTGTATTGCCAATTTACCTATCCTGTATATTGTCTCAGTCCCTTAAATATGATATACGTCTTATCAGTTTCTCATGTACATACTCTGGTTAATAAAATTTCCTGCATACGCAACGAAATTGGAACGAACGTAATTCTCTTTCTCTCTTCCCCTTTATGAAAGGCAGTTTACTATCGTACCCAATACCAATTTACCTGTCGCTTCGATGAAAATAAGGCTGTGCCTCTGAAATATGCTCTGCCACATAGGTACACGTATTCGTACGTAACTTTACATGATCTGCTTTCGGAATGGAGAGAAATTGGTCAGTTTGACTTCGAGTCTGATGACTCTCTTGCTGAAAAATTATTCATGTTTGACGGTTTACGGCGACGCGAAATCTGCATAAACAACGGGTCGACTGATATTTATAGCCAATTATGTTGCGTCTCCAAACACGCCGCCATGTGCTCGTATCGTCCATTGTGAATAAAAAAGTTTTAAAACTGGAACAGCACTTTGTATACGATTCATATTACTAAATTACTCGAGCGTACGATACTTTTAAATGCTTGCAACAATTAAAAGTTATTGATCGATCATAATTATTAAAAGTTCGAACAACCGGATGTTAATTAACTCATAGGACGATATAACGAATACGATTTCACAATTTTTCCAGTTAATTTCACACCGTAAAAAAAAATTACCCAAGCCAATACATACCAACCACACGTATTCAAGTATAATAGACGCGTTCCCTTCCTTTTATGGTTTTCGAGTAATTAATCCAACCTCGAATTAATTGACATTCCAATCGTCTCAGCATCATTAATTATATCAATACTTCCTCGTTAATTAATAATAACTGTCGATATTACCATCGAACTAGGTACTTTTCATTCGTTTAATTTATCATGAATTCAAATCAAATTTTTATTCAATCACTCATAACGCATACCCCATAGAACAATATCTGAGATAAACAGTATCGTAAAAAATTACACTTGCATAACCAAATTGCTCAAATCGCTCCAAAGTATAAAAAAAAAAGATTTTTGACAAAAAAAGTCGAAATTCAGAATATAAATACCCAACGAAATCCCAAGTAAATCTAAGCTGCATACTGGGTGCATTTTATAGTGAATGGATATCGGCGAGGAGTGTTTACCGGTGCGCAGAAAACAAGGAATAATGTCAGCCATTATCCAGAGAGCAATGACTCGATAAAAAAGCTAAATACGTAGGTACTATACGTGCGCCTCCCGCCAGGCCGGGTAATCGTGTGTTTTTATCCCAGCGGTCTTCACAAATCTGTCGAGCCGTTAAGGTAAGTGCGCCGCGGTTGCATCGTGCCCAGTTTTCTCCCCACTTCTCATATATGCACTCCTTCCCTCTCGCTCTATTCCCTTTCGCATAGCATTTCTCTTTCCCCATTGCTCCGGTCCCTCGATTCCTCAAACCGAGCCACGGCTATAGCAGCCCTGCTTCTTCTATCTGGATAGAAAGTTCCGCGTAGCAGCGACATAACTCATCCGGCACCCTTGCGCAGCTTCTCTTGGACAGCCGTGCCCAGCCGTGAGATAAGATAGTACCCTAACCTAACCCAACCTAAATAGTCTGCTAATTGAAGACTTTTACCCTTTCAGCATGGCTAAGAATTGTCTTCAGGATTAACTTCCCGGCGCGATCTCGTAAGCCACGGTTAATTAGAAGCCACAGCATCCAGCTTGCGGTCCAGATATACACGTGAGTGATGAAAAAAATTTTTTTTTTACAAAAATCTTATTCTCAATTTTTTGTGTCTTTCATCGATCACGTAGCCGATCTCGAAATTTTTATAGACGCATTGTGGCCCTATGACGTCATCGAAATTTAATCTCCACGAGATCAGAAATCAACCGGTACGTCAAACGAACCGACGGGGCTCTATTTACATTGCATCGTCACGTTGCCATTTTCCGTATCTCGAATGGATCAAATGCGTGCTGGTAAAACGGTTTAAGGGTTGAATGTAGGTTGGGGGATGAAACCCCAGCCTATCGCAACCCCCCCACGGCATTAATGCACTTCTGAAATGGCCGCTCGTAAAGCCACGTCTACACCCACCCGGATACAATGTTTATCTCGCTTGGATACTGTACATTGCCTTAGGTATGTATATACACGTACAGTACGTGTAGCAATATATGCACACCCCGTATATTCATTCTTTTTTTATTTCACGGGCTACGCGACTGATTTTCAATCAGGCGACGCGATCCAATCCGCCTATATATCAATCGTACCCATAAAAAAAGTCTTTTATACGCGGCTTAAAGTTTAATTAACATACCTCTAATTGTTTTAGCAATTTCACACTTGACCTTTCGTCGACGCATTTATATCTGGTGACGAATCTGACACACCGGGTCAATCCGACCCGGACGGTAGCTCGTCCATCTGCCATTAAGAATCCTTCGGTCGATTTTTATGTAAAAAATTAGGAATACACTTTCAACGCCTATTAATGCGTTGGCATAATCAAAATTTGGAAAAATATAAAATTTAATTGTTTAAATAAATTATTGAAAATTTTGATTTTAACAAAAGTTGCCGAAAACTTGCCGAAAACACTGCCGAGCAGTGTACCGAAAAAATGTCAAAAATTTTATTTTTCGAAAAATAACAGTCCTGGGTCAAAATGACGTCAACGGATGGTTAAATTAAATATTTATTTATTTTGTTTTTCACTTCATCTCTCTCTCACTCTCATGTATTAAGTTTTAACATTAAGCACCGTATACATATGTATTACGGCTAAAAAATAGTACCAATTGTAATGCGTACTTAAGTCCCACTTAAACAGGTGTTTCAACAGTGTACACTGATTGGCCGTACGTGACGTGCACACGGCTTTTCTCGGCTTTACGGGTTTGCGATCTCAAACGAGGCCGCTTAATCACGGCCAGGCTCGTAAATCAATTGACTCGGAAGTTACGTAACGTTAGGGAAGAGTTGACAGAGCTTAGCAGTATTTCAAGATATCCTGACCCAGGCGTTACTTCATTGAATTTCGAACGATAAATTTAAAAGTTCGATAGTCCGGGACTCGATAATAAAGGATTTTTATTCGATTAATTAAATACCGTCTTACTGGTATCTTACTTCGATATACTGTATGCTGTGTATATTGCTGAAATATTGTGCGTAAGACTTTATGTCGGTTTTATATGAAAATTTTCATTATAAAAATATCAGACTGTACGTGTGTATTCACTGTGCTAGAGTCAATACTTGCTCGTGATAACTTATAGACGATAACTTCTTTTTTTACTGGATATATTATATTTACGTATATACAATATATGACGTATTTATTTATCGTGAAAATGTACAAAACGCGTTACCGGATGTTATCGGGGAATATTTTTCGAGGCGATTTTCATATAATTATTTATTACTGATACAGGGAGTGAAAATGGGAAAATTTGTTTACTATCAACGCGTACTGGATTTTATAAAAGTCCGATGACACTGGTCGACGGTACAAATCGAAAATTGCGAAATTATCCAAGATCCTCGTTTAACGTTTTGCTAGGCTAGAAACAACATCCAACATTTATCCCGTTTGCAAAGTAGTTCAGCTTTATGATCCCACGGATGACCGCGTATTTGTTCATGGTGTATACCATGGAAACTTCACAGCCACGACGACGCGTCCATTTCCACAATTTTTCCTAACCTAGATCCTCTCGGGGTAGACCAGATTCACAATCATGACAGTTACCAAGTACCAATAAAATGTTCATCTTATTATACCAGTAATACTATTGACCCCCTTTTACCCAAAAAAAATGCCCACTATAAACCAGTATATCCCCAACAAAATTATAACCTAAAAATCAAATAATTGAAGGGGGGGAAAAAAAGAAAAATCTGTTCCATGACCGTTCCAGGAGATCCTAACAGCAGGGAGGTTATCTATGTACGATAGCAGCCTCAGATCCGAGATAGGCGGAGCCAGGGTAACATTATCTCTTATTTGTGGCACCGTAGATTCTCGAAGGAACCAACCCAGGTATCCATATCACACCCCATGCAGTGATGTTCGCTACTGTAAACGTGTGACGTTCCATCTCCCCCCCCCCCAATCCCTTTGAGTCACCAGATCTAAGACATCCCCTCAATACTCTCTGCGGAATGCACCAGCAACGCTACGACACACCAAATGCACCTCAGGTTGCATCCGTGTGCATTCGTGGCATCTCGAAAGGTGCAGAGCAACCGACTGCGCGAAGCCCCGCAGTGTAGACAGGTAGCTGTTAGCTTATGTAGATTAAATTGTTTCGAAGGAACGTCGACTGCTGTTTATTCATCGTGAAACTCCGTCGAGATAAACGGAAGTGGCGCTGCAACTAGTTTACGCTTCCCGGTGAATATATGTATAACGTGGGATAGCGAAGCATAGGCGTGGGATTGAGTTAAAAAAAATTATATACCGGTCTTGACTCCGTCATTGCACAAGAGAATAAAATTAAATCAGCCATACAAGTCGCGGGGACGGGCCGCGGGAAGGCATGAAAGTCGCGAGGTGAGGACGTAGGCAGCGACGCCTGGCGGGAATTTCGCGCGGCGCACTTGATTAGAATCGCCGGGATAAAAATGACTATGAGGAAACGTCTGGGAGGAGGACTTGGATATAAAGTGGGACAGAGTGGCGGTTTTACGGGGTCGCGTATTTCATCGTCAATTGCAAAGGCTGGATCTTTCATTTTTCTTTTCTTTCTTCTCTTTATACGTTTCTCAAGTGCGTAACGACTTCGGTCCCCTTGTGCGCCATTTCTTTTCTACCACAGGCCCCGGAACGCCAATCGAGCGGATTAAAATATCGTAAAAAGTTTTACGTTCCGGTTAAATTACTACTGGGTGGTATGATCCAAGTGTAGGTTAGGCAGTCGCCTACTATATTGTATATGGCCACTTATTCATACGTGTGTTATGCTTTATTTATGTGCATACGAATGTCTGTGCTGTATGGGAAACTATTGGATCTGTCTTAATTTACTGTTTTAAATTGATGCTGCGAAATTTCATCATTGCCCTCTTAAAAGCTTTCATGCACTCGGGTGTATATATATAACCCCCCAAAAAGCACGTGTATAAAACTATGCCAAGTAGATGAATGCTGTGAGTTCATCTGTCAAAAAATATCGAATAACTATTATCAATGCCAGGTACACTCAGAAAACAGGAACCAAGGTACGTAACAATTAGAAATTATGTAAAAATAATGAAAATGTTCTGCCTAATTTAAGAATTTTTTTAAATTCTTTGATATCTCGTTTATCTAACGTAGTGATCTTCAATCATATATGAGTTATCGGTAAAATAAATTTGGCTACCGATCGCTCAATCGAGCTGTGCAAGAATCTAACAGGAATAAATCGGAATTTAAGAAGAAAAAAAAACCACTCCGGACCCGAGTCTCTCGATATATTAAAGATCTAGGAATTAGGTCGAGCGTCTTTCCTAATGATATATCTATATACACAGTAGTTAAGTAGATATTCCATTCGATAGTCAGACAGATGATATCTCTTAAGCCCTGAAAGTCCCACTTGTTTTCTTATTCAAGATCCTCCAGTTTAATGGCTCCATTATGAGATTTCTTGGCTGGCAATTCCACGACGGTGAATTCTCATGAAGAATTACAGTAACCGTCCTCCCCCCCCTCCCCCCGCTCTCCTAAATTGGGGATGTACTTTCTATTTAAATTAAACGCCAGCCTCTCTCCGCCCTAATTGTAAAGGTGTTTGCACGAAATTTCCAGTCTAGCAGCTCGGTCATCCTAGAGACTTTTCCGCGCGGTTACGCAACGATAGCGGAGGGTAGATTAGTAGCGGTACCGGAAGTCGTTGCTAGAGATATAAAAAAAAAAAAATCCATGGGAAGACCTCGGCTGGATTTTTCTCTTTTTTTTTTCCACCCTCTCTCTCTCTCTTACCCGTGACAGAACATTCTCCTAATAAGCAGAGAGTAATACGTGGAGGCCGAAAAAGCCCATTTGTTAGGACTTTTTAAAGCGTACTTTAGAGCCCGTCTAATATCTTCCCCTAATTTATTTAGCTTGTCCGAGGAAACGCAATCTTCGGTACGCGCTATGCGCGTAGCGGGTACGTTACGTAGATACCAACCTAAAGCAGCGAAAGGGTTGAAAAATATTTAAACGCTCATTACTTATAGCTCAGGGAATAATTTTTTTGGGGGATGTGGGGTAATTTTTTTTTGAATATTTTTTTTTTCAAAAATTTTCAAAATTTTTTTTTTTAGCACTCGGTTCGATTTTTCTGCCGATATCCCTTGATAACGTCACTGACTTGCAAGCCACTTACGATCGCCGAAAAACCCCTTTGCGCTGTACATGATCCTGGCATCGTAGCTTAGGGGTGGATTTTATCGTGTCCAGCTATGTCGTTGCGATTCCAGAACGGCGTTTTGTCCCAAAACCCAAAGTGCTTTGGGTCTGCGGTCCTCGGGGCTCCCTCGAAAGTCGATACGCTACTGGAAAAGGAAGCCCTGCGAGCGACCCCTTCGATAAAACAGCCCAGATATCCCAAAGGGTCTGGATACGATAAAACATATAGAGCGATATGGGCAAACGGTATGGGTACGTGTACGTAGGTAAAGTGTATACAGGGTGGCGAAACAATGAAAATCGCCCGATGCGAATAGGGCTAAATCGCTGTAATCTTTGAAATTAATATTCATTGGAGGCGCGATTGCGCAACACTCGGTTTCCCTTTGGCCCACTTTATTTTGTTCCGCGTCACTTGGGCCGGCCCTGTAATTCGACGTCGTTTCATGTAATTAGTTTTTTGTTGCCTCGGTCCCTAAAGATTTTTCTTGTTTTTATTGACCCAGCCTGACTACCGGCTTACTTCACAGGTTCTCTGCTTCAGGCTCTGCCCTGCCTTCCTTCCCCTTCGCCCATCTCTGCCTTCCGTTCCGAAGGTCGCTCTGCATACTTTTGTTTCCTTACAACCAGCTACCGCGGACCCTCCACTTCCTGCCACTTCGAAGCCGAGTCGACTGGTTATGATGATTTCGACGATTACCCTGGTCTTGCGTGGAATACCCTTTTTTCCTTTTTTTTGGCCTTTTCAACCTTACCCCATTCATCCCTTGTAAGAAGCTCTCTAACCCCTTGCGAACGAATAAAAAGAAGTCGCCGCGAAGATGAAATTCTTTCGGCGAGATGAAATTCTTCTGCACTCGTCTAATTAACGTTTCGACGGGAAAATTTCCGCAAGTACGTATACTTATGCAGTACCACCCCCTTAAAGTCTTGTGACGTCGAGGGCAGCTAACGAGGTTTGAAATGGAGATGTAAAAAAAACATATATTTCAAAATTGACAATCAATTTGCGCTGATATATTTTTTTTACGTGAAACGCAAAAAAAAGGTCCCTTAAAATATCCAAAAAATTTTTCTTCCCCCCCCCCCCCCTGTCGTTCTGGTTTTCGCTCAATATGGATGTCATTTTACAATGGTCTCGTGTGAATGCACAGTGGGTCCGTCGTCCGTAACAGATGCGTTTAGGACTTACGATTTCACGTGACGTTTTCACGTATCCGGGCGTCCCGTAGATACGGCGCTGTAGCGTCGCGACGTCTCCGCGCCGGTAATAGGCCACTTCTGTAGCCGTGCATGTTCCGCGCATATTTTAAAGCGGCGCGAGTTTGGCCCTCGGCCAGCAGCCAAAGGTCCTCGGCGTTGATAATGCATATTACCAAGCGTCGGACTGGCCGTTACCATAGTAATAAAACTAAATCCCTAGACCAACGCCAGAACCCACCTACCTCTCCGCCCTACCAATCTCCACGTACCTTTTCCTTCGGCCCTGAACGCTTTCCTTATCCACGGTAGTCCCCGTTCGCAGCCGTATCGAAGGCTTTGCCCTGCTATCGGTTTGGATGCTGAACATGATATTTTTTGTATTACTTTTTTTTTAAACCTCCAAAATCCTCGCAGCATCCATCTGCTCCGACTCTCAGCTGTTAACCCTCTCCCATCCACCTTTGACTCTTACCGTACGACTGCATCACGGGTGACACGGGACTATCGCTAAAGCTAACCCGATCGTGCTTCGCCTGCGTATTGCCCACATTATCATCTTATCTTATCTGCGAGAACGGCGAAGATCACCCGCAGATTCCAATCTTAGATTATCGCTCTGGACCATCCTGAATTTTATGGGAGATGCAGCGTACGGGATGACGGTAAAGAATTTATCCCAAGATCTCGCATGTGGCATTCGATAACGAATCTTAAGACGATGCAAAATGAAAATTGAAGCAATTTTTTTTAAGTCAAAATTAATTATCAAAATTTTAAAAATTTTTCAAAAATTTTTTTTAAATTTCATTTACTTCGCATTTTAAAAAATCGTGTTTACATATACCAATTTTACACGCGTAAAAGGGTAGACCGGTTATTTCGCGTTATCTTCGGCGTTTACCATAGCGTCGCGACGCCCACGTTATTTCAGCCGAGACCGTTACACGTGACGATCCTAGGGCGTCGCGATGTCTTTTTTTTATCGTATTGTTCCCCTTTTTTTTCGTTTCACTCTTTTTACCTCGTTCTACCGACTCTCTTTTTTTTACAGTCTTTCCCTCTCGCCACGTGCTTTCCACGTCGTCGCTTCGAAACGCGGCTTTATTGTTTTACTCGGATATCATTGACACTCAACGACCTGTCAGTTATCTGTCATCCGTGGACCATTTTCACAGCGTGAGAGATTCACTCGTCGATCGTCGACGCTTTGAAATTCACATGTGCCGAGTGCGTCGACGTACGAGCAGCCATAAAGTGTATACGTATAGTGACGTCACGCTAATCTTTTATGTGTTTATTGGACGTTCAATGCATTAAGCCTGATACCCATGTAACGCATGAATGTAAAATCCGTGCGACGGGCTTTTACGACCACGCGTTACGACGCGCGCCTAGCGCACGTGGACGGCTGGAATAATCGAGCGTCGCGACGCCCGTGCAGGCGATTCGAAAAAATTTACATGTTTATCGTACAATTTTATGGCTGTGTACGTAAACGATTCTTAGTTAGACGTTCGTTGTGTTTTTTCTTTTTTTTTTTTCCATAATTACCTAATTACGTGTTAATTATACGCAACTATTGTCATGGGTATGGTATGTAAGATCTTTGTTACGCAATCTGTCTTGGGTTTTTTTTTTTGTTTTTTTTTTTACGTGCCGACAGCTCAGGTGGGAAGCTTCAAAAAGCAAGATGGCCCCTGGTGACGGAACACCCACAAGGTGTAGCGTATGATTATTTCGTAGTTAGGCCGGCTCCGCAAGTCCCGGGAACGTCGTTCGTTTTCTTGACGCAATTAATCTTGGCCTTGGGAGTGCGAGATAATAAGAGGAAAAAATAAAAAATAAAAGGAGCGTAAAAGGCATAGAAGCCGCTATTGTCGTTAATATCGTCTACTGTTAGGAACGAGGCGCCCGAGGTGTCTCGAGGCGGTTTTCAATGCTACTGCTTTCGTGATGTTTCACAAGGGCTTTGTTGTTTTTGGTAAAATAACAGTGGAAGAAAAAATTACGTAACGCGGTAAAAAAAAAATTTTTTTTTTCGTTTCGTAGCAATTTTCTGATTTTACATTCGAATATGGATCTTCCCACTGTGGGAATAGCGTTGTATGCCGCGTACAGCGTGTACGATTGAAAAAAAAAAAAATCAAAATTTATGTCGAGAATTTTTGAAAATTATAAAACTATTTTCACCAACATTATGAGGCGTGGCTGAAAATCAAATTTTAACCCGTTCTGGCCAATGCGATTTTGGTTATGGCAATTTTCGGTAGGTAATGGGCTTACGCGAATCCGCAAATAGCCGCGTAATGGTCCCGAAAATTGCTGTGACAAATGGCACGCGTAAACGCGGATTCAGGCCGAACGTTTTCTCGTAATCGATAGTTCACGCCAATTCAATAGTGTCGATACCTGTCGATCGCATTAAGCGTATGCTTATTACTCGAGCCAATTATATCCCATACGTGTATATTTAGTATAAAAAAAAATTTTCTCTTTGAAAAATATCAAAATTCATTTTTAACGAACGATCCTGAATAGTAACACGTCGATAATCGCGAAATTTACGCTTTCGCGATTTTCCCCTTTTTTTTTCTTTTTTTACGTAAAACCGACAAAAAAATGACGGAACAAACTCTGCACGCCATTGTGGGTCATACCTTTATTTACTTGCGGCGCATGATCACGAGAGTCTCGCATCCACTATTTACTGCCATTGTCTTCATTCTCGACTCGTGGGCATCATAGTTATTGAAGTGTGTGGGCAGCGTGCAATATACGTACGAGTTGGATTTTATATTCATATAACATATAGTGCGCGGTCAGATACCCCTGCAGAAATAGTATAATGCCCACAATCACGTCACGCCATAGAAAATTGATTTACAGTACCGGAAGTAGAAGTAGTGATATTGAGACACGGAAAAAAAAATTCGATTTGAAAATTGCGTGTATGAAATTTTTTTTTTAATTCAGCTATTCGTAATAACAATGAAAAGGGGACCGTGATACTCGTATGGTCAAACTGTGTTAGTCGTAATCGTATCCTTTTGGCTCAGGGTCACACGAACGCGCACGAGATACATGGTGGTAAAATGTTGACAGACGTAAAACTTAGTACGGCGAACATCCTCTACATCCCGTACAGTTATAATTGCCACGTGGTAGATGCGGCACGATCGCGCTGCCGATTAGCCATTACCTTCTGAATATCTTGGATTGCGCCTGCTGGATAAATAAATTATTAAACCTTGCATTTTGCCTAGCAGCGTCTCCCTTGGGTCCGGACGCCTGACTTGCATATTAACAGCATCGTAATACGTATGTACCTGCATAAATCTTAGGGCACGGTTAGGCAAGCCGTGTAATGGCGTTCGCGGCGTTTTGCCCGGAAAATCAAACGGTGTGTATGGAACTGTTGGCATAGGGTTTTGGAAGATTTTCTGAAAGATTTTCTGCGCAGGGGTGGGGAGGGAGGAAATCGTCGAAGGTTCTCGTTCGTTCTTCGGGGTTAAGAAGTGAGGATCTACCTCAAAATGTTGTACGAGAGGACCCCCGATTCTAGGAGCTATTCTGCGTAATTTAGCACGGACACGAACCATCGAAGGTTCTAGAAGGATCTCGATTGTCTGCGATTCCTGGAATCGGAGATAAAATTCTGAAAATCCTACGTAAGATTCCTAGAATCGACCTTGGTTCCTCAAATTAGGGATCTTCGTGCCCGTCACTCCTTCAAATCCAAGAAATTTACCTCGTCGATTTGGCATGAATAGAGATAGGACAGATATGGAGACCTTCGAAGGCTCTCGAAGTGTCGGTAAATGTCGGTGCAGGAATCCGTATCCAGAACCCCCCTTGTTACACTACTATCGTGCATGCCTTTGATCATGCACCACTTGTAAGATAACAGATATCACGATACGCGATATGTATATACGCTAAACTAAAAATATCCTATACAAGATAAATTTTCGTCTCTGATAAGCCGCGAGGTATAAATCTGAATTATTTTTACGTATCCACATCCAGTCGATGGGCCATTGAGATAACGGGTGTTCTAACGAAGTCTGTAATTTGCCAGACCGACCAGTCTCGTCCATACGTACAGCTATATGCACGTGAAAGATATCGCCCAGGAGAACGATTGATCACGAGTCGAACCAATCGCAGATTGATAAGAATAAAAAAAAAAAATTTTTATCTCACGGAATTACATTACCAGGGCAGTTCATTGCCACGGAGGCCATTACAAGTTACCATAAATTGACCATAGTCAGTATTACGTACTCGCAATTTCAATCTTTCCACTGATTCGATAAGGATCACAAGGAACAGTGATAAGAGCGAAAAAAAAAATTCTACTAGAGACTATACTCTTTGAAATCGGGTCAATAGAAAAACTTACCTAATTTCTTTTTCACTTACAAAACATTAAAGTTAACACCAACGCACCATGTCCCACTATACCTATATAGTCAACCTGTATCATCCTTATGCATTTTACCTACTCAGCTATCTGTCTTGTATCAGCGACCAAGATACAATAGACAGTGCTACCACAATAAGCGCTACAAACCAGAACAGATAGGTAGACGACGAAGTCTGGTCGCTTTTTATTCTTTTGTTAGAAAACCCATGCCGAAGTACATGGTACAGCCCGGTAATAGATACGTACAGGTATACAACCATAACAGCTCCCATACCAAAAGTCTTATCAGCGCCATTGAAACTTTGGAGAACGGCTCCCGATAGATTCGTTAACTTTTCAAACTTGCCGCCAAAACTTATTTACACGCCGGATAGTCTTTTAAATTCGACTTCCCTTTTTTTTACTTACATAATTTTTTCCTCACGCTTCCATACGATTTCTTCCCGCTACTCATAGGGTCCCAGACGAGTTACGTTTGAACTTTCGAAAAGTCGTTTTCATTCGGGCGCCATATTAAATCCCTCTTTACCTCGCCGGTCCTCCCTGTATAATATTTCCGTACGAAATTCACGGCTGCCATATAATATACCTTGTATCGTAAAATCCTTGGAGATTATACGGCAGTATTCTGTTAAGTTGGTACCCCGTGCTCAAATAACTCGTGCCTCGTACTCGTGTATCCGCAAACACGTATGCAAACGCGTATACGGAGGAAATCAGTGGAAAAGTTACGTACGACGGCAGACACTACCGAATACCTATTACAGTATACCGGCAAGCAACCAGACAGTCGGACAACCAGGCAGGCAAATACAGTGTCGATCCCGTCGTACGGCTCATTTCTAAAGGAACGAGAGATACCATTCAGAATGCAGTTCACAATGCTTTTTAAAGCATCGTAATATCAGCGGAGACAGTAAATGTCAGCGATATTGGATCTACCCGTCCTTGTACATACATATATATCCAACAGATGCCTTTACTGTAGGCCCATTCACGTACGTACCTCCGTGTACCTGATACCAACCTATATCGTTTATTTCGTGGTTACTTACTTGACTGTACATACTGTATCCACGCAATAGGCGGAGTAGCATAATAGCATTGTGCTGGCGGGCGACGCTCGTCAGAAAATTTCTGCGTTCCGCGTCTCTTATTTCCCGGTACGTAGAGACGCACAAGAGCCCGGCCATTGTTGCCGTTGCGCGTGGACCAGTGACGTCAGCGGGGAATAAAAAGTGGCGAACGGGAGGAAGGGTGCCTAAATGGATGCGGTTGGTGGAGATGAAATTTACGAGTATACGGCTCGACGTGAAAACTGACCTTAAGGTATGAAATGTTGGTGTTGCGTTGGGGTATACTTGAAATCGGCAAGAAAAGTCCCTAGATAAAAATATTCTATGGAGAGAGGGATACGGATGAACGCTTTTACTAGTCTGGTCGACGGCGCCCTTAATTACTCGAGTTCGTTGACCTCTCTTTCGTACGTGCCTATATACATACGTGTATATATAGTAATACCAGGCCCGCGTGTAACTGTTAGCCTACCAGTCGCCGTAATGGCATTAAATAATAATCCGGTAAGTGCGGGAGTCTAGTTCGAGTCGAGACTCAAGACGTACAGTTGGTACACAGGTATGGGACGGGCAGTGGGTAACCATTGGCAGCAGTGACAGTGTAACTCGTTAAGTAGCTACGCTTGGCATTAGGTAGCATGACAGTTGACAGGCAACCTCAAGGCTTATCTCGATAGCAGCGACGTGGCTGAAGGAAAAAAAAAAAAAAAAAAATTTCGTCACTATAAATTACGCAAGCCAGCCTTACAAGTCTAAGCTAATAATAATTTTTTGGGGAATTTTTCAAAATTTTTTACTTTTACGTAATTTTAATTTTTTTTTGGGGATTTTTTTACAAAAAAAAATTTTCTTTTCATTCGTTTACCTTGCACGGTATCGAGATTAGTCATCGATTCCGTGTATCGATCGGGCAAATCGACTTATGTCGCGTGTCGTGCTAATTGCTCTAGAACTGTCAGATCTTCGCCTTAAGGCGACAATCCAATAAGCGACTATCCTTTACCTACGTAGTCTCGTTCCTGGTAGTGGATCTATAAGCAATGTAAACTCGCAGCACTGTGCCTATGCTATCCTTGCCTAGGCCTACATTCCTCTTGGGTAACATTCTCAGACGTCGTGCTACAGCCCATACGTGCAGACGTATGGCGCTTTAATGGGAACATATGTTTTCCAAGAGTTAAGGTAGATCCTCGAGTACGATACAGCGAGGCATCGAATTAATTCATAAATCGATAAAGTATCAATGAAACTACGGTGGCTCGTGAATTAATTGGTGACGATCGTCATTGGGATCGTCAGGTCGAAATTTTTAATAAATAAAATCCTATTGATTTTCGTATAGGATCCGTACGCGGGGTATCGATCTTTCGGATCGATTGACGCATGGCATTCGGTGGATCGATCAGAGAAAGTACGTATACAGGGTGTATCAATCAAATTGATCGCCGATAGGACCCGCGAGTGCTCGTTAATACTTGGATTTCATTAATATTCAAATTAGTGACACGTGCCTGCTTATTATACGATTAATTTTCACCGCGCTCCTGCATAACGACCTACGTATAATATACACGCCCGTATAACGTCGCGCGTACGATCGATCGCGTTCGTTGTGCACGCACCAGAGAGATACGATCGGTAAAATTCGCGCTTTAATGTCGCATGTAAATATGAAAACGCGTCAAGTGCTTCCTCGGATTTTGTTGCTTGCGAAACTGTCGATCGCGGTATTGAATTAATTAATGGGAATTTCGTGGTCACCGTGTAGAAGATAGGATGGTAGCACGTGAGATATATGTATATGGATATATGTATATGTATATGGATTATTGAATAAAAATAATAAGGCTGTTATGTAAATATATATAAGATTTTTATTATGTCGTCAAACATATTTTTAACGGGTCGTCATTTTGGAATTTAGTATCCATGAAATTTTTTTTTTTTTTTTTTACAAAGATATCAAAATCAAAACCGGATGTCACGGCGGTATATTTACGAACCAGTGGTACCAACTCCTAACGAACCCACCTCGCTCGCCGATACTCGTCAGCTTGGCAATTAAGAAAAAGTTCATAAGCGCTTCGACGTTCCCCCTTTAAATTATACGTAATTCGCGTCGTCGCATTTGCAAGGTAGCCAAAGGTAGACGCTACCTGCTGATTGGCTACGGGTCTTCTTTCGGTTCGATAAATCCAATTGAAGTCGAGGCGGCAGCATCGCAAAAGGAGGATTGCCACAAGTGAAGTAGCCAATAAGAAAAGAAAAAAAAAAAAAAAAGGAACTGGGCAAAGAGAAGAAACAAGAGTGATTGTAATGTCTTTGAGATACTCTTGTAACGTCAAACTGTACTGAAGAAAAAGAAATATATATATATAGGTATATAAGGTAAAAACGATAATGACGCTACGTCAAATCTGCAAGATTTTCACAAAGAGTCGAAAGACCGCCAAGATAGAATAAAGGCGGATCCTCATTTAACTCGCTTAAGAATCCCTGGAACTTTGCCGTAGCCAAACTTTATATATACTCTGTCCCCTTTGTCTTACTGGTTTATAGATATTATCGAATAAAAAATTAAATGCGAATTAATCAGATAGAAAGTTCGACTTTCCTTGACTTTGTATAATAATATAAGTACCTCGCACGTATATATCTATAGGGTGGCTCCTGAATGTATATCTACCTTCAAGGAGGGTTTTCAGTTGAAGACGACTTTTCAAGCGGTTCGTAATATCGAGAATTTCATTTATAAAATTGAGAGAGGACGACCTCGTAGTTGGAAGCAGCCAATTCAGTTTTGCGTATATATGTATATATACCGGTGGGGAAAAAAAAAGATGAAAGAACGAACAAGCGAAATAGTAAGAGAGTCTGATAAATCCTCTGTGGAATAATTAAGATTCGCTTGCATTTTGCGATAATGGTCTTTGTCGTCCGGCTGGACCTTCGTCACGTGTCGCCTCTCCGGCATTGCTGTCGGCTCGTGAAAGCTGCATTTAATTAATACGAACTCGCGGGCTGCACGTAATTCGCAGCTTTTAAGCTTTTCATATAGGGAGACGTGGTTCCTTATATTTAGTATGCAAACATATATATACATTGTATATATATTATCATAGTGAAAAAGTAATAATAGGCAATTTTAAAATTAGTCATAAATTAGTATATCATAATTAGCATGTATTACGGGAATCGTCTAAATTCTATAATATAATGGTAGATATGTATACTTGAATTTTTCGGTATTTCAATATAATTAATTTTTTATTAATATTTTGTTTAACTGGTATCTTTTTTATAATTAAATTGACAAAACTTGTTTCGAACGCGTTTCGGATTTTTTTGGCCTTTATAAAGTCGTTCGCTTGTTACTCCTCGGCAGACAAAGTCGTCAGCTGGGCAGCTGGCAGTAACGCCGTAGCTGCCGAATCAAATTGGAACGTCACAACTGATTCGGACAGCCGGAAGAGTCGGGTCCTTGGGCTTTTTGGTATAGGAAGCTAATAAATTTTCGAGATTCCGTCAGGAAGGAAATCGGGTGGAAGCGTAAAGTGTAAAGAGGGTTTTGGGTTTTGTCTGTTGCGTAATACACTTGTGGAATTGGACTTTGTGGATATTTTATTTATATTTATTCAATACGGTCTCAATCTTTTTATGGGGTTTTTTTTTTCCGACTCTTTCGTCGACTTTATATTATTTTCCCTTCACTTCGCGCGATATCCGGACTCGATAGTTTTATTTATTTAACGACTCTTACGCTGCTACGCGCAAAGCATCGAAAAGCTTCTCGATGAAGTGGCAAGTAAGTCCTTTGGGCTCGAAGCGCTGAAGGGTTTCCCTGTTTATTTGCGCGAATGACGTAAACGACTGAGTCTTCTTTAACGGCGAGAACATCGGTGAAGAATTTAACGTACGGAATTAGATAAAGTTGAAGGGAAGTTCCTGCGAAGGGATATGTTACGTATTTTTTTATTTTTTTATTTTTTTTTATTTTTTTTCTAAAGGCATCCGACCTTTTTGGCTACTTCGGTTAAGTAAAGAGGAGCCATAAAAGAAATTTTTACGGAATTTTCAAAATCTTAGTAGAATGTCTGCGTATTTTTTGCTTAGGATTTTCATACTTTTTTCACTTCTGACGTTTGTGCGCCCACGTTACATGTCTTGGAATATCTTTGAGCTTTTCTATTGGAAACCTTCACTTTGAAAAGCTTTACGGTGTCGAACATTGAATATCTTATAGGGAAAAAAAAAATTTATCTTTTTTTGTTACCTCTTGGAAAATCTTTTTGAAGACACGAAAATGTGATGGGATGTACGTATTTTTTTTTTTAATTTTGAAAGTTTGTAAAAAGCTTGTATATTTTTACTGATTTCTATTTTAAGCGGGGTTAGCACAATCGTATGTTTTTTATACATTGGAATAGCATTACGTTTTTGAAGGATATTGAAAATTGAAATCCTTAATCCTAAAGGTATATTCAAAATCGATATGAAAATGATCGACACGAGCAGACGCTTAGCCTTTTTTTTCTTTTTCTTTCTTTCGAGAAGGGAGATCGTCTTTATACGAATGAATAAAGTCTTTTCCATTTTTAAATTGACATTTCCTTCAAGATTTCCATACTTGGAGGATTTATTCCTAAGCTTTCAGGAAATTGCGTGAGAGAGAGAGAGAGAGAAATAATAAGGATACGTTAAAAAGTTGAGGAAAAAAAAAATAGCCAATTAATGTCCCTTTCCATATGTTATAAAAAATGAAATGTATTCGTACGAGTTATTCTTATTTGACCCCATTCGAGTCGCGACACGTGGTCTTCATCTCGTTGAATTTACATACGGAATAAATTACCGCACTGGTACACAATTCATTCGTATACGGATGGAAATTTTCGAAAAACACGTTACTCTTAGTTATCGCGAGAGAAATTGGATTTTTCCTTATTCATTTTTTACCAAACGGCAGCTTACGGTTATTAAGGCGAACTTTGTTGGGTTGGCAGCAGGTCGGGATTTCCACAACGTAGCGAGATTACGAACGTCGGGACTGAAGATAAAACCGAAGGATGAATTGGCACTAGGCACTTGTGAGTCGACTGCGCGAAATAGCCTGGTAATAAAGGAAAGTCGTCCCGACGTCGATTTCACTGGATTTTATAAAGATCTCAATAATTTCTCAGACTCGAATATATATATACTTTTTTTGCAAAATTCTTGAAGCAGTACAAATATAACGAAAAGAAATAAAAATTGTAAGATTCAATTGGGTACTTGGAAGGAATTTGAATTTCGGGTGAAATAGCGTGGATAAAAAAAAGTTTGACTTGACATTGAAAATATTTGGCATGAAATTTATTAAAGTAAAACAAGAAAAAAATATAAAGAGACCCGTTGAATATCTTCTCGTTAAGCACAGCAGGTAGGCGTTCGAAAAGTCTGCAAAGTTATGCTCGTTAATGAAGCCGCGAGGGGCGGTTAGGGCGTCGCGACGTCACGTACACGTCGAGACGCCACAGACAAGACCGACGTCTACGTAGCTCACGAATCAGCTATTTCCTAGGGAGAAATTTCATCGCAAGTTAGACGAACTGTTTGAATTTACGACGCTGGGAATCCACTTGGTGCGGTTTAGGAGCGTCGCGACGACCGGCGTCGTGGTTTAGCCACACGGGGGAAAACAGTTTAACTTAATAATCAGACGTATGACAGAGAGCCCAAGATAGTGGGTTGGATAAGAAAATAATTTGCATAATTAAAATTTTGAAAAATTATCTCTACATAATTTACGAAGAAAATGTATTAAAAGAAAAAAAAATTTTTTCTTATCCATATACATCTTTGTTACCATAGAATTTCGTGCAACGCGTATGCCGTTTTGAAAATTCGATATCGCGATCCCTCGACTACTTGGCCATTTTTTGAAAGCTTTTCAAACTTCCTCGTGATCGTTAAGGGTTGACGGGACGTTAGGCTTTCTTAAAGGCTTCTCGAAATCTATTCTTTATCGCTTTTCTCGGAAAGAGAAGAAGAGGAGATTACGACCCAAAGAGAAAGGAGTAGCTCGACCCGAGTAGAGAAAGTTGAAAGGGTCGTTCATGATCGGCCAACCGTGTACCGCATTACTAATACAATTCCAATCGACGACAGCCTCTTTTCTCCCTGGCTATTATTCGCTTAACGTATAAACATTTGACGCCATTGTCCCACTGTAATTACATCGTAAGACCGTTCGATCTCGACTACCGATTGTTCGCCGATAACTGTCAATTATGATTCGCGGCTGGTATTCGCTATGGATAAATAGTTGAAACCACGTGGGATAACCGGTTCAGCAATTACTACAACTGTCAATTCCATTCGAGCGCATTCAGCATGTGATTTACGTATATTTCAACGGGCGCAAATTCATTACTGAATCATCGAGGTGCATAATGATTATTTACTATTATTTACAAAAATTAAGAATCAGAAGAATGAAGTCGCGACGTTACGATACAAAAAAAAAATGGAAATCTGTACAAAATTTTTTTTACAAAAAATATTCATAACTTAGTATACAAAAAAATGCACTTTTCTCCAGTGCATCTCATGGGTGCAATTAAAAGTTAGTGATCGAACTGAGAACTCGTGAGAGGTCGTGACCCCCTTTTCTCACCCCCCAGCCAGTTCCATATTATCTTTGCTATTTCTATGCAAAATTATGGGGACAGTTCGCCTTTCTATGGAAATTAATATGAAAGTCGAGAATGGGGTGAATTTATTTTTTTCGAAAATACAAAAAAAAAATCATCCGGACGAAGGTCCGTCGATCGATCGAACGTGAGATTGAATCGAATGGATTCTTCACGTATCCTGCACGCTAGCCGCGGATGCACTTGCAGCACGATGCAACTTGACCTGTACCAATACACATAAAAATCGCATAAAATGTCAAGGTGTAAAATCTTTGTAAAATCGATCGATCCTAGAAATCGTAATATTTATAAGATTCCAAATTTACAAATATAACAACGCCCGACACCCGTCTCGATTTATCCTGTTACGTTTAACAATCCAACTCGAGTCGCCTCCAGGTATTGTGAGACCTTATTTCCCTATCTTAACGACATAGAAAATATGCGACCCGATTGATAGTCATGATAATGCGCGTTAACCGTTAGCTATACGCGTACGCTGCCGTACGAATGAGAGCCCACCCTCTTTTGGAAAAAAAAAAAAAAAAAAAAAGCTCCAATCTTAATATTATCGATGTTTATTATTCCGCTTAGTAAATCACAACACGCCAGTCGCATATACCACCACGTAAATATTCAAGCCCGACGAACTTTCATTACGATTCAATGCAAAAGTCACATACAGTACTGCATTCCACATATGATAACCCTGATTAATATGTCAATTAAAAATAAAAAAATTTTTTTCCAAAAAAATTACGCGTAACTCATCCGTTCATATCTGCCTAGCAGCGGGCTAAATAATCAGTGCAATGAATGCAACAACTCCATATACGCCTCAGCCCATTTATAAAAAAATATCTGAACAAAGGATCGAATAATTTGTCATCCTCTATAAAAGAGGGAGAGAATTAAAAAAAAAAAGGGTTAATAAAATATGATCCTCCCGACCACTCGTAATTCGTTCACTTATACCCTGGGACAGGCAATCTTCGTAATGCCTATTGCCAGGAATCAATTGATCACCAGTAGCCGGAGAGGCTGTACGATAACGTCTGATGTATCATTGTTGTAGGGAAAACATGTAATACGGAAGATAAGGAATATGTATACCGTACGATCTATCACGTGCGTGCATCGGAGATATCCGTTTTCATTGGCCGAGCTCGGATGCCGGATGAACGGGATGCCGTTTGCATTGTGAAAAATTTGCAAAAAAATTTTTTGCACAAAAATTCGCAATAGCGAATCATAGGGAATTGCATTGAATTTCTAAGTCGGCTTTTGGCACGATACTCGTTTCTTTCTACGCGTAGGCGGATACCTGCTCGCTTGCTGTAACGAACCAATGTACCGTTGGGATTACACGGGGACAGTGTTAAAAATGATTAATTTGCCGTATACAGATGAGAGTCCGCTTGGCATTCATTAGGACGGGAAAGTCGGGGTACGTAGGCGGTCGGGTTTTTTTTTTATTTCTACCACTTCGTATTTGGCGGTATCGATCCATAGATCTTCGTCGAATCGTACGCGTCTTGTAGCGCGCTATCCGCCGTATAGGCCGATGTTAATTAAATCAATGATCATCTTGGACTTGGAATGTATAATGTATGTACAGTGTGTGTAAATATATATCTTAAATATCACTAGTCAACATTACCAACCCAGTCGTCGTTATTCGTATATAAAAATCCGCGAGCTTCAGAATCCGGATAATTAAATTTTAATATTCAATTAAAAGAAACGATTTACTCGAATGGAATCCATAAAGACGTTTCCGTCTTTACCAAAGTGGATTAGCCGAGTGCATTTAAAAGGCGAAAGAACGCCTGGGAGATATTGACGGGTTTCTTGCGCAAGTTGCATAGGTAAACGAGTGCATTGCTCCAGTTAGTATATTCCACCAGCAGGAGTACTCCTTGCCTTAGCGAATAGCAAGGCGACCACCAGGAAGAGTACGTCATTCGGGCCAGATACGCCGTGAGAATTAATCACGAGCACGATGCACCTTGCAGCATCCGAACGATACAGAGTCAGCTGGACCATAATATACGAACAATGTATAATTAGTCTAATGACAGTTCCTAGTGCAACCAGGAGTCCCGGGAGTGCTGTAAGCACCTTCCATGCATAACCGTCTCCAGTTACATACACAGGGTGATGCTTGCGGTCCAGGCACTGCACAGCCTCCCTGCAGTGCCTGGATGCTGCATTGTCCATCGATCATTGTCAATTTAGGACAATCGTTTGTCCGAGTAATCATTTATGCGGACGTTGAATTTACGTGAGCGTACCCAGATTACGTAATACGTGATATCAATAAATTTTAGGAAAATTTTCTTCCAATCGATCGATTATTAAATTTCGATTTTTAAAAAATTTTTTTATTCTAACCTACTGGAGCTACCAGCCACCTTGGGTCTTGGGTCGTAATTGGGTCCTACGGGCTGAGCAATCGATCTGACCTATGTACCTGGTATACTAAATTGGAAATCTTGTAAATAAGGCATTACGTCCACGTCAAAGTAAACAGACGACAAGCAGACTTCTCTGTGAGGTTAGAAACGGTTCGTAACGTAAGGTAGGAAATTGCATTTGCCAGCTCGCCCAACTAGCGTAAAGTGGCCGCGCGGCCAGTGAGGTCTGCAGGATGTAGAAAGCTCATGGTTGGAAAGAGCTTGAGGTTTCCTCTGTATAATAAAACCAGGACACAAAACGCTTGCAAGCACGGTAACTGGTTGGCTGGCTAATTGTATAATTTCAATTAACGTGTATCCGCGGAGAGACTTTTGAAGTTGCAAAATTGTTATTGTACAATTTAATTTTTTTTTTTTTTTTTTTTTTTTTTTTTTGAAAATTCGCTTTCTATACTTAATCTCGCTGTGGACCCCTTTAGAAAGAAATTTTACGTTTCCATGCACTTACTATAGCGGGACGCTGACTTCACTCTTGAGAGTTGGTACATATTTGTTCGGTGAACGTCGAGTTTTCGCAAAAGGGACCATAGACGTGGGGTCGGGTGAGCGTCGCGACGCTCACTGTGCTTCGCGTCGTAATTCATTTCTAATTTCCAGCGGTTTTTAAATTTCATTCCGATCTTCATTCACGGCGAATAGTCGAGTTGGTAAAATTTAATTTTTTTTTTCACTCTGTGCTTTTCCCATATCCCAAAGCACTTTGGAGCTTTAACAGTATGGAGATAGGGTTAATCTAGCGTATTTTTGAATTCCTTTTTTTTTATAAATTTACGTCGGTGATCTTCGTAAAAGTATTTACTCTGTTACCATATGCGATACACACGTGTTTCAGGTAACCGGTAACAGATTTTGAAATTACCTGTATACAACGTCCGCATATGCGTATTGGCATTTTTGGCACGATGCTATTTGTATACCTTTATACTGTATGGGTATAAGCATCGCCGCACATGTGAATGCAGCTTTCAAATTTGAGCCAGATCACTCAGATACGAAGTTCATCTCGTTTTAGAGCTTATAAAGCAACGAACGACCGAGCTGCTTCGGTCGGTGATCATCGTGCTGGTCGATGAGTTTTAAATCACCCGTGATAGTAGTAGCGTCGGGACCGTCGACAACGTCGAAAACTTCATTACCGGCCTGAAGTACGTCAACGGTTACGGAGTATAAATCTGTCGTAAATACCACTGGCTGTGCGATGGACCAAGACCGGTGATATGTACATGCGGTTTATACGGGAGAAAAAAGCTTTTGTACCCAGGCGAACCAGTGGCACTAGGTGTCCGATAAGGGATTGAAGTGGGATGAATCGGATCGATAATATTGTAATCGATAATGTTACATTTATTTAACATGTACTGAATTGACAACATGTAATAACTATACAGATCGTTCCATGTTCTCGTTATTGATTTATCGACTGCCCTCTCCCTTCTGGTTGCACGTGGGGCCCACAATCTAGAAGAAATTACCTAGGTCAACGTCTATGGTTTAGGGATACATGGATTTTGTAGTTGAGCAATTATTAACCACCCCGATAAATCGATCCTGTAATCGAATAGTGAAAGAAATTTCTTTCGGAATTCACTTTCCCTCTCCACGAGGTCCCTAAAAATTGAAAAGAAAAATATCAAAAATGATCTAACTCGCGATAAGTGAATAAATAAAAATAAATAATTTTATATGCAAATTTTTTTTTTCCTCAATTACGATTCTTACCTCATATTTCCAGTCTCGGTGGAATATATACTTTTTATTAATGTGAAAATTATTCGATAGGGATGAAACTCTGAGGTCTGATATCACTCAATGTACAGGTAATGCCAAGATGAAAGGCTAAGCTGAAAGGGATGAAAGTCTAAGGCGTCGTCGGGTTAGGCAGATTGCCAGGGGACAGGCGCAACCCTGAGAGATCATCGTGCCAACTGCTACCCCGTGAACTGAATTTAAAAAGGGTCGACCATTACAAGTTTCTCACGTGGTCCTAGAGTTTCCTTTCTGCGTCACTGTTTCCTAAAATTTCATACGTTACACGTATGATCATTGTTACCGGATCGTCTGGAATCGTATGAGGGACCAGAAAGGGGTGACAATTAATAACAGTATTTCCATATAATTAAAATAAAATTTATTAATGATTATGTCGAATTTTCAAAAAAAAAAAAAAAAAAAAAAAAAAATGTCACCCCAAATATTCAACATAAGCGTCGTAAACATAGAGGCGCAGAGGCGTCTAAGGTGAGGCGTCCTGCTCAACATGCGGGAGACGTCACTGTCGGGGTTATAACGACGACTAATCTTGCTTTAGTGTAATTTACGGTCGGATTATCGTATCTTTTATCACATTGAATTACAATGCGACGGCGACGCGCGAGTCGAGACGGTGAGAAGCCGAAAGCGCGAGAACTGGGAGGGATTGAGAGTTGGGTGTAGGATGAGGAGGGTCTATGGGGGTGGGAGGGGGGAGGGAGAGAAGAAAAAGCTCCCTATCGTCAAGGCAGGTAATCGATAACAAGAAGATAGCAGGCTTTGATGTATACCAATTGAAACGGACGTTTAGTACCTTGGAACATTTTCATTAAATCTTATTGTTATCAACCCGATGTATATATATATATATACACTGAAAGAATTACGTAAAACAGCGACCAGTGCCAAACCTTCTGTCTGGTCGTTAATTTCACAGTCCCGTGAATTACCGTGAACGACCGATAATCGTTAATCGTCCCGATCGATTTACGACGGCAAGAACGAAAGATAAGAAACAAGAGATGGGAAGAAAAAAATATATACATATATTGAAAAAAAAAAAAAAAAAATAGCGTGAAAAAAAAAATGAAAAATTCTTCAATTAAATCAGTCCAGTTATCAATGCTATTAATACGAACGGCAATCAGTCTTGAATCGAACTGTACTCGACGCCACGTGTCCTCTTCCACTTACGAATTTCCTTTTATTATTTACTCGCTGCCATCCGCTCAAAGTAAGAAATGGCAACGTTGTCAATCTCCTAGATGAAATATCCCTGCGCCTTTAACGCACGTAACTGACATCATTTACTTTTCTCATCAACTCGTAAGCCGGAAATGACCACGTAGACACTTTACGTATGTGTATATATATATGGTACATGTGTAACATTCCTGTACAAGTTCCATCAGTTGCTCAGAAAGTTCTGTACTGGAAGCATGCTCGAAACGTAAATGCACACATCGTGCAGGATACATGACGTAGTTGATACGTGATGAGATTATTTTTACTTTTTGAAAATCGTTCCATATTATTCCAATATTTTTCAAAAATACCACGAATCACCGATACCAAAATTTTATTTCCTTCTCTTCTGCTTTTTCGAAAGACTCGAATTTAAAAAATGCCCAAATCGCACGTTCGGTTTGCCGAACGAGATGCTGCCGTGTATCGGCCTTATCGCGTGACCTGAAACTTAAAGCCGCAAACGCATGGCGCGTGCAGCACGTACGAGCGGCAACTGTTAATTGCATAATCACACACGAATTCAGTTAGCGTCGCCCGAGGGGGGTTTCCCTATTGCTTAAATTGTCATGGACCATCCGAACGTATTAAAAGCAGTATACGAGCGACTGATACGCGAGCCTTCGTTATATATCGCAGCTTAATGGAAACGCGCCCTGCGTAGATTTTCAGGAGACCGAATGGCTGCTTACGAACAAGCGTGTAAATTAATTTACTGTAAAATAATATTGAGAGGAGGCAACGGATCGATGGGCGGTAATCTTTGACAGGTTGAGGCGACTATAGTCGATTGGTAATAACTGATCGACTTTATCTGTAGAAAAATTTTTTTAGATTTTTTTTAATCCACTTTTTTTTTTTTTGCAATTCTTCAATTATCTCTCGCATCCTTTTCAGAAACGCTTACCGTTTGCCTCGAACACGTGTTGCCCGGGAGCTCGCGCGAGACCAAGATAAATTCGTAGAATCGCCCGGAAATTGAAGGCTTTCAGCTAACGGAACGTGCTTTTCACGGGAACGGAATTAGCGAGGGGCTCCCTTGTGGCTCCTGCCGCAGGACTCGCAGGACTCTGTGCACCAAGGAGACTCCTGTATAAAGAGGAGTCTCGCGCCCATTGCGTTACGGGCTTGAAGTGCGAGTGCCTCTGGTACGGAAGAGCGGTAATCCTCTAGCGGCCACTGGGATGCGCTTTGAATTTCGTGAACACGTGCTATAAACGTCAAAGACCATTTTTAATGCATCCTCGACAAAGGGACCATTTATTCATTAGGACTTTACGGCACGAAAGTCGTGCGCGACCAGTGGCTTTTTAGGAGGATAATAATAAAATTCAGGATCGACCTTAGCGGTTTCTCTCTACATATACAGAATTATTCAGCTGTAATGATTTTTCGAATACGACTGCATTCGAAGCATACAGAACTTTGATTTTTTTTTCCAAAATTTTTACACTGATTTTCATGGAGTTTCCATGCATCCTCGTGGGTTTGAAAATATTTCTCTTCAGTTTTATCAACCTATACGAGACTGTACAGTATATGCTAGAAAGCATTAAGCTATAATGCATTATCACTGACGTTATTACCAACCAAGAAAAAAATACAAGCCACTATGGCTGTTAGTGGTAAAAGTGCATAAGTGCAGGGCTACCAAGATGGGAACCGTTCGAAAACTAAACTCGATATAAGCTATACGTATATCTCCGCGAGCTGACTCCGCGTCTGTGAAACTTTTAATGGCGCTTGTTGGAACTGAAAATATGCCGTCACGAGCGCCATTATGCGGTGGAGGTTGTGGAGGGTATAGACCGTAATACACGTGCCCCGCAGTGCTACCACCTGCATAAAGTACGAAATCATCCGACTATTATTTGTATATTTGCCTCGCGTAATTTACATGTAATTTCATGACATTATATAAATATATTTGAGTACGTGCCGTAGGCTACTGAGATGGAGTATCTATGTGTGCCGTGAGAAAATGACAGTAGCAATATATATATATATATATCACAAGTGCATCATGTCGCATCGTCCCAGTTTCTCCCTGATGCAACGGCAATGCAGAAAAGAGATACTGCCTACGGTCAATTATCAATTTCGTGCGTGTTTACAAACGCGTGCGTACTACGCGAGGTACGCGCTTCTTACGCACTCGTGTCGCCTTTAAATTGACGATAACGGTTAATTAACCAAGTCCGTTAGCGATAGCGCGGATGACTTTACCGTGCAAGATCATTAATTGGAATTTCAGCACGGCCTCTTTGAGCTCATCATTCGTATGTCTTTTCCGGTTTATTGAGTCCTCGAGATAATTCATTGCGCAAGCAAAAGATAGGATAGTGGATAACGAATCGTGATTAAGTAACAACGGTAAGGCAGCTTAGAGAAATATTGTGGATTAATAAAAAAAAAATTTTGAAATCCATGACCGTTTAAGATTTTTGATCATTTTTCGAAATTTGATTATTCACGCTTACACTGTAAGAGATACCGACGGGCGACGAAGATCGAGAGTCCCTCGAGAGATCTCGAGTAGAAAAAAAAAAGTGAAATGAGGCAGACAAGAAATGAAAAAAATTTTGAAAAAAATTAAAAAAAAAATATATGATCCAACTCATGCGTCCCTGTTAATTTTGTCCTTGTCTACGTTCTAGAAGGTCTGCTCGCGATAAGACTATTAACCCAAAATGGGCGTGGCCATTAACGCTAAGCTCGATCGATAAGCGAGAAAATATGATAAGGGCCTATACCCGCAAAGGTCGTTAACGCAATAGCCAGGTCAGCCTTCATCGACTGCAATCTAAATTATTGCATCAAGCGGCTGACGAGGCGAGACTGCAATACTGCAGATCGCACGCAGTGGGTATACGAGTGCGGGAAGACAGCGCGCAGCGCCACCAGCGGCCGACTCGGGTACTAAAATGGGTTTCGGGCTCTCAATTAATAGCGTCCTGTCACGAACGAAGGTAGAATCCAGCGCAAAGTGATTTAAAGCAGAGAAGCGACTCGTTAAATAATTGCACGAGGACTCGGTTAAGTATAGATTTTAATAAACGTCCGAGGGATACGAAATTCCTTAGTCTTTTCACCGATACCAACCTGACCTTCGACCTTTCCCCACCCAGCGCTGCCTCTTCGCTACCTACTTATATACCGACTTCCCGAAGATCCCAATGACCGACCGGAGCTCTTAATGTCCCGGAGAATTTCATTAAGAAAACGAAGCTTTTCCAGCTTCCCACTCGTTGCGTTTCAATTTTCTCCGCAACTCCGAGCCAATTGCCGTTGGGTATTACCAACCGTAAAGACAAAAATCCCTATAACGAGTACATTACCAATGGTCCGCACAGTCCCACTCGTTCCTTCCGTACGCACCGATATGACAAACTTGTGGAAAATAAAAAAAAAAAAATATTATCAACACCGATATCGCAATTCCATTTTCAACCGATTCCAAGCCTCTCTGTCTCTGGGCAATGAAAACGGTACTAATAGATTGCTATCCCTTCGAGCGCAAAGTGGATGGACGGGAGTTCCGTTCCTTCCCTGAAATCATTAACTGACATAGATAAACGTTCGCTTACGCAACCGACAACCTCTCTGCGGATAATTAGCTCGCGCAATTAAATATAACTTGGTACTTGATATACATATATATCCTCATAAGCCGAGGCAACCAGCGCAGAGCTACGTATCTACGGCTAATGAAAATTTCTACCTAAATTCACCTTCCCATTCGATATAACGTATACGCACGTCTTATACCTCGAATCGTCCCACAGCAACTGGAACTTCCTTATATATTTTCTCGACCTACGGATAAGACCGCTAAACACTATTCACAGAATCTATAAAATGTCCGAGCTATTCAAAGCCTCGAGTTATAATGTTACCGAGAATTCCACGCGGAAGATCGTTATCATTTCGCGTACGTACGTATATACGTCCTCGCGTCCTTAAGTCCCTAGATCCTTACGTCCGGCATCCCACGTCCGAGAGCACCGGACAGAGACGAATGACTCGGCTTGAAATTTCAAAGATAACCGTCCTAGCCTAACCTGGCATTCTTTGAAACTTTATCGCGAACGCCTAGAATTACGGCCATTTTTTTTTTTTTTTTTTCGTGCTCCTCAAAAATTCCCTAGACCAACCGTACTTCGCTAGCAAGAGTTCTCGCACGGTAATAGGGTTTAGAAATTTTTCAAAATTTTTAACTAATTTTTTTTTTTATTCCAAGTATCGCATTTTACGTATACCATCGTTCACTGTCCACCCTGTATATAGTAATCGTTATAGCTGGTACACGTGGCCAAGAACTGCATACAATGTCTTCGCGATACGTATGGGTCATATGAGTCATACGTGTATCGTACCGAAGTGCAGCTGCATTTTTGGATGCATCCTACAATCTCTGGTAATCTAACTGAATGATTGGCTCACGTTCACAGTGTCCACCAGTTTACTAAACAGGGTCTATCTGCTATACGTGCCCCTGGAGAATGTGACTGTCTCAGGCCAGTGCAGCCGACTCGGCACGGGGGCTACTTTCTCCAGGCATAGCTGCACGACTCCTGGGTGCGCTCGTTGCACTGGTTGCCGCTCGACCAGATCCGCCGCACTTGCTGTACAGTCCCGTTTCTGTAAGCCTCTCAGATCACCCGATAGACGAAAATGATGGCTGCGGGTTAAACTCGCATTAATAAAAAAAAAAATTGTATCATATTCGCAAGAATCATAACCAGGCTACATCGGAGACCATTAACGTTAATCGCACGTAAAATTAATAACAATGATTTTATCCGCTCACGAAAAAGTCAACCCGTCGATAAATAATCATATAGAATTATCGATAAGATAAATCTTTATTTTGAAATAATATTTCTACACGCTTCTACCACGCCGTATAGATCAAACGAGGATCTAATAAGCGATCGGTTGTTTATCGATAGCCATCGACGAGCTTTACGAGGTAATGTCTCCATTTTAATGTTACGCCTCGATAATTGACATAGGTCAGTTCTGACATTAATACCTAGGTTCGTGGTAACTTTTTTTTTTTTTTTTTTTTTTTTCTTCCGGAATCGAAAATCATTCTCCACCTGGAAGAATAGATTTCAAAGTTCGATTATTGATCCTTTTCCCCTTCTTTCCCCCGTTATCGGATCCGCGGACAATTACCTGCCATTAAAGTAACTGCGGTCGGCTTCGCGGAATAAGATCGAGCAATTACGCGCGTTAACTGTATATAGCGATGTGCTCACGTTACAAAAGTTCTCCGAGTCTAGATCGAATCTGATCTGCGGTTGCATTCAAGTTTAATCAACGTTTTGATCGGGGCCCGCTCGGTATCGATAACACCATCCATGCATGCGAAGGTTGTTATCTCATGGCTAATCTCGTAAACGTGTTTATTATTACGCAGAAACACGCACGCATAATGGATGCACGGAGTACGCGGTTGGTGATACAGTTGCACGGTGCATATGGCTATGGTGCAATTAAATCAAATTGAAATTGTATGCACATTCATATGCGATTAGGAACCCGTGCGACGTGCAGCGCGGGGCTAAGGGCAAGTCTCGAACGAACGATTTATTACGCACTGTCCGTAATGGCTATGGGAATTGCATATGACTCAATAATATGGATTCTTATTACGGCTGCTGGCTAATTGTGGACTTTGATCTTGAGAGTTTTGCATTGTTGCGAAATTTATGGATTCGACAATTACTACTTAATCCGTTAGCCGAGTGCATTTTATTGACTTTGTACTAATGACAGCTTGCGTCACCCTGTATTATGCACCTGGCATTTAACTCCGTTAATAACTCTCTTTCTATCCTTAGGCCAATGTATATCACTCATGGTTTACTTATTGTATTTTATTGATAAATTTTTTTTTCTTCATGGACGCTTCAGCAGTGTTTGTGACGTAGCTGCAGATAATTTTGAATGAAATTTTTTTTATGCAAAATTTATTACAGAGACGGAATTTGTATTTTTTTGGATTTTTATGAATAGCCTAGGGTTGGTTCATGATTTCTTACGTTTTTCGAGGGATAGGAACACTTGCGAATTACGAGACTATGGTTTAGTTGTGTAATCGGTATTTGGCAGACAAATGACAGATGCCAGAGGAAGATGCTGCACTGGAGAAGATCTGGAGTAGCACAGGGAGCGTCAACGATGACCTGGTTTTAAGATGATAGCTGAGTACAGGTGAACCTGCATCCCTGTTCCAGGGCGTAGTTGACGCACCCTGTACGAATTTTAATTGACCAATTGGCCGTGGGAGGGCAGCACCTGTCAATCGGTAGTCGAGTCGAAGGTGGGGGTAGAGACTGGTAGGTGGAAAAATATTTTGATTTTGACTTTAGTCTTTCGCGAGCCTGGACCGTCGCGTCCTTCCGGTCTTTTTTTTCTATCCCGTCCATCTGCGTTTCTCCGACGCATTCGTTACTTCTTTTTTTTTTCTTATTTGTCCGCCGAGGTCTGTTCACTCGATCATGAACTTTTCTCTCTCTCGTTTGTTCCAGCAAGACCTCTCTGTCTCTCTCTCTCTCTCTCTCCTTTGTGACCTTCTTCGTCATATCACTTTGGTATCGCGTTCGACTGTACGGGTGACTTCCTAGTCACCTGGCCAATTCCAGTCAGCCTCCGCTGGGAAAACTTTGCGCTCCGATCGACGTTTAACGTCGGTTTGAATTTTTCTGACAGTCATCCGCTGTCCGTATCTTCCTCGTATTATCTTTGGGTCTCTTTGCATCGGGTCTTCGTCCCATTTCACACCACCCCCTCCCGTACCCTTTACCCCCTTATCCCCACTCTCTTCCCAGTCGTTCTATATAGCGCGCGAAAAATCCGCGAATTCAAGTCACAGTGACCAAAGCAGTCAGTCCGTATCCGAAAGTTCGTACAGTGTATTAAGAATCGAGTGACAAAAGACGGACCGGAACCAAGTAAAATTCGCAGACGAAGATCCCATGGTAAGTGACTCTTTTCCCTTTATTTTGGTCTGGATCAGTCACCCTGCTGAATGCTGTGCTTTCGCTGTACTCGGCGCATACCCCAAATATATCATGGACTTCGGGTATACCTGTGCTAAATTTTGGTCATGCGTTTCCGGAAATACGTCATCGGTATATGATAAGGGCTTATCGAACAAACTTCTGTCTGTACTCCTTCCCAGTGATCAACTGCACATTCACTGCATAATAAATAATTTTTACTCCGACGGTGCATGCAAGGGTAATACGAGGATAAGAGGTGAAAGGAGATGAACGAAGATACGGAGTGCATCGACTGCAAAGGCGAATGCACTTCCGCTATTTCCTTGGAAACGCCCCAAGGAGATAAGTCGTTTGCACAGCAGAAGACCGATCGGTTATCCTCGGAGCCCTTCGTGTACCTGAAACCCTTAATTTCACAGAGACCCCAACGACCCTTATCCTACCCTTACGATCTTGTACCCGTGAAACGTATGCTTTGGAATTCTCTCGAGTCATTTATACCGTATATAATCAATGCACTATGTGCAATTAAACAAATTCGTTATCAGTCAAATTCGTTATCAGTTAAAAAAAAAGGAATAATTCAAACAGTCCAATAATCTCATTGCAATTTACCTATTTTGCATTTTCAATATATACACGTTGCAACTGCAATTGCACTCGACGGATGCACCGAGATTGTAGAAATGCATAATTCACTGACAAAACAGTGCGGTACCTTCGTCACGGTTGAAGCTGGGTATCTCAAATTGATATTCGAGTTGACGTACCGATCTCTTGAATTACGTAAATTCGGGAAAATCTGTATTCGCAGCATCCGAAGGAAATTAAGAGGGGATTAGATCGAAGGCGAAAAATGTGAGCTGTCGTACAGTTCGTTTCGTTATATACGTGTAGGCAAGGGCCTGCAGCCTTTTCTTTGGCGCAGCATCCCTGATCCTTAGTAAAAGCTGATGGTCCATTGTATTCCGGTTAAATTCTCGAGTTTCGCGCGGGTCGTGTATACCGGAAGTGAAGTGCATTCTCTGCAAGTAAAAGTTACTTGGGCATCTTCGACAGAAGAGTCTGGCTGAGTCGTGAGCTCGAAATTGTTTTTGTCACCGTTGGTACTTCGCATTAGCGAAAAGGAGATGAAAGCGAATGATCTTGGATAACAGGAGATAAAGGGACGTCTTAGGTGACGTCTCAAACTAATGTACCAACTATCGTCAAAGTAACGTCTAAGTTAACGGGAAGTTATGTAGCTGCCAGGCGAGCCAGTCAGCATTCTGGACCATCCAGCATATCCGGGCGTCGAACAAGAGAAGTCGGAGATGCTCGCGACGCGAAATTGTCTCCGTGAAGTTTCTCGCTCTCGGGAACGAAAAGGCAACGCTCGCCGGTTTCCATCGGGCGAATTCTCGTTGGACCTCGGGACACGTGTGAACTAGCCCGTAGATAACCTTAGTTTCTAATGGAATTGCTGGCGAAGGCCGTCACCAAGGAGTTTCGAAATTCCACAATCACCGTCGACGACTCTCGCACTTGGAGCCGATGATTGGTACTCGCGGTTATGGAATTGTCCTCGTCGGTCGATTACCGCAATTCCATTCGGCATCCCTGTTATACCATGCGCGTCTTACACACGTTACCCGTGTCACTCTGATACCGTACAACCTTGACTTCAACTACTTTATCTGGAATTGGCAATTCCAATTGGTTTCGAGAGACTCGTGCCTACAGCTCTTCATACGCATAACGGCCCCGCAATTCCTTATATCCACTATAGTCTCCTATCCTTTTTCATGGCAATTCCACATTCAGCGATACCTCCTTTATCGTAGGTAACGTCCTCGATCCGTCCGTACACGAGAACGTACTATAGTAATCGTTCAATAAAGCCTGATTTCTATACAGTCGATCGCTACTGGATTGGAAAGGTAATCCAGGCGAACTAGTTTGATGAATCGTCTCTAGTGGTACTAGTTTCTTCTATAGGGACCTATTAAAGATGCTGCATAGTCGTTCTACTATCTTTATGTAATACATTTGTATCATACGTACGTCACTCGGTTACATACGTCACTTCCGGTTATAGTCTTCCCTGTCGAGAGTATAACCGATCTGGTATAAATTAGGTCAAGAAATTGTTGCTCTATTTTTTTTTCAAAAATATTACACGTACCGGCAATAAATTAATTGCGAAATATCAATGACCTTTGACATAGTTCACTCTGGCTCGACATTCAAGAATTGGCCTTTAGTTAACCTCCAAGCGGGGTCACGTTTACAGCCGTACAAACGAGTAAAATGTTAATGCCTTTACGTAAGGTCGAAAGTCTTGGGTGAAAAACGTAAAATCGGTTTTCCCTCCCTATTAATAATTGTTTTAGTACGCGAAAGACTCTATTTATACGATTTCGAACTCGTAGAAGAGCAGCGTCAGCTTCGTCAAACATAAGCTGGAGATAAGAAGAGGCAGCGAAAGGTTAATTACGAGAGAGCCGGCAATAAAGTCGTCCTTACTCTTAGCAAAGCTGAATTACAGCTTCTGCGCGGGATCGTTGCCGAGATTTATTGTAACGAAATGCAGAGCCGGGCTCCGTACCGGATATATGGCTTTTCTGCGTAGTGCATAAATTTCCGCCGGCGGCGTGTGTCTTAAGTTTCGGGTAATTTAATATTTTGCCCTTTAATGCCCGTCGGGCCCATAAAAAGCAACGTTACGCCATATACCTCCTATGCGTTCGCGATGCTCTACCCAGGCCGTACCTACACGGCACACGGTTATACGGCTGCGGTGGAAAAGGGGGTACGGCCAACTGGTACGTACCAATTGAATAAGACGCGTGCAATCGTAACGTTCCTCAAATTGGTTGTCTGTCGAAGCTGTTACGATTGCTTTAATACGAAGTCACGATCACTTGGCCGAAGTCAGACAGCTGGGTATTCTTAATCGTCCTCTCGCAACTGGTTCCAATCGTCAACGTCAATTGGTTCGGCCTTTTCTCGGGGTACTTCCAACTTGACGATTCGTCAGCTATCACGCGGCTTAACTTTTTCGACTTTTTCGCGACTCCAATTGGATTTTTCGAAGTATCGCTCGACCAACTTCCTAAGCAATGCCAACTTCACGATCCTTCGGTATAGAACCCAGTGCATAGGAGTCTATTCGTGTTCTCCGTAGACACGTTATCAACTTCACCTAAACAATTGTTACAGCTGGTTTCTTCTATACGGCTCGACTCGGCTCGTGACTCGGGATTAATTTATTATCAACCTGTAGTTATTGATGGGGGCAAATACTTTACTCGATACGTCATCAAACGGAGGACAAGCCATAACTCCTGGACACTTCACGAAAAGTCTACACGACTCGAACACTCGATATTTATAGTACAGTATTTTTTTTTTTTTACGTTGGCATATCGCTATCGGCACTATCATCTTATTCTCTTATTTTCAACAGTACTGCCAGTCATCTTCGTTATTGAATAACATATAATTGCTCGTTACTGTACAGTAAGTGCATACGTGTTGCTGTCCCACATATCAGGCTTGTCCGTAGTATAACGTCACGCGTGTCAGTCTTACCAGCGCTTCGGTGTTTTACGAACGGTGGACAGAGACAGATTCACGTACATGGTAAAATGAGATTTTTTTTTTTTTTATAAAATTACTAAATTTTATCGTAACCCAGTATATGCCTTCGTCCGATGTTTAATTGTTAGTTTTCTCATATATTGAAACTTTCCCTACTATTTTCTTTTTACGGCCTCTCTTATACCGCGAATCTGCATACCCCTCGTGGAGCAGTACAAGACTGCAGTTAATCTTTTTTTTCTTTTTTTTTTTCTTCTTTTCTGTAGAAACTACATGGAATAGGTCGCATTAAATTTCAAGAGGGTGGTTGGGGGGTAGGGATGAGCCAGGAGGGAATTAACGTCCCACCAAAAGAGTTACTGCGTGTAAAATTGATTTTCGGCAGCGAAACGGTTCTGTCCTTTCTACCCCGATGGAGGTTTAATAACAAGGGCTCGTACTCCATTTTATTGCAGTCCTGCTTTCGCGCGAGTACGGAGGTCTCGTTCGTAACGTATATAGGTATACCTTATGGCAAATTTATATAGATATATAGCGTAGTATTATGATACACGTAGATACATATTAACCTTAATACGCACTATGTGCCATTAAACTATGAGGAAAAGGGAGAAGCCTCCAGCATCCATATACATATATATTAGTAGCTCGTACATTTTATTGCGATACTGATGGAAAAGAACGTCAGTCTCGCGATAAAAATTTTTAATATCCACTGACGTCATATCCTACCCTCTTTGGTCCTGGCACTGGCAGAGGGGCGGGAGAACAGAGGTCAAACGACGCGGAACGTCACTTGCATGTACTTACGGATGCAGAAGGATAATCTCCTTCAACATCCACCGTCCCACGTGCCTCTCTCGTCTTTCGCGTTGGCGTCGAAAAATTTTTATTGAAATTTCTACGAAACACCATAAAATGCAGCCGAGTGCAAACAAAGTACGGCTGTATACAGCTGCCTATAAAAGTTGATATTTTTTTCTTTGCGTTGGCAAACTGGTTTTTTTTTCGGGTCTGGATATAAAAAATTATAATTAAAATGGTTCATTCGTTATTCGGTGTATGTTTGTGCCGGAGTGTGTACTTCTGGTACCAGTTGTGCAATTTTAGTTTAACGATGGAAAAAGGTCTGTTTTCATGTAGCTGCGTTGTTATCAGTTGGATGTACACTTAGTGCTAGGGTTTACGTTACGTTGTTAAGGTACGCGAAAGAGCAACGGTATACGAGTAGCATTAAATAGCCTTCGTCGGAGTCACGTTGTACGTTGATGAATGCGAGAATCGCAAAACGGTTGGTAATTGTTTGCAACTCCAGCTGCGTGTAAACTGTACAATTGCGATTCCACAAATCAGTCCGGTCGGCCAGGGTCGGGCAATTAACACGTTTGACCGAACCAGTTTTCAGCTAATTTAAGTTCGAACTGACGTTGCGGTTTCGGAGTCGGCAATTCCTTGACAGGGTTCACGAGAGGGTTGACTTAAAAAAAGTGATGAAACAGGTAAAAATAAATTTTTGGCTCGTAAACATTTTTTAGCTGTTAATAAAAATTGGGGTATATAATACGAAACTGGTATGGACTATAGGCAATGTATTTTTTTTCTATTTTTTATTCAAACCCACGATCTGTCATTTTTCCGTAAATTCCATCTCAGCCTGCGACGAAGATCAAGAGTGTAATCCGACGAGAAATTCCTTTTTATGCCGAACGTAACGTTCGGATATTCCTAGCCTGAAGCGAGAGACGAGCACAATGCAGTTTTCTCCAGGTTTTCCACACCATGCCCATTTTACACGTGACGTCGTTTGTATTGCCTGGCAGCCATGTTGGCTCGTACAAAAAGGGAAGCTTTTGCGGAGCACGCGATACGTACACCCCGTCGCACGCTTACCTACTACACGGAGGCCTTCGATAGCCTTTTATTGGTAACTCCGTGCTATCGAACTGTGCTCTATCCTTGCGCTATCCTGCCGCGCGTTGTGGACGCTTAAAAAGCGACTTTCTACCTCCGGCTTCTTTTTATATCGACGGCAAGCCGGCCCGAGAAACCGATACTTGGGAATCGCTCTAACGCTTCATTATCGCTGTAGCTACGTGTAGCCGCGCTCGTAGGGTGAAGTGCGTCAGAGAACGTGGCGCGAGTTGCAATTGCAGTTGCAATTCGGAACGCAGTCTCGAGTGCAACGTACTTTATATTACTTAGGAAACGATGGCAATTCGAATTTCCATTACTGTTCGGAGTCATCGACGTCTTGATTCGATTTATAGCTGCATATCTCTACTTCCCGGGGATTCCCCGTAACTTTTTAAAGGCGCCAATTTCAAATCTTAAATCTCCCGTCTCGCGGCCTATCTTCACGTAAAAGAGCGCAACCGCCTAACAGCTGGTATAGCTATTCGGGTTCTGCGTAATGCAAAACCGAGATACGTTACCTCCTATCTGCCGATCGCTAATGACTCAAATATCTCACTGATTGTGAAACTTTACACGTACGTTATATCAGCGGCATCGTAAATCACGTAAAAACAGCAAACTCCCGCCGGTACTCGAATGTGGCTCAAAGAGGAAGTTATTTATTATTTTGTTGGAGTGAAGATATTTATTATGAATAACCGCGGATGCCATAAATAACGGAGGCATGCAAACAAACGTAAATTGCCCTGACGGCCCCAAGATCCTACAGCCATATATATATATATATACATTGCGAGTCTCTTACGTATGCAATCGGGTCTCGCTCCTTACTGCCGGGAAAGGGAACGATAATTATGTCGCCCAATGCGTACGCGCCGAAACTCCAACTGATTTATGGGAATACTTTGACTCGCAGTAATTTCGCTCCTTTACGCGCTACCACTTACATTAATAACCTGTTTCGTCACGACTACCGCCACCACGTGTAACGTGTCGTGCTTGACCTGCTAATCATAATACCCGACTATTATCATACGAGCCTGATAAGTGATTCGCGTGTATTTATCTAAAAAAAAAAAAGATTCAATCCCCTCGAGTGGATGCAATTTTTTCACGTGTTACTCTTGACACCTGTATATACGATTTATTTATTTTTTCTTCTCCTTACAACAAATTTATTTTGCCTTTACAAAACACGCGATTCCTCATTACCACCTTACGCGTTACTTCACACGTGCTTCCTCTTTGAAAATTCCACTTATTAGACTCTCCATGCCAATTGCTAATACAAACTATCGATATTTCTTTCAGGCCTCAACTTCAACAGTTTACTCTCCTCCTTGGTCCAGCCTCCATCCTGATCTTGCAGATGCCTGACAGCGGTGAGTCATTTTTTAAATTTTATTATCCCTAACAAATATCTCACTCGTGGACCCCAGAGATCATGGTCCTGTCTCTCTCGCACGCGTTGGTACTTTCATTAAGGGTCGTCCACACTGATCCATCATTGGGTCCCTTGCGCGGTTAACTCGTACGACTCAGAATGCATTCGCGTCGTTGTGTCGCGTCGATGAAAACTGGTCGTAGCGACAAGAGGCATTTCGTGCGGACAATGAAACAATAATTATTCGAAATGCTGCATTTTCATTGTCGTCGAGTAGGAAGTACGGTGTATTGATTTTGTCGCTTAATGAGAACTAGGTGTCGTCTTTATGGACACGAGGTCTGCCTTGTATCTGAATCAATGTACTATATATATATATTGGCAACGTACGTACGTTGCAGAAGTACAAGGCGGACAAATTCTCAACATATCTGTATATGGTACATAGGGTGTGCACAGTAACACATGGGGATGCGTGTAAATTTAAGCGACGCTGAGAAACGTGCCACCTGACCGTAGCTGTTTCGTTCGCCGTTGAAACCAACAGCCGTTCGATTGGGCTACGTGGGTTCACGCGTGTTCGAGATTCGGCAGTTTCAATGATTACGTATAACTTCCGTATTCTATTTAATGAAAATCGACCCTAATAATTTGGAGTGGAGGGATCGGGGGTTAAAGAATTTTTTAATTTCGTCATCGCTCGTACAATTATTTTTCACTCTTCACCTAGGTCCTTTCCAATGCGCATATCTTGAACGAGGGTCAACGACCTCTTGCAGCTGGAAATTTACGCGAAAATCCCATCGAGCTTTCACGCCTGCAATCTAGTCAGCTTTTGTGTCCAGTCGCGCATCCCTCATTGTTCCCTCCACACTGCGTTACGTCTCTCTCGATTCTGTATCGCGTCCGATGTTCGCATAGATCATCCATTGTACCGTTGATACCTAGATCCTCTGTGGTACTGTGGATCCTGGATCCCGTATCGTACTATTGGTTCTAGATCGCCTATCCTACTATGGGTCCTGGATCCTCTGTCTACTCCTCGACGGTTAGCGTGACGCGTCAGCCCGTGTATTACGTTACAATGAGAATCGAGTACGAAAAAAAAAAAAAGTACAGTAAAATTTTTCCCGTAGTTTCCTCAGACACGTGTAAAGTCGTATGGGTATTAATTATTTTTTCTACCTTTTTTTTTTTCATCTCCATGACTGCGTGAGACGAATCCGTGTCGATATAAGAGAAAGTATACATATGTATATTCCTCGGTTCTTGTCCCGTGAAAAAAAAATGATACATTATCGGATATCCTGTATCGCGTTATTAAATACGAAACCGAACGTACCTGTCAATTATTCCATTTAATCGTATCCCGTGGTCATCAATTGCCATTCGCTTCAGCCTCCTCGTCCCCGGGGGACGTTTAACTTCGTAGGCAGACAATTCCGAGAGTCCCTTCGATCTACCAACGAGGCCCTCGTGCGTTCTTACGTATTCGGCGCTGCAGCTTTAACCCTCGTATCTCGCACGCAGGTTAAATACTTTGTTGGCCTAGCTATAGATATACGGGGGATGGACTACTAAAGGTACGTTCACAAGCGGGAAACTCTTAATTGAGATTTATTTCGCGTCTGGTATTTTGAACGTCTTTTCTCTTCTTCTTTGTTCGTCGACCAACGGAAGTCTTCCATCTCCTGTCCATTCGTCGAGACGATTTACGTCACGATGACGTCACCGATCCGTCGTATCCGTGACGACGAGTATTATGCAAAATACACAGGGCTCTTTGAAATTTTCTTACGACCGACTGAAAACTCCACCTTACGTTGGGAGCTGTGCGGGGGGGGGGGGTGAAAAAAAAAGAATGATAAGAAGATCGAAAAAGAAAAGTCAGTCGATGGGCGTAAATATCTTATCGAGCCTCAAGGAAAAATGGTTTTAAAAAATGGTTTCTCAAATAAGATTGTTGTTGCCTGTGAACGAGGCTTTAGTCTGATTTCCTTTGTAGCATGCTTCGCGACCTTGGTATAAAGGCGTATATACATGGTGGCTCGTTAAAAAAAAAAAAAAAAAATACAGGGTCGTACGCGTTAACGCGTTAATCGAATCGTTATCGGTTCGGCTTATCGGGACTTGTAAACGAACCGTATGACGCAGCGTCGCGATGCCGATTATACGGCTGATTTTCTTAAGGAGCGTTTCCAGGTTCGATTTGAGTCGCTTTATGGAAACTGACGGTATTAGGTACGTGTTCTGACGCTTTCGCGGTGTATGTATGTATATGAGTCAAGGGGGGCGTATGGACCGATTACGCGGCTGCTGTGAATCCCGGCGACAACGGCTGCGTCTTATCGTGTTTTCATGTTAATATATTCGAGAACCGTCGTCGCGACGCTTTTCCGCGAACGGGAAACCACGCGGAGACGCGTCACGGACGAATCGTTTCGCTGCAGTAGGTTTTCGCGCTTTAAAAGAATCGTCACTCGAGGAGACGCCCGATTTCTCGGTACCTTACGCCGAGCGTCGCGACGCCCTCCGTCGCTCGCTCTAAAACAGTCGTAGCGCCGAGGATTTAACAATCGATGGCGCGCGGGGCAGGTTGACGGGAAACTTTTAGAACGTCGACGAACGGGTCGTTGGGTGCGACCCGAAGCTTTTCTGCTTTTTCGCGTTTCCTGCGCGATCCGTCGGGATCGTAAAGTCCTTTTATGAGTGGGAAAAAAAAAAAAAAAAAAAAAAATTATTTTTTCACAACTCGAGCTTTCATCGTAAAACCGTCTGGTTAGACTTTTGGCCATACGCTAAGTTTCAACGTTGCAACGTTTGCTTTGATTGCGCTTGTTATTTTTTTTATTTTTTTTTTTTTTTTTAATTTGAAATGTATGCATTTTTTAATAAAATTTAAGTAAGCGTATAAAACGTTAATAGGGTGCAGCTTCTCCGTGCCTGGGCTTTATACTCGCTGTATGCTTTATCGCGAAACTTGTACAGGGAGATGACGATCTGTATCGGGTGGGGATGGGCGGGATCGAACTTTATGAAATCCTTTCGCGAACGATGCAAATTGGCATAAAAGCGCAAAGCAAGGGAAAAGTGGGTACTTTGAATGGCGAAAACGTGAAAATCCACGGTATTCGATAAAGTACCTCCCCTCTGATCCCGCTCCCCTTCCCCTCTCTCCCCTACTTTCCCCCGTTGCCTCTTCAGATACTCCTCTCGACTCTCAAACGCTGAAATCGGAGTAGTCGCTCCTTTCGGCCGATACTCGGTACACAGCGCCACTCGTATTCCACGTAGAAGCGGTATTCGCGCATAATTTAGCATTAATCTCCCGGCGGGATTTGGTCCATATCTTTACTGTAAAATGAAGAAAATATCACTCGCGGATCCATTTCATCCCCGTGGGATTAAACGTCAGTCAGCTGGCGTCGTTGTATTTCCGAATAGGTTTTTTCCCTGTGTATATATATTACATGGACCAACAGCATCCCGCAGGATCGATTCCGAGATAAATATTTCGCGACACTCCCGCATGTTCGAGGGTACGTTTTTATACGAAATAGGTAAAACGAACTCTTTTTCTTCAATTTTTATCTTATCCCTTTTTTTTCGTACAATTCTTCTGTTTCCCTCCTTTTCCAATTTTTCGCGAATTCCCGTCCATGCACGCCTGCTGGGTTTCTAGCTGCGATCCGATCTTGAAAGTAATACGTGTGGTATTGGTGTACAGGCTATATATATTATATGCTGAGATTAGGGTGGGTTTCTAAATGAGGGCAGATGATGCTCGAGGAATTTTGTTTTATGCGCAATCGAAGCTAAGTCGACTTTATTGCCTCCCACTTAATTACACATCCAGTTGCCATCCGGCTGGAAAGTTTTAAGTTTCCTAACGAGTCTCGGTCTGTATATCTTGCGCCATGAAAACCAATGGACTTGTTCACTAGGTATATCTGTATACGTATATCCCTTGAACCATTGTTGCCCTGCGTCGAGGAAAAACATAATAGATCCGCTGAAGTATTTCATTAGAAGAGATAGCTCAGTACCGCCGCCATTTTAGCGCTCTTGCGCAATGAAACTCGTAATTAGTTCAGAATAATGGGACACCCTTTATACTATTTTCGTTCTAGTACCAGCTATATATATATAGTTTTTTTTTACCCAAGACTTCTCTATCCTTATCTCTTAGCTATTGGGTTTTCTTGAAAAATGCCTCTTTTTTTTCACTCTCTCTCTCTGCCCCGTAAAGAACGCAGCAACCCCGGTAGAAGTTTAGACTCTTCCCGTAAACCGTACAGTGGTTAAGTGGTACGCGCCGGTAAAGGATCAGACACGAGGATTTACGCTGCTTACACGAGGCGATTAATTCGCCTGGAAGCAGCGATGTTACGTCAAGTATGAACGTATCGTAAATTCTTTGCTAGTCGAGCACTGCGTTATCTACCTCTTCTTCGAGAGCTAAACTCTCCGGGCGAGAATGCTCTCGGAGAATTTATTGTCGCCGAAGGAGAAGACGCGAGCCTTCGGGCGCGCGACAAAAGACACAATTTACCGGGCGTCCGATTTACACGCGTCTTTGGAAAATAAACGAATTCGCAGGTCGAATGCGCAACTTGGAAAAAAGGGTGACGTGGAATTTTTCTATGGGGAAAATTAATTTATAGCGAAACCATCTTATCGGGACTCCATGCGTCGCCTCTTTCCCGTGTAAACGGCATTAAACTTTCTACCCGTGCAAACGCCGTCTGTCGTATCACTGGAAACTCGGCTTTTAAGAGCAGCCCGCGAAATTCTTTGCAATTAATTTACCTTAGCGAAATTGCTTTGTTGAATGTTGTGCAAAAAATTGAAATTTTTTTTATCGAACGTCCAATTTGGCACGTCGCTTATTTCGTTGGATCGTAATTTTTCATATTTTTGAATTTACGCGTGGCATCGCGATTTTTCAATTTTTGGAAAAAATTGACAATTTTTCTAATTCAATTCAGTACCGTCTCTGTAGGTCGCTTTTTCTTAGACACTTGCGCCTGACAGTCGCCTCATAGCAAGGCGTAACGGAGTGACTCGTTAGCGACTGTCGTCCTCATGGAAACTGAGTAATTGAAGGATAATGGTAAAGAGAGGAGCGAATCGTAATTGTCAATAATTCAAAAAAATCGCGTCATTGTTTCGCGAGATGTTCTTCAAGGCGCTTTTCTAAGGCACTCTCGACCTAGGTACCGTGACGTCACTCGGGCGATATGTAAAGGTGCACTTTCATCGGGCAGATCGACGCGATCGTATATCTGGAATTTGGAGCACGGAGGCACTGGCGGTCCACGGAATTGAGCGGTAGAACGAAACTTTGGTCGTCGCGATTTTTCCACATGGAAACTCGACCGATCGGGATTCGCTCTTGATAAATTGCATCTGCGCACCAAGGCGCGCGTCGATTTAATTAAAAGATCGTGTAATCAATTTCTTAATTATTTTTCGCGATACTCGCGCTGCCGAGAGAGAGAGCGGGAGAGACCGAGAGGGAAAAAAAAAGAAGAAAGAGAAATCCCCTTGAAGCGCCGCCGCTTCCGTTACATCCGTATGTAATACACACGTGACGTCGATATCTCCCTGTCAGATGGATGCTAACCATATGGATTACATATGTGATTATATTGACTCACGGTGACGTCAGTGTAGCAGAATTATCGCGCGGATACATAATAATCGAAGTTTAACATAATAATCGAAGCGAGCCTGTCGGAATCTATCAATGCGAAAAGAAGGAAAGAGACGAAAAAATTGACAGCGTATACGTCTGTCTCTCTCTTGCGCACGTGATCGCCAATAGCTCCGTCTCTCTCGCACTCGCGGGCGGTATAGAAAATTGAAAAAATCTAAGGTCTCGGCCTTCTCAAATTGGCAATTTTTGAAAAATAATTTGAAAATATTTTCTTTCACTTTTTGAATAATAAATTTGACAAATGGCTCCTCTGCGAGAACAATCGCTTGACCAACTTGATCGATTCCAGCAGCGTGACTGTCAGTACATCTCCCTAGTGTCTATACGTAAGAGCAACGTGTATACACTACGTGTACTGTATATACTGGAATAAAATCTTAAGCTCCGTTCACTCCCCTTTCATCCGTTTTACTTCGTTTTCACGTGATACCACGTAAAATCCACCTCTACCACTCGCGACCTTACTCCACTGAACCTGTCGCGCAAATCGCATTACGATAACGTGCACTTACGCTCGCTGATAACAGTGATTAGTCCACTTTTTTCATACGAGTGGATGACCCGCGACAGTCGTTCGATGTGATTAAAATTTTTTTCAAATTCGAGTCGCAACTCCAGCTGGAAAAGGAGCGGCCGAGTTACCGGAAACAGACCTGATAGAAAAAAAAAAAAAAAAAAAAAATTGAAGAATATATTATTATACAACATTATTCCTCTCCGACTTGCATCTATGACAAAACGCGACGAGCGACGTACCGATCGCCCATGGATTTTCCCCATCAGATTTTTTCCCGATTTTCTTGTTATTTACATTGCCCGATTATCCTCAGTCTCGATGGACCGTAAGTGGCCCGATGACACTGGCAATTAATCGTGGCTCTTACAAGGCGCGATCGGCTTCCTCGTCCCATACCTACTGTATAATTATACTGGCAGTTTACAAGGGCCTAAGCATATCAAACGAGAACGATCCCCGGGGACACCTGTGAGCGCTTCCACTTTATGGAATTGCGATCGACTTGTAATTTGAAATAAATTTTCTTTAATTTTACTCCCTTTCGCGTATATAAGGCCGATTGGTCGATTCCGTGAAAAATTTTATATCCTTCTAATAAATAATAATAATAATCGGACGAGCTTTCCTCACACCTGCCAATTATTAGGTCGTATCTTACACGTGTCTCTGGATCTGTATATTATACCGACGTATACAACGTTAATCGCAATTCCTTAGCGATACCTACGTCTTCTATTGCTGCTTTATATACTGGGATATACTAAAGGCGCATCCTCATTTGTATACTCGCCGTAATTACTCACTGTAACATCGATCACCAGGTAATTGCAAATTTTTTTTTTTTTTTTTTTCTTTCTCGTACAGCATCACTCGAGACACCCATCTTGATATCTCTCAAGCGGTTATCGCGACCATATCGCCATCTAACTTTTTCGCCATCGCCCTACGGCAGGCTTAATTAATGATAACGCGTACCTTAAAACTCTTTTGTATATATATGTATATATATATACGTATAACTATCATCTCCTCCGATCTCAGCCGAACATTTTGAAACGATCCGTTATCGCCGCTCCCATTCATCCACTCGGTCCACCACAAATTCCAACGATCACTCATTCCCTTTATCGCGCATTCCATTCACTCCCAATGTACATTACTTGGGCACGGAAAAGTTTCTGCAGTCTGGGCTTAATCGTCGTCCGAAGAATTTTCTTAATCCCCTCGCGTTATCAGCGATTGGATTATTTTTGAATTTTTTTTTCAAACGCGTGAAAAATTTTACGTCACTGTCCCTCTTGTCGGATTCGAGATCGAGCATCGATCTATAAAGATAGCCTTTACCTAAAAATCATAAAAAAAATTCTCCTCCCGAGAATCGATCGGGCGTTTAAGAATTTTGGTGAAATTTTTCAAATTTAATTTCGTTAATTCCTCGCGAAACTAACCAATGAGGATTTATTATCGGGTATGGATACTCAAATTAATCTTAACGATAGTCATTAATTAAATCTTTGATCGATTCCTTCTTTAACTTATACCTCGTGATCGATCAATGTAATCGCTTATGTAAGAGATGAGACTTTCAAGTGCTTCGGTGCCAACGGTATATATATATCGTGAAGATCGGTTATTAACCAGGAGTCAGCAGAGACTTCCTAAATTATAGGAAATTTTAATAAGCGAATGATCGAACGCTCATCGGTAAAAAATCGGTATGCCGGTTCGTTGAGGATTTCGTGAATGTTGTGTCACGCGTGCCAATGGTTGGCGTTTGAAAAAAAAAAATAATAATAATAACAAGCCTTACCGGTTAAAGGTTCACGCGTAGCATTGAGTTATTCGCGGCGCGATTACCTCTAATAATTTTAATCCATCAGACCCTCTGTACGTTTAACCAACACGGGTAACATTAATTTACCTTATACCCAGTGTGTCGAGGGGTCAACCTGTTATTTATCGTAAAATATGAGGGCTCGTGCCGAGCGAAACGCGGCCTTTATGTAATGGCGCAAAATGAATTACATTCAATCCGGTTGTATAGCGGCGGCTGCTACGGTCGCTCGGAAACGATACCCGTGACTCTCTCGTTATACCTTCGTTTTTTTCGTACTTTGGCTTTACTTGGATTCGCGATACGTTAGAGCGTTCACCTATCCCTTCCCACTCTCGCCTTACTCCTATATTCTACGATCACCCTCTATACCCACTTGTCGGTAACTTCCATAATTCATTATTTCTCCTTGGAACGTGTCTGTATTACTGCTTTGCGCTGTTGCCGTGGGTATTTCGATTCTATGCATTTCTGGTCTATCCTGTGTCTCTCTGGGATTCCGTGTACACGTGAAAAGATTAATTATCAGGGAGAATTATTATACTCTGTCCATTTTTTGAAAATGCAGTTTACCGACTTGTAGGTTTGTTTGGTCATTTTCACAATTTTCGAATGAGGGCTATATTTTTTTTAATTATCTATACCTTATCGGCATATCTGAAAATTCGTTAAATTAGTTCTGTAGTGATTTGCGGATGGTGTGAAAAGTGAATTTGGTATTTTTGAAACACCCTGTATAGTACCGATCTCCTGGGATCGGCCAGCCCTTTCCCTTTATTACTGGGCAAATTAATTAATCCTCATTCGGGATGGTAAAACCGGAGAAAAATAAATCACGTGGCATATATGCCGTGGTGCCACTGTATTATACGCAGGTAAACGTAATATCAAAAAATTAAAGTTTCGATCGACGAAACTCTGGGTCATGCATAGGGATGCTGTAGTGGTAACATTCGATTATCGATTAGACACGTGTTGAGAAAATAAAAAAAATTTTGACGATCAGTCATTATTATTAATTAATTCAGCACGTGACGCTCTTCGAATCGCATTCGAAGTTTGACGTCTCTCGGGTAAAGTTCGTAGACCGACTGCATATCTTACCCAGGACCCCGTACGTGCATCACGTATGCACCAGACTGAATTTAGTCATGTGTGCGGAGTAGCTCGAAAGCTCCATAAGCAAGTTCACGTATTCAGGAATTTTCAACGTCGAACAGAACACAGAAAAAAAATAGTAAAAAAAAATTGAGTCGAGTATTTCCCAAATCTAACATCACGCACGTATGATTCCAGTACACACACGGTACCACGTGGTACCGGATCGTCAGGGTACCTCGCGCTCCACCTGCACCTCCTCCCAAATTCCAGACTCTTTTCGCACCGTAACCGAACTTCTTGGGTCTCGTTCGAACTTTTGAAAATCTTTACGATCCATAAAGGCTCGCGCGCAAGAGTCCGGCAATAAATTGGCCGTATGAGAGCCATTAAGCTCGTCTCGCAATTGGGATGCGTTATGCCTCGAGACGAACCCTAAAACAAACAGAAAATCTTTGCCCACGTGAAATGGGGCTCGCGTCCTACGGGCCGAGCCGTCGTCTTGGCTTCCTTTCGAGTCATTATGTCCACTTGGGGTCGTTTCATAAATAACCGACGCTACAAACTTTCGACCGCATGTGTGGCCTGTATATAGCCAACCGTGGAACCGTAATGGACGTCGCGAACAAGATAATTCTTTGCCCCGGCTCGCCACTCGAATTTCCATTAACTGCTGTGCGGTTAAAAAAAAAATATACACGACCATCACGGTTTTGCTTATTTTACTTCGGGTACCGTATACGCGTTGCTAGTTGATTATGCGTTCGACGCGCATGGATTTTTTTTTTTTTTTTTTTTTTTTCTCGAAATTCTCAACTTCGTTCTCGACAAACCCATTTCATTGGTACACCTTATTGCTTGCGCGAAATTAAATGTTGCTGGTCGACAAATTAATCAGCTTAGACGTGTAATGCATTGCTTTGTCACACCTGTAACTTGTAATTATCTTAGCTACGTATGTATATATATATATACTATATATACACGATAATAATCATAATGGTTACTGGTATTCATGTATTTAACGCATATACACACGTAGGAGGCCTTTGCTCGACAGAGAGTGGAAAACGTAACCTGGAAGTAGATTGTGCTACGTAATGAGCCAGTAATGAGGTATTTAGTACGAGCGACTAGAAACGACAAAAGGGAGCTATAGCGCTGGCAAAGCGAGCACGGCAACGTAACGGAGGATCTATTGTGCCAAAGCTGTTAGGTCTTGTAACAGTCTGTCATATAATAATGTGTATATAATATATGTATAGAAAGATGCCACGAGACCAAGTAAAGACTGGAGCGTCTCCTCCGAAGGTCTCAGGAAAGTCATCAACATCGATTAAGATTGTTATTTTCATTTGTCTTCAAGGAAGCGCCAAAGCGTCTCGTTACGATCTTCCAGGATTTCTCGGGTGGGACTTTGGTAATTCCAAAAATAGTTTTCCCCCGTACTAATTTCAAATTAAAATTTTCCGAGCTTGCTTCTCGATTCACGTCGATTCGGAAAGTTGCAATAATTAACGCTTAATTGGATTGTATCAGCCGATGGTTATTCCCATTGGCACTGCTACGTAATATTAGACGTATCAGCACGATTATCGGATATCGATATCGCGAGAATCTTGCGACAAGTAATATCGAATTGCACGTTTTACTCCGTTTCAATTTTTAATCTCGAAATTCGAGTTTACGGTCCAGCCAGATGATAAAATTTCATCCGACTGTAAAGGAATCATTCGATTTTTTTTTTTTTTTTTTTTTTTTTTTACAATGTCGCAGTCAAGAAGTCGCAGGAATTATTTTTCTTTGTACCCAATATAGAAAAACGAAAATGGCAAAATTCGCATATACACGAGGTGGACCGTGAAAACGATCGCTCCGGCGAGAAATTCTCTTGGTCTTTTGGAATAATGATAATTCAGACAACCTGGCTGTGGGGAGCATTGGAAAAGCCCAGGGCTTCGTTAAAATGCTAAAGAGCCTGGGTGCTCCGATGGTAAGTACGTTCTCGTGGGAGCTGTCTTCTGTATGTGTCTCTCTCTATATATATATACCGTGGGTACAGACCTGGGACGCGGCCCCGTGTCTGGTACATCTAGGTATAAGTACCTACGCGAGAAACTTAATTTATGAAGGTCATGGCGGGTGTCGGTGACATCTATTAATTACGCTGCGACACAGACACATTCGGGCACCCCCTCACGGCCAGGAGATTCCCTCATTCCTTGCGTCGCCCCCCTTGACAACCCCCCGTGCCCCCATACCGCCCCCGCCGTCAAGTCAGCAACGCCTTTGTGTCACCTATCTTTCTCTTCGGCATGAAAACCCGTGTCTATTTTGTCCCAAGATTCCCATGGACCCCCCTCACTCCCCCCTCCCCCTTATAAATCCCCTCCCGCCACCCCAAACACATAACCCCACTTTGTACATGGCCAACTCATCCTGACTCTCGAGTTCAGACGAACGCGGACCCCCGTTGGAGGCACTCGCGCCTCTGCGCTAAGGGTGAGTTCACACCGGGTCACTGCAAAATATTGTCGCCGCAAAGCTTCAACGTCTCGTGGCTCGGAATTCACTTTTTCCTCCCTTGTTCTCCGTTCCCTGTTGTTTCGGCAGGCCCAGTTAGGGTTGCTTGGTGATTCGTGCGGGAACCTCAGGGTGTGATATCGAGTAGGCAAGAAAGATGACGGGGGTAGCAAAAATTATGATGAACGATCTCGCTGGTCGGTAGTCAGATTTTGATTTTTGGAAAAAAAAAATTTTTTTTTACTACCCATACTCCCCCTCCTGCCTTGACACGCGGTACGTATAGTCCGACGATACAGTGCGGCGTATCCTTCCGACGTAGCGACGTCTCGAAGACGCGTATAGTTAGGGTAGTTTGGATTCATAACGGGCGAAAGGTACATCAGGGAAATGAGTTCTCTCAAGTTTTCTTCCTCGGCGGATGAAGATTTATAGTCGGCTGGATCTAGCCGACTATAGGGACGGAAACTTTGAAGCCGAATGTACCGGGCGTTTCTATATCCAGTATAGATATTTCAAGGGATTTCGTTGATGCAACCGTACCCTATACGTGCATGCACACAGGGTAATACGCAAACTGTACATCTTACGTGACTGGTGGGCTTTTCAATGCCTTCCTCGTGCATAATACCTAACCTTACCCGAATATATCCAAACACGAATTCTCCTTAGGTATACGAAGTTTTGACGGCTAATATATATGTCATCGTTATATCAGTTTAAGAATATGATGCGAGGAAATAAAGTATGTTTACCCTATGTACCTACAGCATGTATACAGGCTATTGCATGTACCGTACATTGCCATTCACACGAACGCTGACTGGTTCGCTAATTTAATTGATAACAGCTCCCACGTGGGCATCCCGACTGTGCTGTGCATTAAAGTAAATAAATGAATGCATCCCTCGGGACGTGTGAGTGCCCCTTTATTTATTGACACAAGAAAGCGGCCGCGTGCGTCGTATATCAGCGTGGTTCCTGCTCGATTCCGCATTTCTTTTTCGAGGATAAAAAAATTAAAATTGCCTTATTCCTATACGGCTCCGCTATGCCGTTAGAGCCAAAGTCCGTTTCGTCAGCTTAATCGTTGGCTGGCACGACGATCCCAATTACAGGGAATTCGAAAACACGAGGTTACGCTCGCGCTAGGTTAAAACGCGATGCCCGGGCAATCGGCAAAGTTATTATTAATCCCGTGCTAATCGAGCCGAAAAATCTGACTTACGTCTGTATTACGAAATAGAGTTCCTTGCCTAATTAATACGTTTTGGTAAAAGCCATTTGTACTGTAGACATATATACCGGTCAACGTGCATAAAGGTAAACAGATGAACATGACGTATACGAATATGACGTATGTCACTAAGAATTATTTTTTATCAATTTTCCCGCATGGAAATCTAATCTGCAATAATGAACTAGGTGCACGCGAAAAAAAAAAAATCGTAAGTGAAAAGGTGCAGGATAATTAATTTTTTTGAAAACTGCATAATACCTACGTGTATACGAGTCGTGCAAGAAACGATGTTCAGGCGATGGTTATTATTATTATACATGATGGATGAACAATAATAACAACAGCATTGATAACGAGCGTCTCGGTACATAAATTCAATCACGATCCCCGAGCTTAAAATCGGCGCTAACAAGTAGTGCGATAGAAACCGGTCGTAGTCATCGAAAGCGTCTCCCGACGGGATGGCGTAATTAATAAATAATTATCCGATAGTAACGGAAGCAATTTCCAGGCCGAGACATTTTTACCCGCACTGTAGTAGCGTGCTCCTTGCTAGGCACGTAGCACTTGCTCTCTCTCTCTCTCTCTCTCTCTCTCTCTCGTGCTTCAAGTATGTACTACTTGCTTATACCGTGTATTTATATACATATATTTGACTAGCATCCAGTGCTAGCGCACAGTGCAACGCAGCTGGGCACTGTTACCCTTGCAGTTGGTTGAGGTATGCACTCTCTATATTTACTCAGTAATTAACTGCGGTATGCATATATATGAATGTTACGCCGTGGAACTCTCGTTCAATGAATTGTAATCATAAAACCCAGTCCGTACGGTATTACGTGCTCATAGGCGGGGACGTTTGTCCCTAACTAACCTTGCAATGCCACTGCAACGTCTCGGTAAGTGCATATGGGTGCATGTACGTTTACGGGTATATATATGGTATTGGTAGTAACTGGTCGCATATAGCTTAAAGTGCATAGCGCATACACGCGACAATCATCGGCCTACGGCGCATTTGTTACTTTTGTAGTTACCTTCGCGTTAAGCACTGAAATCAACACCTGCGAGCTTCCAAGGAAGCGAGTCTGGGGGCTTTACGAGCGTAAGAAATTCGTAGCGAACGCCCGTCGCTTGCTTCTATTGTAAATTGCCCTTAGTCGCGCGATACCACCGCGCCACTTGCCGCGTGTATTTATGTGCACTCGTGAGTGTGTATACGCCGTCGCGACGCTCGAGAAGACCGCGAGAGCTCTACCTAGAAATGCACCTTAACGACTTCTATGCTATCGTATTTCGAGAAGTATCATTGCTCCTTATCCCGCCAGCGTTGGCTCCGCGTTGAAAACCCGGCTTTACGGTGTGCCTGGGGCTGGAGGCATTGGGGTTGATCGGTATACCTATGGCTATGCACGAATATAATGGACACATTTGTATACCTATATAGATATTTACAATCGTGCGATGGATATACCCCGTGCTTTTTTTTTAGGGGTGGAAAAAAAATTTTCATATCGCAGTTTTTAGGAAAAATTCGAAAATTAGAAAAAAAAGTTTTTGTTTTTCCACTAGAGCGACTTTACCTCGTGTAACGACGGTTCGAAATAAAATTACGTGAATCGAATCTGGGGATGTAAATAAAATCGCTAAGGGTAGTTCGTCCCCGGGGGGGGGGGGTGGCTGTTCTCGAACTACCCCCTTTTCCGGTCTGACCCACTAATTAAAATGTAATCCTCGGGATGACTTGGTGTCCTCAAAAGTGAAGGTCGCAAGGGTCCTCCAGGGGCCTTCGAAGGGGGATGAACGGGTGGCGGGGGTTTATACAGTGCCCTCTTGTATCTTTCCCGGGGGATGCTAACTCTCTGGTTTAAGGGTTGAAATTGCTAACGAGGTACGGGCGGCTGTGGGACACTGCCGGAATACCGTAATTATCATCTCGTTGACAATTAACAATTACTCCTATGATTAACTCTCATATAATTTATACCGCTCCTCCCGTACGGATTTAGCACCGTGACGTTGTTAGGTTTATGCATATGCATAGGGACTATCGACCTTTTTTTTGTTCTTCTACAGCCTTTGGTGTACCTTAGACAATGCTTGGTCTCTTTGAGAAAAGAAAACAAGTCGAGCTACGTATTCCAGGTAATTCGTATCACGGCAAGAGAACGCGCAGCAGCCTCGCGCGTATTTACTCTCGTACGGTTAAGAATTACAAGTCGCTCCGGGAGACAGGTTGTTCCACTAATGGGCCTGCGCGTTGCTGGGTGATTTATTTAAAAGCGCACTCTTGAGAATAGCCTATGCCTGGGAGTCGGCCGAGCTGGTACGTGCATGGAAATCAGGCTTAACGCCACCTACGAAGGTACGCTAGACAGTTAGGAGCATCGGGCGAGAATTTTTTTTATTAATGAAAAGAAAAAAAATTTTATCGGAAATATTCATTGACAATACGTATACTCAAAAAAAAATTATAGTTTGTTTTTTTCATTAAATTATTTTTCCGAACTGTATAGCGTTCTTGTATCTATTAAATTCCATTCGGTTTTCCCTATCGCCCGGGTACCAATTCAGTCATCCGGTATCTCGACGCAGCCGGTACCTGGCGAATGGGCTGCGGTTACGAAATCTATACAGTTTGCCGAGAAGCTGCGACCGCTAGTCGATCGGTACGGATCGTTTGGCAAACAGAATCCCGAAGAGGGTGGTGCTGACGGGGTGGAACGGATTGGGGATGAAAGTACGAAGATACGGACGGTGCATATAGGTAGAGTGTATATGTATACTGGCTGTATAATCTTACGTAAGTAAAACAGTGGCTCCTGGGCTAACTCGGTGCTAACTGTTTGGAACCTGTGCAAACGATTCTCGGTACCCACACTGAAACCAATTTACTTTAGCCTTGGTCAACCGTTCCCTGCAGATACGGGAAATTTTGGAAAATTTCGAGCGGTATTATTTTTTCAAAAAAATTTTGTTCACACTTTGAACCTGTTTGGTGATTTTTTTTTTCTCGGTATAAAAATAATTGAGAGCAGTTCGCTGCACGTGGCGATAGGTGGCGATCTTGCCCAGACTGCATGGCTTTAACGTAGGGTTATATTAGTTAGTCCTTTTTATTAGTATACTAATTACATACGAGTAGTGCGCCGTCGGGATAATTTGGAGAATAAAAGCTAGGGGTGGGAGGGGTGGGAGGGGGTTGGCGGCAAACAGCGTCGGGAAATAATTTATTCTTTCATTTCATTTCTTTGCTCGCTCAGCCGCGCGCGAAGCTCTTGCCTCTGTTTATAAGTCTGGCCGCTACCGGAGCGAAGATTAAAACGGTCCAGGATAATGAGAACTGTGTGTTGGTATATGGGACAGAACTCTTGCCCTCCTCTCTGCTACCCTCCCCTTCGCCCTTTTGCTCTCTTCCACTTTCCCTCTTTTACCTTTCTTTTTTAAATTGTCATTCCTACCTTCACTCTGCATGTGCTATTCATCTTTTGTTCTGCAGATGCACCGTCTTTTAGTTTTACTTTTTTTTCAGAGACCCGTACACTTAGCTCGCCCTTTTTCTTAAATTTCTTAAAATGACATTAATTTAGCTAAATATTTTTTTTATTAAAATTTTTTTTTTTAATATTTTGGATTTTTGGATTTTCGGCTGAATTTTACCGGCGATAATCGCACGCACGTCCAATGTCTCCGCGTGGTAAAATCGTGAATCCTAAGTTAATTTCACTTTTACCTTTCCTCTTTTACCTTTCTTTTTCAAATTCTCATTCCTACCTTCACTCTGCATGTGCTATTCATCTTTTGTTCTGTAGATGCACCCTCTTTTAGTTTTACTTTTTTTTTCAGAGACTCGTACACTTAGCTCGCCCTTTTTCTTAAATTTCCTTAAATAACATTGTTTTAGCTAAATATTTTTTTTATTAAAAAAAAAATTTTTTTAATATTTTGGATTTTTGGATTTTCGGCTGAATTTTACCGGCGATAATCGCACGCACGTTCAATGTCTCCGTAAAATCGTGAATCCTAGGTCAATTTCACGTCTGACGATTGTCAGAGGCACGTGATCCAGAAAGGGTGATCGATGGTTCGGCCAATAATGAAATTCGGCGGCGACATAATAAAATGCAAATGTCTAACGGATAGGGAATATCCCGCGGGACAGGGTTGTGCCTGAGCATTAAGTCACATTGACGAGCAGATGGTATAGGACCTCTCCTGCAGGACGTGTACGATAAACGTTCGCGCCGTAGACGAGCTGGGAAATTGGAATTTAAATAAATTTCCCCATGAAAGCGGAACCGGCGCGATCGGTCCCGTAGCTTTCTATAGGGATGATAAATCGCAGTTATTGCCGATGCGACACAACTGACATCCAGCCACGACAATATAGAGGTAACCCATATAGATTTTACATGGGATAAGGATATACCAGTCCATTTTTCGTCAGTCCCCTATTCCAGACTTCCTTAACGGCTGATCCACTTCCGTTCCGTCATTTTGACAGTCCACTTTCGGATCATCGAGGCTCCGGGAATACCCCGGTTTACCGAAAGACACCTAGCCTGACCTAACACGGTCCTATGAACCCTATGACGTCATAGAGAGAAAAAAACGTCACTATCATCGGTACCGGAAGTGGCCCGTATACGCAGCTACAACCTCAGAGTCTCAAACACCCAAGACTCGATATCCGCCAGTCAAAAAATTCACCTTATACCCAAGGATGCACGTGTCGCTGAAAGGAAAGATAATGGCGAACACGAAAGTGCACCTTTAACTCGTTCGTAATCTCGATTATTAATGACTGTCTGTCGTTACGCTCGTAGGCCGCATCCATTTACATTACGTATTGCGCCGGCAATTCGCGTCCAGAGGCGCAAACTTAAATAGTCGTAATAGCCTCGTAATTAAACTGGCGATTAAACCGGGATCCTAGGCCAGACTTACTTAACGGGTATATTCGGTCTGGAAGTTTTCACCTAGCGGTGAGAACGGGTACTACTCTAGTCGATGCTCAACGGTTAACCCGGACTTGGACGTTTTTTTAATTTCGTGCAAATAACATTGTTATCGTTGGGTCAGTGTTTTTGGCGCAAAGATAAAAAAAATTTTAATTATCAAAATCTACAATTTTCATATCCGCTCGAGGCTTCTGGACGTCGGACCTCAACGCTTGACACTTCCGGTTCGACGGGATCGCATCTGCTCTTCTCGTTAACTCACGGAAATGCGTTGTGACTCGCGCGACTTGGACACGTTTTACTTTTCGCTCTCGTCTACCGTGTTTTGCGACACCCTGTAGATTCTCCACGTGGACCATAAATAATTCATGGCGTACACATCGCGTCGCGTTAACATGAAATATGGATCGAAATCGCGAGGAGCTGAAAACTGAAGCCGGGTCGAAGGGGAGACTCGTTTTTTTGAAAATACATTTTTTATTCACCATCATTTTTTTCCTCGTCTTTTTTTGACTTAACCCTTTGCTAGCTTAAATCAACGCCGATGGCTGCCCTAGTAACTTTCTTGCGCGTGAATGTTCCTAGGACTTTTTTTTTAGATACACAACTTCCGGTAGACTCAATTAGGAAAATTTCCATGCTCCGAGGATACATATATGGCTTTGATATGTATGTATTGAATTTGTATAGTCTGTTAGACATAATACTCGTTTCGTCGCCCACGAAAATAAATACAAGGTCTTGCAGAAGCTGATCAGGATCTTAGTCCGTTGAAATTCCCCAGGATCTGACGTCATTTGATTCCTCTCATGGGATTTGGGACGGAACCACGTGGTCGAGGATAAGTATCATTACCCATAAACCACTCGGCTCCAAATTCCAGTTTTCTTAATTGAAACAAAATTCAGTACCAGGAAAGAGTCGCCAGTATAAACAAAAATGTCATCTTGATTCAGTCCAGCCACGCTGTTCGCTCAACCGACGCTGCTTTTATATTAACGACCGTCGCCGTTCGGCGCTAACGCTACGGTAGCGCGTTGCGACGCGAGTCAAAGACAAGATCTGGCGCGCCAACGCCAACGCCAAAGAAACCAGTCGTGGCTGCTTTTCATACTCGGGAAAACCAATACGCCGCGGCGAACTTATAACACGGCACGCGATAAAAACTTTTGGCGAACCTTAAGCCGCGCATCGCAACGGTACCGTAAAGCTCCTCTATCTCGGCCAGTCGGAAGCTTCTTTTACCGCTAAAGCCCTCAACAGGATTAGATCGAGTGGTACCCGATGAAATTCGAAACTGAATCGAGTTCTCGGGAAGTTCTGGCGGACACACAGCGCCATCTGGTATCACTGGCACGAACTTGAGTCTGTGGTGGAAATGAATAAAAGTTAGAAAAAAAAAAAAACAAAAAAAAATCCAAATCAATAGGACATTACGTTAGTTCCAATAATCCATTACTTTTCATCTCTCTCGCCAAAGATTTCATCCATTTTCGGTCCAGCATCCTTAATCTCAAATTTAATAAATATAACTGACCTAGCTAATTTATCGATTCCATACGCGCGTATCACCCTGTATACACAGTTCACCTACCGTTCACCGTATCGACGATCCTCAGCCAGACTAGTTATCCGCTAAGAAGAAGAGACCGATGATTTTCCAAGAAATCTTTCACCAAGTGGATCTCGTACCCTGAATCACTGCGGGATTACCGGTACAGGCAGCATCCGCAAAAGTGATGCCTGGAAAGTAGAAGGAGGCAGGCTAACAGTGTTTCTCTCGGTGTTACAGAGCAACGGATAATTGGTTCTAATAGGCGTCTTGGGGACGACTGCCCGTTACTTTGCGTGTCTCTCCGCTTCTCCTCCGTTCCCTCTTTCTTTGCCACCCTGTTGTGCCGCGGGACCCCTGGGATTTCCCACTACTCGGTGCCCTCGCGTCCTCGTCCCCGTAATGGAATAGACGTTTCGATACGTCCTCCTTGACTATTGCCAATCCCGAGCATTCCGGTTGCCATTGAAAAAAGGTTCTCGGCCCGGTCGGCCAACCTCGTTACCAACGTGATAGATCGAACGGCTATCGATTACTATTTATGACGTCCACCGCTTGGATAAAGACCACGTGACGCTTTTAAACTTTAACGCGTTATTAACGTATCGAGTAACGTTACGGGTTCCCGTGTCTTGCCTGGTATTATAATTAATCGTCCTGCACAGGCTGTACTGTGTTATCACGTCGCGTGAGAATATCTCGAGTTATCGCGCAGGATCGTTCAGACCTATCAGACACGATTGTTGCTCTATCCCGGTAATCCTGGAAAATCTCATATAGATTTGTGATCGATTCCCTTCCATATACGTATAAAAAAAAAAAAAAAAATTTGTGTGACCCTGCAAAATCCACCGTATTCTTGCACTTTATTACGTTCTACACTTAATTCACCAAGGCGTATTTTTTTTTACTCTGCTAAAATATGTAAATATACGTATAAGAAATTAAAATAATTTTACACCCCGTATATACATATAGTATATGTATATATCGATACGTCTCCCTTAAAATATTTTACTGGCATACTGCCTCTACTCGCACGTAAAGCGTAACGCATAGGACGCAATAGGCGTAACGCGAAAGAAGACGCCAGTCTCTCTAGTCGAGGTAAGATTAACGGTCTCGTTACAGAATAGACATTTGACGATCGATTCGTTATCCCAGCTTCTCGTATGGTAGTTTGCAAAACATTCGCGGCACTTCGCACGCTATAAATTCCCGTCAGCCATCGCTGTACCCGAAGATCGTTCCAAGGTAGAGGGAATCGGTGCCGAAGCTGTTACGCTTAACACGAAGACAGGCGGGGCTGCCTAAACTCTAGCCTATTGCTCTTATTCCACAAGCATGCAGGTAGACGCGCTGTGCACGTGATCCCGCGGTTACAAAGGTTAGGTCCGATTTTCATGAAAATTGTGTTACGACTTTTTAATACTTTTGATTTTATTTTGACGACCGACGCGATACTCTGGGAGGGCTGGAAAAATCTTTTTGTTTTTTTAAACTAATTTTCCATTCATCTTCAAAGTCGCCGCTTCGTGGAAGGGCCAAGCGTCCCTGTCGCCGGAAGTTAATTTAATTTACCTGGTAAACGTAATAAAGTTCCCCAGTGAGTAGAAACGTTTTCCAAGGCGGGCGAGAGGCTTTTGTCCAGCCTCTGGGCATTTGCTATCCGCTGGACCATGTTGGACGGTTGTCATCTGGTCAAAGGAAGGCTTTGCTCGGTCTTGGATGAATTTACCGTAGGGTGTATATGTGTATATATATTTGTCGTCCACGCTAGAATTGATCACAGTGGTCCATTTGTAAGGGATGAGAGTAAAACATATGGGATTCATATTTTTGCTTGTTATCGTTAGAAAATTTATTTCCGGTATTTATATTTTTTGTATGTATATATATATATACGTGATTTATTTTATTTTTCGAGCATATATATGGGATTCTGTAAATTCAACAGAGATGAGGTCTGGAAAAGTAGATGATCCGGTATCTCGTTGGATACCCGGAAGTGATGGATACCAATGTACCAATATAGACGGAGACTGTGGAGAACGTATTTATCTCGATGCCGGGACGCAGAGCGTATGGAAAATAAAGAATGACTCTGTTATTACGGCTCTATCCGTTAGTTGATCATCATTAGAGACCATCGGGGATTCGTAGTTCTCACAGAGGCCGCCCATCCGTCACGGCGCCACTATCGCTCACGTAGCAACAAGCCGTTTCTCCTAATGCTCGAGCAAATCGTTGGGCTTTGTCGGGAGTGCCGACATTGGCATAGCCCATTTCCGTAATAAGGTTTGAAAGTTTTTTTTTTTTTTTTTTAATAATTATTATCCCCCGATTCACTTTCTCCTCGCTGGGAACAGAGTCCGTCTTGCGGCTATAGGAATTTTTTAAAACGAACCTTGAACGAAATTGGGACGGGAATAAAAAAAAACAATCGAACGCAAATTCCATGTAATTTGAATCGAGTCATTGAAATAGACTTGAGTCAATATTCTATTGCTCGGTTGTCGTGTTCTCTGCTCCTCTTATAGTCTCGAGCAAATAGAAAGTCGCCTTTAGAAATCTCTACGTTATTGCCATTTTTTGTTTGACTTAGATTCGATCATTTTTAAACTGAAAAGAAACGATTTAATTTTCCAATCGCTTACACGCTCAAGTACTTGTCGCTCGTTAAGGATTATCCTTACGAATGGCGTTGATCTCTATGGCTTTGAGATTTCCAATGAATTTTCAATTAACTTCGATATTTATTATCCCGATTAAGTTATCTCTGTACGTATATACACTTTTTACCTATTAACTCTCATTTATCAACCAGGAATCTTATCTCTTGATTTATACTCGAGTCTTATCAGAGGACGATTTAAGAACGTCCGAACATGGAAATGGTACTTTTGTTTTGGGGAAAAAAATTTTTTTTTTTCAAAAAGTCACGTTTCAACGGGAGATGAAAGAAGTTCAAGGCTGACACGTAGAGATAATAATTATCCGAAGGTCCCTGACAATTGAATTAGCAGACGGTCGTGTCTTGGGAACGTCTTACGATTTTGGCTCTCGGGGTCCAGACGACCCTTGATGTACGGAAGAAAAAGAAAAAAAAATGAGACGAGGCTATACGAGTAGGGGATGAAGGGATGCTGTCAAATTGATAAATCATGGACCATAAGACCGGTCTTGATCCTCCGTGACTCGCGACATCAATCCGTAATTTCACTTATCCCCTACTATATATCTGTATATTGTTTTTTTTCTCTATTCAATTTTCATCCTCGATTCTCCTATCCATAAAGCTTCGTTCCCATACTCGTACTCTTGTGTCCCGTTACGAGTGTAACACGCTCGTTCGCACCGTTATGAAAGCACGCCTTGAGCCTGCAAAGAAAACAGTTTACCCTGAAAGTGATATTTACGAGGAGAGCCAAGCCTTAATTATCGACGGGGTGTAACGCGGGAAAATTCAAATGCACAGCGATGATTAACCATTAGGAAAAGCAAAGGAGGCGTATCCGTAAGAGTGTAAAATAAAAGAATTGAGGGGAAAAAAAAAACAAGAAAAATGATAAACAAACCCGGAAGTTAATAGCTTCTGCAAAATTGTATTTATTTTCTTAATAAAACAGCGCTTGGAATTTCATTCCTTGGCACACGTGAGCGAACCAGTATTTAATCGAATTACGAGGCTGAAAATGATGTTGTTTAATTGGCCGTCGGTTACACGTAAGATCAAGAAAAACGAGCAACGTAATATCTCACAGAGAGAGAGAGAGAGAAGCATAGACATACCCATAACGTGTAATATGACTATAAGCCAAGAAAATAAATACTCCAGCATCTATAGGCTACGTACGAGAACGTACCATGAACTTTATCACTGTATATTTCCACACGTATAATTTCTCACGAAAGCCTCTTTTGGACGCCCGAAAGCGACTTTCTCAAAATTTACCAGCAATCCTTCTACATCGCACCGACCTACAGCTATTCGGATACTCGCCCGTAAAGTAACCGCAATGCATTCTGGTATCACTCGATTACATTTCTTTCGCCCTGCGCGTACCTAAGCGTCCGCCACTCTTGCGCACCGACTGCATCCTGTCGACGTTCTTGGCTACTCTGATATCTGTCCACGGAGTAAATATCCACGTGATGGAATTCAAGAACGCGACACCCGTTGGATCGCTTTGAACTGCACGAAAATTACTGTCTTCGCGTTTGCTAGCGATTACGCTTGCCGGGGAGGCAGGAGAGTTTGTACGATATTTAATAAGAAAAAAAAATTTATAATTAAAAATCTTTTTATTCGTCACGACTGGGAATACAGGTAATGAAGTTGTGAGAGGTTGACTTGAATTTATATTTACTATAAAATTGTACCATTCAGACGGGTGCCTATTGAATAATTAAACACGTTTTTTGTGATTCTGTTAATTATTACTTTGGTATTGTTAACGTTAAATAGGTTTTTTTTATTTTATTTATCAGCTGCTATGTTTATTTATATATATAACGCGTTGGCAGTGCCAATGGATGACGTCGAGACGCCAGCGGGACACTCTTGTTCGCGCGGTTAAAGATTAATAGAGCTCCGGCTACAGGGGAAGCTATAGGGCTAATAAAAAGATACGTGAAAAGAAAGAGCAAGAGAAAAATCGACACCGTGAACGCAGACCACGTAATACTCTCTTAGAGATTAATCTATGGATCGGTAACTAGATAAGTTTCTCGTAATCATTTTTCTTTTTTTTTTTTTTAATACTATATACATGCATATGCGAATTTCATCGATACAGCATCCACGATCAACCGTATTTGATTGATGGCATAAAGGAGCCGATGATAATAGGCGTCTCCTTTTATCGGTCCTGCATGAAGCGCGGTTTAATTAAAACAATAAAGTTCTTATACGACGGGAGCCAAGAAAAACGGGGGGCCGACTGCTCGTGGCCCGTGATTGATGGATACGTCACTGGATGAATAATAGTCCTGCCGACTGCGATGGAAACAAGCCACGAGTCAGGAAACGTGCGTCTAATTGCATTTTTCTATTTTTTCCCCTCCCCGCATACTCCTTTCCCTAAATCCCCCTATTTCCTTTACTACCCCCCCCCCCCACCCCTGCCTCCTCACCCCTCTTTATCATGTAAATCAATCGCTATGACGATCCGACTTAGTCCCGTTGAAAATCCACCCTTTGGTCCCCACCTAACAGAAGGCCGAAGAGGTTAAAAAAAAAAATTTTGGACAGTCAAATTTTCAATTGAACGACAAGAAGTTCGTCATATTTTATTGAAAGGTTCATGAAAAGGGCCTTATCGCCTGAAGTATGCCGTTGAATCTTAACGGAGTGAAGTACCAATAGATTTTGGGTTAAAAATACGAAGAAAAGGTAAAGGGCATGGAAAAAAGGAATTGGTGACTTTGAAAATTTCAAAAAAAAAAAAATTAATAATTTTCTTGCAGCGAGCAAGCGAAAAGGATCTTTTATTGAAATTAACGGCGGCGTAATGGTACTCGAATAAATTCAACGAATCTACGTGTAATTAATGAAGTCGTAGAGTGAGCTTCTTAGCGTGTCCGCCTTTTTCCACGTAACTCTGTTATTTCTCCTGCGCTGTTATTTCTCCGTCCCTTTATCCCGTGTATCAAAGCTTTTCGAATACCCTTCGCCATTTGTTTCGACCAAGTTTTACTTAAGGGGAAAAGCAGCGCCTCAGCACTGAAGAAACTCGTTTCCATTCAGATCTTTTCTATATAGGTCAGATACAGTGAATGGGCGAGGGGGGCAGAGGCTCCTTCGTTTCACAGAAAGCTCTAAAAGTTCAGTTCCCGCTTTGTCCATGAAATTGATGATTTTATCGTAGGGGCATCGTTTACTTATTTAGGGAAAAAAAAATTATTCAAACCCCAAAAAAAAGATGCTGTCCAGTAACGACAAATAAATTATTTTTCTTCATATGATTTTTTTTTTTTTACAACGAACATACCGTGAATGATGTTTGCGTAATATGTATTGTGACGCGATTTTTCGAATCACGGTCCCAAGGCGGCTCCGGTTACCGATACAGATAACGTTCTCGATTTCTGGTTCTCTTCGGATCGCCACCCGGCTCAGAAGCTACGCTCTCGGATTGATTCGATAGATATGTCAAGGCTCTCGGAAGATTTCGTTATTGTTTAGTGGAGGTCGAGGTGCTCGAATCTGCCGTGGGGAGATAGTCTCGACGTACCGAGTTGCCCGGCAGAGGAGAGTACCCGACGGAGACGTCTCCACGGACCGGCAGAAGTCCGGGTGAAACACCGGCGCCCCGCTGGAGATGGGCAAAGGGCTGTAGAGCGGGCGGGGATATAGTTTTGATACAGTTAAGGGCAGGAGAGGAACCTCCTGCCCGAGTTAAGGACGCGGTGCCCAGCTGTCGCCCGATGCCCTGGGGAAGCGGCCGTGGAGGATCTCCAGAAGTTACGTACCGATTCGTTAAGGAACGCTCTCGATTTGGTTTAAAGGGACGACTCGAAGGAGATAGAAGAGTTATCGGTTATAAGGCTCTCGACCAATCAGAATGATTAGTTCTCGGATTTGGCTATTGTCAAAGCAGTCTGTCTCGGGGCACCGACCGAGGTGTCACGAGCTGGCTCGCGCTTCCATGCTATCTGTTGATAGTTTTTCTTGCCGTGTTTCGCTACAGTATAGCAAGTTCTCGATTCGTATAGTTCTCGCGTTGTTCTCGCGATATCCAGGAATTCTATGAACTCCTGTGAGTGTTACGGAGGTGAAGTGCCGTGCCTTAGTGCAGTGTCCACCAGAGTGTCCTTGGGATCCAGTTCTCGGCCTCCACGGATTAGCTGCACCAGCTCCGGTGAGTCTCCCAATTTATTAATTGGTGAAGGGATCTCGATAGACAGTTAAGATTCGTTCTGCTACGTTCTCGGTTCGTCGCTCTCTGTCTCTCGCACTATTTGCCGGACTGTTACTCCGACCCTCTCTACCTCAAGCCTAGCAGCCTGAGCGGCCGTGCATTTCCATAACCGTCCGCTCCCGTTCGTGTATCCAGTTGCGTTTGCTGATTTTACGCGACCCCAAAGATCAGCACCTACGGTTGCGTTTCTCGATTTCACGCGTCCCCAAAAATCGAAAGGATCCGTTAAGCTACCGCCTCGTCTGATAGGTTCCGTCAGAACTCTCGTTCTTGGTGGAGTTGGGCCTGTTCCACCCCAACTCCCAGTTCATACCGGCTCGTCAGTTCCCGGTGAAAAAAGAATTGGCTGGCGCCCGCCTGGCTTGCGGATGCACGAACGACGGGTGGACGGCCGAAGGTAGCGTAGGTTGGTTCTCGAAGATAGTTCGTTCTCTTGAGTTTTGCTTTCGGTGTCGGGTCACGAAAAGAATTACGTTGCAGTATATATATTTTTGATCATTTTTTTTTTCTTTTCAAAAATATCCTCAACGTTGTTCTATGTATTGTGCAAATTGTCGTGTGTGGACGGTACTTAAAAATATATATATATATATAATGAAATTGTATATTTCCATGACGAGAGCAGTTTGCCCGAGAAACTCTTTAGAAAGTAACGTACGTTGTGATTCAAACGACTCGAAAGCAATTCCGTCCTCCATTCGATGCTCGACAAATTGAAAACTGAGAACCTTTATGCCCATTTGATGTCTGGCGCGATCGCGCTACGGCAGAGTGTCGCCGCGACGCCTGGCGTCGGCTCTACTTTTTCACGCGCAAACCTAATCGCGGCCTGTTTCTACCTTTGTACCGTTTCTACATAAACTACCTGGTGTATGTATGTATATACAAAGACTATGTGTAAAATTTACTGAACCAATCGAAAAAGAGAGAAAAGACTGGTTTACGTGATTTCAATTTAGAATTCTCGATCAAGCTTCCACCCTGTGTTACAATTCCTTTGAATTTTCCTTTGCGATGTGGAATTGATGATTTTCAAAAAAAAAAAGAATTATAATTTTCATGTTATCTCAATGTTGATAATAAATGACGTTAATTGATTTCCCCGTAAGAATCTGATAGTTTAATCGAAATTGTACGTATGATTAATGTCACTTGACGGAAACACGAGTTAGCCACATCTAACTACAATTCCTTTGAATTTTCCTCTGCAATGTGGAATTGATGATTTTCAAAAAAAAAAAGAAATAATTTTCATGTTATCTCAATGTTGATAATAAATGACGTTAATTGATTTCCCCGTAAGAATCTGATAGTTTAATCGAAATTGTACGTATGATTAATGTCACTTGACGGAAACACGAGTTAGCCACATCTAACTACAATTCCTTTGAATTTTCCTGTGCAATGTGGAATTGATAATTTTCAAAAAAAAGAATTATAATTTTCGTGTTATCTCAATGTTGATAATAAATGACGTTAATTGATTTCCCCGTAAGAATCTGATAGTTTAATCGAAATTGTACGTATGATTAATGTCACTTGACGGAAACACGAGTTAGCCATACCTAACTACACGGAGTAGATAAGCATACTTGAAACTTATGTTCTCGAGTTATCTTAGACGTTACAGCTATATAAATATATATGAATATATATGTATACGAAAGACATGAAAAGCGATTCAAACGTGTAACAAGCATACGCAAGATCAAAAGGATCTATAGAAACTCCGATAACCAAATACCAAAATATCTCCACCTACTTGGCCGAAGCAAAATCCCCTCCGCGAAACCCCGCGCGACCAGCCCCCGCAGGATGTATTAAACGTTCAAACAGTAAATTCTCTCCTGTCCACACAGCGCGGCCGCGTAATTACGTGGAGCCTGAAGTTACGCACACTTGAGGTTTCCACCGATTGGCTTCAGATATTAGATACATTTGTCACGGTCTGGCACCCGTGAGCTGAGATCTCTAAACTCTAATAAAATAAACGCATATAGGTGTATGCTCGTAAACACAGTGAAAAAAGACCAGAAAAAAAATATTGTAGTTTAGCTAAAAAAAATTATGCACAGTAAAAATATTTTGGACACCCGTTACATTGAGATTTGAAATTTTAAAGAAAAAAACCTTTGATTAATAAAATAGATAATTAGGTCAATTAGGAGTCGTAATTAAGTATATCGATCAGGCTGTAATTATAGAAATTATAAGTGCACCGATGAAATTTCAATTAAATGAAATTCTGACGATCAGGTAAATACGTATGTGCATACTTAAGTACGAGCATATATATACAGCTATAGTGCCCTACTTAGAGCTCGAATTAATTGACGTCCGGTCGTTCGGCCGAAGTCAAATTAAACCGGAAACGATCTTCGTAAATGGCATTAAACGTTCTTGCGGCATGAAGCACGTGGCGTGGGACGTTGAGATTTATATCTGCGTATATAGTATGTAGGAAAATAGGACTCTGAACTATTCTTATCGTTATCCACAGCATCTTCCTACAGACGATCCTTTTATCGTTCAAGCGTCACGCGGTTCGCCAAAATCCTTCATGTATCCATTTCACTTCCTTACCGACAGGTCACAACGGTCTACACACTATACACATTAAATCTGCTTTACCGACGATACTGCCTATACCCACTATGCATACTGTACATACATACTACACATACTATACCTATATTTACTTTTCCTACCTATCTACAGCACACCTAATACCTATCAGTATCCCCCGTGTTCGCAGACCGGAAGCTAAACGGATTATGACAGATAGCTTCCCGTCGCGTTGTTTACCTAGATCTCGTTATTAGAGACCAGCCGCATTTTTCTTGCCGCATTATAATACCTCGTCTCGTTCCATGAATAATTTTCACGTAACGCCAACCGCGCAAAGCGTAACTCACGGACGCACTGTTTCGTTGGTAAAATTAAAAACGTTGATTTACTTTAACGAATTGATTTGAAGTTTGGAAAAAAATTTTTTTTTTTTTTCGAAAACGAAAAAAAATTTTTTCCCGATCATCTCACGCGATTCAACCGCATTCGCCACGCGACTTTGAAACCACGCATACGTCAGTTAGACGCGATACGTTATTACAGTAATTATAATTACCACGAGCCTCGTAACACACGGCCACGGTAAATCGTAACGAAGATTTAGATTGCGGATAGGGATAGGACATTAAGTTGAGTAATAGTCGAGTAACGCACTAGTCATTACCAGTGCTCCCTCTCGCTCTTACACAGGGCGCAGACTATTTTCTTGTCTATCTTCCTTCCTTCTCTTTCTCGCGTAAAATTTTCTCTCGCTTTTATCGCCATCAATAATATCCCATACGTCGACATACAGGAAGTCGTAGAAACCGGAAACAACCAGGTCCAGGTATTCACTCTGTGCCGTTGTCTATAGTGGTCGAGTACAGAAAAATTTATAATAAAAAAAAAAAAAAAAAAAGTTGAAGATATCCCTTTAAACGCCGACGTCCACGATCGGTCGTAACCGCAGAGCGTAAACACCGAAATCCAATGTTAAAGGAAGGCTTTTCACGGTGGCGGCAACGGCGGTTTCGTGCCAAAGAAATTTCCGGGGAGTTTCAAAGTTTCCTTTGGCTGCGCTGCAGAACGCTCGAGGGTTTCGCGGAACCAACACAAATCTGGCAGCACTTGCACGGAAAACTTTGGACAATTTCCGAGAGTTTGGCGGGTTGATGAGCGTCGCGGAACACGAGAGGGTGAAAATTCGAGGTTTTCGGGCTGCTGGTGGAGCTTGGCGGGGCGGGAGGGGGGTAACGTTCCTTGATACTGGTAGCGACGCTTTCCCGGATTCTACCTAGTAGTAATGGCCCTGGCATACCTCCTGGGGGAAACTATGCGTGTAATATGCCGGATTATTTTACTCCCGGCTTCTCTAACCGACACCGGAAGCTCTCTTCTGGCCGATGCGGAGACGCGACGGCATCTTCAAAACTTTAACCTCGAGTTTACGGTGATACGTTGCTGATTGTTTCTGGCTGGTTAGGAATTGAGCTTTTACGTTTACGTATCTCAGTTTTCTTCTGGCAATTCGCGTCACGGGTTACGCTTACGAAGCGTCTAATCTATATCAGTGGGATATTGATGGAGGTTGTATGCTTTTTTTTCAATGACGTTTCCAGATTTGTGAATCACGCGTTTATTTATCTTGTACCAAACGAACGAGATATATATATATATTATTAAACCTCAGGTTAGTATATACATAAAAATGTCTTAAAAATGTTTCAACAATAGACTTTTTCAATAGTTCTCGTCGAGTTCTATAGTTCCTGATAGGTTTTAACAATAGTTCTGCTACGTAACATCGTTAAAATACGAATTTTTCAAAAATTGTGTACCTACACGGATGTCAGCTCCAGCACCGCACATTTTTGAAATTCTTAAAAATGATTCAACAATAGGCTTTTTCAATAGTTCTCGTCGAGTTCTATAGTTCCTGATAGGTTTTAACAATAGTTCTGCTACGTAACATCGTTAAAATACAAATTTTCCAAAAATTGAGTAGCTACACGGGTGTCAGCTCCAGCACCGCACATTTTTGAAATTCTTAAAAATGATTCAACAATAGGCTTTTTCAATAGTTCTCGTCGAGTTCTATAGTTCCTGATAGGTTTTAACAATAGTTCTGCTACGTAACATCGTTAAAATACAAATTTTCCAAAAATTGTGTAGCTACACGGATGTCAGCTCCAGCACCACATTTTTTTGAAATTCTTATATGCCGCAACTAGGGTTTAATAATAATCCTAAAGCTGCATCCGCAGCACAGTCCCCTGCTACGCATCTTGAACCCTAGTACAAAATATCCCAAATGTTCTGCACACTGTGCAACAATCCTGCGAGTCTTAAGGAAGCGATTAGATCCGCATGAAACTTTAGGAACTTTCTAAGCACTCTCTCCTCTCTGTCTTTCTCTACAGCCATATCTCACTCTCTCACTTTCTCAATTCTTTCCTCTCGCATTATTTATCTGTCCACTTTGTTCCACCCGTTAGCTTTTATCGTCATATTCCTTGACCGTCGCGTAAACTTACTATATAACCTGAGGACTTGGCCCTCGAACCAAATAACTTTCTGAAAGAGCCTGTACTCGCAGTAGCTCCCCTGATGAATTAATTATCTTCATCTTCATCCTATACGAAATGAAATCTAGATCAGCTTTAGCCACAGCTTCCATTTCATTATCTATATTAACTACCCTTATTCCCTGAAGCGTCTCGTTCCAGCCTATTCCAGCCCTTAACGCTTTCCTCGCAGGGGACGACAGTTGTCAAAAGGACCAAACTTCTCTTTCGCAAGCTACTCATGCTTGTAGGTGCTTCTGGGTCACAAGATCCGGTCCATGTCAGTCGTGTACAAAAGGAAGATGCTGCTCGTATCATAGGGGCTGATCAAACAGAGATGATTTTCACTCGTGTAAAATCAAACCGTTGCGATCAGCCAGTACAGTGCTAAGAATTGCATGCATCTCATGATCTTAATTTCACATATGGTCCATTTCGAAATCACATTGGAACTGCATCGAGATGCACTTTTAACGTTGCACCCGTTGCAGTTCCATTGAAATACATAGAATTCGATTTTATCTCGTGCAATCGTTTATTCGATGCAGGGGATTAGGAAATTTCTTTTGATCGTTTCCATCTGAAATGAAATTCCGATTAAATTTTTTTTTTTTTCTAGCCAATTTGATTTTCATTTTTTAACATGGAGTATCCGTTATCACTTTTTTTGAAAATGACGTAGCGTCTCGCGTTTCGTTGGCTGACCGCGTAGCAGTGGCGGGAATATTCGAATCGTCCTCCGAAACGTCGGCAGCGTCGTCGACGTCGATTCAACTGAATAATCAGTAGGAACAGAGGAGTAATCAAAATCCGACTGAAATCCCAATGCAAATACGAGATTAAAAGACACTCGGCTCTAATTCGCTGAGCGACTTCGTGTCCCACTAATTGCACCCCCGTCCAACCCCCATACCTAGTCCTATTTAAACCCCTCGAGACTTCTAACCATCCCCTTTCGTTTTAACTATCTTTATTTTTTTTTTTTTTTTTTTTTTTTTTTTTCCCTTAACTACCCTCGGATTCTTCTTCTGATATACTTTGCTCGGCTGAGTCGGTAGGGTTGGTACCTACCCCTAAGATATTCCAGAGGAAGGGAGTCAGCTCTGCGTAACGCGGATTTCTTATTTCCATCGTTTCTTCCTCCTATTACGTTTTCCTCTATTTGTTCGTTTTATTAACTTTCATTCCTTTCGCTACTTTGGTTTTTTATACCGCCGACCCCTTATCGCTGCTCGACTTTAAACTCCGCACTTACTTTTTCTTGACTTTTTGCATTTATTTATTTTTTTTTTTTTTTGCAAAAATTCAATCTACGATCCAGAAGCCGATATACCGATATTAGCAATTAAGATTGACTGTGGTGGTCGCCGATGAAATTATTGAACATTTTATTAATACTCGACGAACCCCAGACGATCGGGAATTGTTGAATTTTTTTTTTTCCCTTTTTTACAAAACTTATTTACATTCACTAGTTACTTCATTATATGGCCTTCGTATTAATAATTCTAATGGCAATCGTCCCTTTCGTGCTTTAGGTATACCTGTATATTATTCTTAATAATATCGACTAACGACCAAACGAAAAAGCTTTTAAACAAAACTCCTATTTAATTACTTCTCTATCAGGCAAATTGGGACCGATCAAATATTAACGTTGCATTTTCTATATGAACGCTATATACGTTTAACGTTGCTCGAAGCCAATTACGAATGGCCAATTGATATAGCGGTACAGTCGTTATAAAAATTTTTATTTACTACTCAAACAGTTCAGTTATGAAATTAATCATCGCGAAACGGCCTATATCGGGAGGGGCAATTGAACTTGACTGCATTCATAAAATATATCTGAATTATCAATAACCCATGAATCGATGAAGTTATCGGATAAAAATAAAATTTCCCCTATTTCTCCCTATTGTCCATTTTTTGTTATAATCAATTATCGATCCTATCATTATAATAAAGTTGGACGCCGCCAAGTTCGTTGACAGTCGTTAAACGTTATCACCACATTTTTCCACGTTTACGTGTAATCTTTTTTTTTTTTTTTTCCACAATCGACTCACCGTGACTATAAATCTTATTGGTGCCTTCGTCGGCGAGTGTGTAAGCATTCCTTGTCCGTATCGCGAGGCCAGGAGCGTACATTGGGCATTCTGAGGGCTCGAGTCAGGGCGTGGTAGAATTTAATATTCGATCGAATTGATATTCCTATCGTTCCCAGTAGCATCCGAACTGAGTTTTCTCATTCTTTCTCTCTGTCTCTTTCCTCCACCAGAGCCCACCTATTTCACCGTCTTATCCAATCTTCCGTCTCTCTCCCGCCCCATCAGCCATTCATTGCTACGGACCTGAATTTCTAATTGCTTCTTCGTTTCCACGAGATACGAAATTCGGATCAGTCCTCTCCCGAAATTCGTATGTGTCCATTATGGTGTAGGTGAAAATTTTTGGCGTGATAAAAAAAATTGACGATTAAAAAATTTATAAAAAATTTAAATCTTGGTACTTTCGGCGGATGCTGCGAGTAAGATGATATACGGTGGCAGTACGTAACGAAGCGGAGACGCTTTGAGAGTGAAAGGTGAAGGGAAGCCGTATTACGCAATCACGATAAAAGACAATATCGCCCTAATGAGGAAGTGCCGTGGGGCGACTCTTTTTTTTTTTTTTTACTGCGGCTGCATACGATGAAGATCACTTACTTGTTACGGTGGACCGTAAAGAGTTTCCGAAGTAATGAAGCGAAGCCACCGTATAAAAGTCAATGAGCCACCTGGCGGGAAAGATGGGAACAAGGACGCCGAGTATCGGGAAGATAAAACGCGAAGCGTGTGGATTATTAAAAAATTCTACGATCCTTAAAACCATTTTTCAATGGACTCTATCAGCCTGAGTGGATCCACGGGTTGGGCTAGGTGGCGCAATCACTTTAATCAGCAATCACTTTGCCGTATTAGAAATGACAGATAAATTATTTTTTTTTTATATCTATTAACAACGAAATTGCGTCATTGGATCATCATGATATTTCAAATTGATTAAGAGTTATGACCTATCGAAATTGAATCTACAGGTCAGACAATTCGAGAAAGGGTATTGCCTGCGATTTCATATTTAATGTGTCTGTCTTTGTCTTACGCACGTAAACACGCATAAGCGTCTCTCTCTCGCACTCGCGGCGGGTATAGGAAATTCGAAAAATCTTAAGGATTCCTCCAATCTTATCCCTCGATCAATTTGCGTTATTGTGAAATCAACGAACCGAAAAAAAAAAACTTTAATTTTTTTTTGTACTTCTGTATATTTTTAATAATATTTTTCATATATATTCGCACGAGAAGGGATGTCGCATAGGTTAACTGCAGCTGCACTTCTCGTGCATCCGAATCTTGCATTCCTCCTGCGTGCATACGGGCAAACGGCAATAACCCAAGACCGAAGGAAATATTCGAAGTTTTCGAAAGATCGTGATCTCAGGTGTGCCAGAGATTCGGCAGTCCGGACACGCCCGGTCCATTCCGTAACAGAAAGCGCCTAAGGATTCATCTCGGTAAAGCCGATTAAATTGAAACCAACTTGCGTACACCGAGTTGCCGTGGAATATTCAATAATAGACCCAGCCCGTGTCCTTTCGCTTCGTTCGTACCAAATCACGCGCAGCCACTCCATCACGTACATAATCCAATATGCAATATAAGGAAGAATCGAATCTCGTATGAAAATATGAGAAAAAAAAAATTTCATCTCGTCATTGACAAAGATAACAATTTTCAGCCCCCATAACTGGTATCAACCCTCTCGAGCAACTCTATTAAATCCCATCGAGCGAGCTATAAGATGTTTCAATTAACCAGAAACACCCGTCGACAAACAGTATACCTATATATGGACTCATCTTTCCAAGGTACAGCATCCCAAAGGACCAGCATAAATCTTCCGGGAATCGATCTCTCTAATGACACCGGAAATCCTTGAGTACTGAAATAGAGCTACGAGATCCCATATGCCTGTGACGAGGGAATCGATACGTTACTCAATCGTATGTAGAATATTTACACGTATGTGGACGTATATGCACGGACTGCAGGCACCGAAGAGATGAATTCTCCTGTACCATCTTCCCCTTTTACCTTCTTTTCCGTACGAACTGTTCTATCTATACCCAGGTACCGTCATGCGTGTAACACACGGGACGCGCGCGTCACGTATGACACGTAGGAAATATCACGTATCTCGTAGCTGTATACGCATAGCATATACCGTATGTGTAATATTTCCCTTTGAGCGTATACAGACGTGTGGGCACTTGGAGCTCACATGAGGTGAGGGTCAGCGCACATGCGCTCACCTTTATTAGGCAATATATTTCTTCGTATCACGTCGTGCCGGGGCCGAAGTCAAGCTGGTTCGACCCCCGATTACCCTTACGATAACTTATCGCACAATCAGCGAGATGTGACGTGACGCACGCCTGCCTGTCCTCCGTATTCATCCTGCTGCCTGGGTACTATACCTGTATCCTACGTCCTGTCACACATGTGGGAAGGAAACGCTACGACCTCCGTGCACCGGCACGCTTTGCCCTTTGGATTTATTTAATTAATAGACAATCGAACGATTGTCAAACATCTGTCAGTTTCGACCCACGTGGCAAACGGTGACACGGCTGTCGGATCGTTTAACGTGTCTAATAGCCACTAGACACGTGACAGTAATACTTTTGACGTTTGGAAAAAAAAAATTTCCATTTTTTTTTTTTACTATTGGATTTAATAGTTTGATTTTTTATGTGGAGTTAGAGGGGAAAATTTTGCAATTTCTTTGCAAAAATAGTGCCGAGAATTTTTTTCTCTTATCGGATTTGACAACCGGTGGGGCACGTGGTACAGGGTGGGCTGTGTTAAAATTTAACTCACGGCCTGAAACTTGAAGAGGACTCCGTCATCGGTAACGTCTTGAACCTAATAACTTTGGCTTATCTCAAGTTGCGAAATAAGAGTATGTCATTTGAGGTTTAACGAGGGGGGGGGAAGTTCTTATCAGTTGGATCCACACAGGGCACGAGGTATATACAACGGGGAGTCGCGAAATCTTTAAAACGTCAAAACGTTATAAGTGATAGTTGAGTCCGGTTACAGCTTAAGACACGTAATCGTATCCATTTAGGTAAAAAGTAATAAGACTACGAAATTTGTCAGCCTTATTTTTAACGGCATAAAAATCATCTTAAATTTATGTGGAGGCTCGTGACTTCTCGCTGAAAAAAAAATTCGCGTTCGGTAAATTTTTCGCGTATTTTCCCAGGACCTCGGGGCAAAGCGACCCAGTAAACGAATTTACAGCAGCGTCCTCACGCAATTCTCACATTCTCCGCGTACATAGAAAACGACGAATATTTCAATACCTGAAATTATCATATAAAGGAAAATTAACGTAGCGCGAATTTAGGTTTCCAAAAAATTGATAAAAAAAATAATAAATAATTCATATGATAAAATTAATAATTCCATTTAACTCACCGTGCATGGAATCATCTCCACACGAGAAAGTCTTTAAAATGGACCCCTAAAAAATTGTCAAAAAAAAAATAATTGATGCACTATCAAAGTCCATAAATATAAATATATAAATGAGTAAACTGTAAAGGGTAAAAAAAAGAAGTTAGTAAAAAAAGATCCAAGACAAAGCTATTAAGATTTCATATCGGTCCAGAGCCAATCCCATTGGACTGAAATGAGCGAGTGGGGGGTATACTCGGTGCCCTAGAATTTACATGAACCATAATTCATTTCATTGCCGATAAATAACGCTAATGACAGCTGAATGGCTGGGAAGGAGAGAACAGCGGCCAACAAGGGCAGCCGCGTACAATTCCTGGCTCGTGTCTTGAGCAGAATACCGAGCATTCACCATTTGGCCGTATCCTCCATTAGATGTAGAAGATCAATGCAGACGGATCGTTGAATTTCTATATGCATAAGCATTCCGCGATAAGAGCCATCGGGTAGCCGGAGTATGCGCGAAACCAAATAAGCAAATAAAATTTTAAAAAAGGCGTATACAGAGAGTAACTAAAGCTAATCGTTTCTATTAATCGTTAAAGTTTTCACGCTAGATTTCATTTAAGATATTCGTAACGCCCGATCCTCAACGAGTCGATAGTCGTCGGTATCGCCGATTGTAAATTCCCCCCTTGTATACTTACAGATAAATGCGCCTATATACACCAATCGGTTCTTACGAGCAGTACTGTAAAGCTATATAGATACAGTTACAGTGGCAATAACAGTAGCCGAACCGATCAGAGCAACGATTCCGCATTGTTCTACAGCAGCAATAAATGTCAGTCGCTCGCGTTCATGTGGGTTCGCCAAAGGCACGCTTTTCTTATATGTAAACCATGTTCGCGAATCCTCCTGCGGGTATCAGAACTATGCTGACACCATTATTGACCATAGTTATGGTACATAGAAAAGAATTTTTCGGTTTTTTGACTCCGATAGGAAAAAATTAAAAATCGACGAATCAGAATCGTAGGTCAAATTTTGACTTCCGGTAAAACCAGCGTGCAGGACGTTTCGCGAGATCCGTCGAATAATTTTTGAAAAAAAAAATTTAGTGTACTGGTTCGAAAAAAAAAAATTGAATTAAGATAACAGAAGCGACGTTAAACAACGTCATTTTATTCGTATCAGTGATCCTGATAAGAGTGCATACTCCGTACGTGCATATGATAAATGCATAAGAGCATAAATGATAATACGACTACCGTATAGATAACAACGTTAATATTTTTCAGGCCCTCTAACGCATGCCATTCGTCTTGTCGACGACATCGATTAATTGCAAACTCCCCATGAGGCGAATCGTGCCCATTGCGCATACAAGCCATACGTACGCGTGTTCTCAATTTCATATTCATATCCGACAAGATGGGAATTCGGTACCGTCTCCTTCACCCTGAAGGTAGTACTATACCGGTACATATGAATCGATTCAACTCCACGTATGTCACATATGACCGATTCGACTTCCACGTAAATTCACGTATGCTTGTAATTTTGAGTCCTAACGACCTTCGTCGTCCTCGAATTTTGTAAATTATCATAAATGACCAGGATTCTGGGTGGCTGGACCAGGAGTCCCAGCCAGCCAAGAAGATGCAACGTGATAGTAAAACATGACGCGGAAGTCGAACTGCAGGACGGACAAGTAGGACAACCGTGCTACTTGCTGGTATCCCACTTGCAAAGTCTCTCTAACACGATCGTATATCGTGTGACACGGCAGCGGGTTGCATAATTGCTCGTTACAGGAACGATCCCTTTTTCCAGCCTAGTGTGCAACTTCGAAGCGTTCCTTTTCGCCGTAGCCGAAGGTGTCGTGAATCTTTAAACTTTCGAGTTACAGGTGCGACCGACTCACGTGCTCGGTGCATACATAGGCTGTTATCACGTAAGTAGACCCGTGTAGGATTCACAGGCCTGAAACAACGTAGGAGAGTATAGCGTGTGTATAAAGGCCCTGCGAGAGGAAGACAGAAGGACGCCGAGCATCGCGACGCTTTAACGACCTGTATAACAGTATCTTTCTACTGAATAAATATACCTATATATCGATAACCTTTGATCCGCAGGTCAAAGGTCACTTTTCAAGACTGCCATCGATCCCCGTACGAATGGATGGGGTCGGTGCTGTGACGTATGTAAATTATATTTTTATTAATAATTATCAAAATTATCGATTACGACCTCGCCTGGGTCAACGATCGATCGTTCGGTTATCAAATTAAAAAATTTCTGGATTCGATATCGGTAACGGGACAGATCGGCTGGAATATCTTGTTGTGACGATAGTCGTCGATTCTGGTTCGCGATAACTCCGGCGTGACCTGCCGGATTAATTAACTGGGGGGTCGCGCTGGGTATCCGGAGTCTTGCAAGAAGCTTGCTTTCCGAGTTCCTCCGATCCCCAAGAGAGAAACAGGGTATAAGACGGAAGAGACAAGGGAGGGTTCGGTGGGAGTGGGAATGGGGGTGGGTTGGATGCGAGTGAGGGGGATGAAGCCGAGGGGAGGGATTCTCACAAGATAGATCGTACTACTCCGTTCACGGCCTTATTACATCGTAAATTCCCGCTTAGTGATGGATAACATTAAGCCATCGGCTACGACAAATTACTTAACTCCGCCGATATCAGGTGCACCCTGTATTGCTTGTTCCGGAAGTTGTATTTTTTTTTTAACGCGAAACTCGATACGTGGATATACGTGTCGGTCGATTGATCTTAGACACCCTGTAGAGTCGAGTGATAATTGTTACTTTTTTTTTACATGGAAAAGGTATTGCCAATTTATTTGTATACTTGGAAATATTTTGTGGGTGTGACGTCATTATTTTTTTTACATGCGTAAGCAAAACTAGTCATTTTCATTAGAGCGACCGATGTGTCTAATTGTGGGGAGCGATCGTGGGCCGAGTACGTGAAAGCCATTAGTGGCACTCGGGGCGCACGTGAAAGATTGAAAAGATGATTTAATTCAACATAACCTCCCATGGTGAGATCGCGTGTTTTAATTTGGACCAACGTACGACAGGGTTTTCCTTTTATTTTTAATGTCCACCTCGTGTTTCCGGTACGCGTCGCGTTCGCCGGTGCTTTTGGGTTACAGCTGGGAAAAGCTCCCGTGAGACTCCTCGAGCGTCATCTACATGGATAACGTTTTTACGGCCGTTTGAAATTTTTCTGTCTCGACGTACTTACGGTGTACGCGTGGTATAATGTATGCATAATACTTGCGAGTATCTCAGACTGCAGTGTTTTTTTTTTTATTTTTTTCTTCTCTACACATTTTCCTTACCTCTATTTCCCGGTCGAGTGAAGCTTAGGAACTTTTAGTTGGCAATATGTCCGTTTAAGTTTCGCGTAACGGCCGGCGAGCTGCACCCGAAGCTTTTTCCCGTCGGATATAAGAAGCAATCGAGTGACTGGGTGGAATTGGAAATGCACGTCAGGCAGTGCATAAAATCGATCGGTTCGTATATTAAAAAAATTCCTCGTTATAGATACCTTCGGGCCCGTACGGGGAATCTCTATCGTACGATCCAATGAGGAACTCGGATTGATGCATCTCCTCTTTGTTTGGCCACGTTCAATAAATACCTGAAGCCGTTTCCCGTGACCTGTACCGCATGTATATGCTCATATGAACCAGCACACGTACGTCTATCCGTATAGCGTATAATATTATACATATACTATATACAGCATATGCATATTCCTACATATATACAGCATTCCAGTAGGCAATCTCGACGTTATTGGTCATCGATATCCGAATCACACATTTCCATAAGTGTGCATGTATTATGCACGCGTGTATATATCACTGAATTAGTCGGGAAATGCAGTCCGACGGAATTCTCATCAACTCTTTTGAAAATATCCAGCTTTCGTTTAAATTTCCTCCTCGTCATATTGCACCTGAGAAGGAAAAACATGCTTTGCTTTTTTCATTTTTTTTAATTCCCTACTAGCCACCATTCTTACCTACAGTCCGCATTAAATTTCATCGGGTCGAGTTTCTGCACGACAGTGATCCGAATATTTGGGCTGAATTCATACTGGGAGCAGGTGCTGCCATCTGACTCGTTTAACTGTCGTGATTTCAGAATAGGAACCCATTCGTTTTAATTCTCGATGTCATTAACGTTTACGCGAGTATTCGATGCCTGTTGTCGGAGTTGCTCGACAGTGGCGCCACCGTCGACAATGCGTTAAGAGACATTGTTTCTGTCGGCAAGGAAACGGGGACGGAGATTGAAGAGAAAAAAAACATCGTATCTACTCGCTACTGTTTCTCCGTTATTGCTCGCCACAGATTCCCCAATGCAATTCTCTTGGAGAGGTAGGAAATGTCCACTCTCCCGCGTCCACCACTTGCAGGGTAAAAAGAAAAATCCGATAGCGACACGGCACTCTCGACGTACCGTTGACGACTGCAGCGCCGCCCGGCGATTTCCCGAAGCACAGCAACCACGTAACTCAGAGAAAATATTCGTCGCGCGAATCAACAAACATGGGAATTATCAGTGGGTCGTGAAGAGCAAAACATCTTTCTGGAGAAGTACGATTATTGCGTGCGACATACGCCAGCTGAAATGCAGTTAGCGGACGATGCTTTTAGACGGAATTTACACGCGGGGTAGTGGCACGAGAAACAAACGAAATCCTACGTCGCCACGGTGAAAATCGCTCGTCGAGGATGCATCCGACAGGTATTTAATACACGTTTAATAATAGATTAGACTCAAACGCGTTTATCGTCTGAAAATAATGAACGAATAGCCTCTGCCAGGTATCTGGACGAAATCCCGATGCAACGACGTACCCGTGCAATGCCCACGATAAATAAATGCGTATTCGACAGATGAAAAAATACACAAAATTTACAATAAAACTTTGTCCCTGTAATACCGACCGTCCAAGTCAAATAAAAGTTACCGACGTCGCTGCTGAATGGGCTTGAAATCTCATGAAAAGTCAAAGCAAACCGAACAACGATTTCTAGGTTATTATCGCCCACGATGTATACGCTCGCCTATACGTACAGGTAAGTTGCGCCTATACTGCGTTTATCGATTACGGGAGCGCGAGGGATGCATTTCAAGCCGCGAATGCAATTTTGCGCGTTCACTTAGTTCGTCGAGCGCGTTGGAAAGTACCATTCGGCCCACCGACCGCGATACGATAACTGCAATGCACTCTATCATATCTCCACGAAAGGTAGATAATAATCTCCCCTCATACTTCTGCACAATGCAAATTTAATTAAATGGAACATCCTGACGGCGAATGTCCCAACCCCTTTCGTAACACAATACTGGGTTGTACTTAGCACTGATACTGTGTACTGGCTACCAGTATTATGAATATATATATATATTCATCATTTCATTCCATGAAATATACTCACTTTACACAAATATCATTACGCTTATTACTCATGATAGAATAATTTAATACTCGTTACAGAGGAGAATAATTTTGTAATTGTAATTCCGCTAGACGATTGTTACGCAATATGTTTTAACTGTACCCTATGAATATTCTCATTCGTACCAAGCTGGGAATATGTCCAAATATGGGTATTAAGCTTTTTTTTAATACCAACCATAAATTTGTATTATCAAAGGGAGAATATGGCATTCTGTAATTCTTACATGGGAATCATATCTAAAAAGCTGTCCGCGATTCTTTTATTCATGTTGAATGAAAATCTGTAATTTTTTTTTTCATGCTCTGCCAAAGCGACGATCTTAAAGATTCGATAAGTATTCTATTATTCGATATAACGCGTGACCTTGGGTGAAATATTAATTTACGACAAATTCAGCCTCGTTTTAACAACCAATAATAAAAATTGATAAGGCGATAATATTTTCCTCGAACGCGGCAACGTTTCCTCAACCCTTATCAGCCTGTACCCACGATATACGTTTGCATGGCAATAATTTGCATTTGAAAAACGGAATTGGCAATATGGGAAATTGAAAAATTAAAAAAAAACAACCTTTCCTTTTATGGCAACTGCTTGGTTCCCTGAAGTATCCTTATTTTCACGTAATCATATACCCGGCAGAATTGCATTACCTTGAGTCCGCGAAACTGCAGTTTTTCACGTAACGTTAACATGCTCGAAACGTATAAAATATTTTCATAGGTTATTTTAAATTTTACAATCAACCCCCTTGGCAATTACTATTCACGCTTATCGATTAGTAGATAGCACTACTGAGAATTCCTGCGAGACAGTAATTTTGATAAATTAATCAAATTCTTCCTAAAATGTATTTTATACGTTGAATTTACATGTAATGTATACCAGACGCCCTTAACCTTACGGTCTGCCGAGTATCAGCGTTACCATAATTTTTACTCTTCGTCGAAGTACAGTGGGAAAGATTTTTCAGGAGCATTAAGTACACTGGATATACCGTATAGCGGCCAGAAATGTGTACTCGTTCGAAACATAAACGTTTCGCCGTGCAGTACTCGTTAAAACTCATTTACCGCATTCCGCCATACAATACGAAATTCGCAAGAAATACTGTCGCAGAATTCATTTCCGCGAACCAACACGCTCCCGTGTATATCGATAACGAGTGGATAGGCGGAGTGGTGAACAGGGTCGGAAATAAAAAAAAAAATAAAAAAAAATGAAATGAAGAGTGACTAAAAAAATTACGAATAAAAAAACATCCATAAGTAAATACAGCAGATACCGTACGGGGATCCGTCCATATCGAATAAAGATAATACAAACGAAAGCGTCGCGACGCTCTTTCGCATGAATTCACAGAAGAGTCGCGATTCCTCGGGTACAAAATTCATGAATTGATTTTACGCAATTCCTACTGTACATATTCAACTTCGTTCGGCTGTAAAATACACGGCGTAAGACATCCTACCAACGAAACCAATTGGAAGTCCAAGTCCTCCCAGCTTACCGTTACACAGGACGGCGTTCAGCGATCAGGAAACAAGTCGAAGCTCCAGTACATTTTCTACGTGTCAGTGACTAGGCGCAAAGGAGAAGAAGAGATGGAGAAGAAAAGAAAGCAAAAAGAAAGAAGAAAGTATCTCCGAGAGAAATCCTTAGATCGGACGTTTCGCAGTCGATTGGCTAAACGAGGTGCCAGTGGTTAAGGAATGACACGATCAGACTTATTAGATAGAAAGTCCACGTGTCCGGTAGCTGTCATTTAATATACAGGGTGGCCGGGAAGTAACGTTGTTTTTAATAGAAACCAATTTTTCCTCCTCTGATTCTCATGCAACCCGGATGCTTCCTGGACTAGGTAGAGGATGTCAGCGTCGTTGGTTGACGTCGGTCCGGTGTCAAACAGTGTCCGGCGACAAATTGAGCCCCGAGCGTCGCGACGCTGACGTTCATCTGGTGTTTACGGAGGCTGTTAATTACCTGGATCCAACCGTCAGACACGACTTGGCGTGGAGTAGCTTAACTGCTGTTGTGTCCGCTCTACGGTACCCTTACTGGTACTCCCTTTACCTACCCTTACCTACCCTCGGATATGGGATTGCATGCAAATCACATGGACAGTGCAGTGGCAGCAGAAACTCAGCACAATTCCTGGTCCAGACGTGCACCTTGCTGAGGATTTCTCACCAAGGATGCTGTAAATCACTCTTACGCCACTGTCTAAGAGAATTTAGTTCCTGGCCAATTGAATGCAGTTCTACATGCACTTTATACAGTTTGTACAGGCACGTCTACCTGTATGTAAATTGAAGGCCTGTACTTCCAGTAAATAAGACTGGTTTGGTTTGATGTCACTGAACGTATTTTTTAGTCGGGTATAATTCGTTATGAAGATTGATTAAAAAATTATAAATTCATCCCGAGTCATCATTGAATTACTGTGGATTAAAATGGACCAGATTTCTCGCGAGATAAATCTCCAGTTTATAACGTGATCCCTTGCAATTAAATCTTGTTGATCGATATGGATAAGTGGATACGGATTTTTATGTACGTAAAATTGACCAAAATATATATATGACTCTTATGGACGATTAAAGGATCTAGTCGAACCTGATGACGTTCGCTGTATAGGGCGATGAGATGATTTCAGCGTCCTCGCAGGAGCAAGGTACTGATCGGATGAGATGCTGCGTCAGGAGCATGGAGAGAGGGAGACTCGTAACGAAACAGGTGGCGATCCTGTTCACCTTGAGAGCACCATGAAAAATTGCACCTGTCCCATAACGCCATGGTCCACGGTCCCATGGTCCTTAAATTTTCGTTTGGTCCTGTTCCTGGGTTATTTATAGGATATGCCTTGCTTGGAATAATAATCAGCGAGGTTATCATTGGTTCAATCTATAAAATACTATGACCAATCCCTGTAGAGTTAACTTTTCCAGATTGCCTATCTTCCTATCGCGTTAAGCTGGCTGGAATGTGGGCGCAATGCGTGTATCGGTAATGCGATCCCATAAGGATCCAAGAGTTTCTTCACCGGCGCCATTATCGGATCGAAAGGCTGTTCTCAATAGGCTTTGCAAGTTATTCGTAATTAAATGGAATTTTTTTTTTTTTTTTTTTTTTGAATAAAAAATTTAAATCCCACGTCAGGAGTTCGTAATATTTAATTTTTGTCTGAAATATTAACGCGCATTACGTCACTCGTTCCTTACAGGATGAACGAAGGATCTACGGAGACAATGAAAAGTTATTTTTCAAAAGCGTCGAAATACCAAAGAAAATCTTCTTATATCCGAGGAAATAAGAATTTCACCGGGCTAAGAGGATTTCACGTGCACGCCTACTGGATTGGACGGCTTTTGCAGTGGCAAATGTTGGAATTGCGGAAATCCGAGATCCCATAATTTCATCAGGCCCTTGCAGTCTCCGGAGCAAAGCGACAGGTCGGCCAGTGAGCGGAGTGGCCAGCTGTAAAAAGATGCAAGTAAAAAATTATTTTCCTATTCAAGCTTGTACCTAAAAAGATCTTATTTCTATACCAGATACGAAAAGGATGCACCTATAACGCGGGATGCTGTGGGTCCTTTATAAGATCCTATTGAGAAGACAGACTCCTTGAAATTCTGTCCATTACCTGAAAATCCCAGCAATCGCATAGTACGAGAGCAAAAAAGGTATATGTGAACTTTGAGAGCTCCAGAAGAGTTTTCGGTCCATTACGAGAAAATGACTGGAACTGAGGGAAAAGGATTCGCAAAGTTACTCCAAGCAGGAGAAAACCTCAACTGCTTAAATCCTTTCAGCACGCGAATGAAATAGTCGCCGTCCTTTGAGGAACACGGTACTCGACGTCTAATGAAAAGTCAGGATTCCTGGGATAAATTCATCATCCGTTCGTAAGGATCAAAGAAGACGACAGCAGCCGTACCAAGTGACATACGGAGACGTAGGAATGAAAAAAAAAAAATTTTCAAAATAATCTTAAGAAAAAATTTTTTTTTTTATTTTCAAAAATATTTCCAATCTCCGACCAACTGTACCTCTCTATTGTTTCCACGTATCGAAAAGCCACGCCGTGACTATAGACTAATCCGAAATTCCCCATTGATTTACGTCCCCGGCTATTGTTCGTGCAAGAATAATATTGGGCCGCGTGCGGTTACGTAAGGAAGTCCATTTCCCGTGATCTAACAATGCGATGGCGTGAGACGGCGATATAATAAACTGTATAATATTATCGTAAACCACCCTGTTCCTTGGGTCTATAACGCCGGTAACCCTTCCTCGTGGAGTCTAATAACCATAGTATATATATACCAGAAGCACTGATCAAATAATACAGTATACAGTATCCGGAGTATAATGGACTCTCTATTAAATAACCAATCAATAATTTGTATCGCGATGCCAGGTATCTCCCTTTGATCTCTACTCGAAGACTGTACAAAGATATAGTACGTTTATGGTATATACCAGCGAGGACTTCCTCATTGCTATTACCGCAACACGCCTGACGTATCCAATCAGCAATGATATTTAATCACAATGTCAATAAAGCTGTGAAGTACATTCGCGATAGGCGAAATGAGCATTGCTCGTTGTGCCACATATCCACGTAGAATATATTGAATGGGAACAAAGGCAACCTACGTCATAATGCCAATGGAGACTTTAAAATCCTTGAGCTGATAACCGGTATTCATCTACGTGGAATGAGGAATGAGGTATGCACGTGTACCGTAGAGAAATACGTGCAAGTAACAATTGTCCTAGAATACAGATCAAAGGAAAGTACTCGGCAAATCTTTTACATCGTATCGAATCGACATTATCGAAGCGTTAGGCGCGCGATTCGCTCACGTGGAAACAAGCGCTCTGCCCATTGTGTGGAATTTTTTTTTTTTTTTTTTTTTTTTTTTCCATTGGCAAATTATGCTTTATTCTATGGGATTTTTTTTTTTTATTTCCACGTGAAACACGGACAAAGAGCCAATAAGCTGTACCTCGATTATAGATGTAGTATTTGCCTGGAGCTCGTGACGATAAGTAGTACATAACCTAGTAGAATAACAGAGACCGTGTCTCGTAGTATAGTATGTGTACTATAGTATATAGTAAAGTATGTGAACTATGTATATATTATAACTACGGTATATAGTATCTATGGGATAGGTACTAGGGGGGAAAAGTTGAGGTTAGATGGATGAGGTTCGGATGGGAGAAGGAGGGGTATCATGATAGGAGGAGGGAGCGGGGGGGGGGGAGTCAAGAGTGAAATGGTGTAACGGGCAATATGTAGGTGGAAAAATACGAAGACCAAGCAATTACAGCTCGTTACGGAGGAAGATCGCACAGAGGATCACCACGTGTGTGGCGGAAGCCTCAGGCCGATGAAGTCTCGTGTCTTCTGTGTCTTCCGTTTTCTATGGTGAGGTTCGGATGGGGAATATATATGTATACACGTGTATGGTTGCACGTATCGAATCGGTTAAAGAACGAAAGTAACGTAAAGTTTGAAAATTTGAAGATGATGTAGCAGCGTGGGAAAAGTAGTATTTACCAAAATATTGTTATTATTATTATTACCAAACGTATCTTTCGCATCGTCCGAGGATTCTTTTTTATCCGAAATTAAAATTTTTCATTTTCTTTTCGATTAAAAGCGATGCTACCGAATTTGTGGATTTAGCACGCGTAGGTAGCGAATGTATTTTTTATCGAAGGAAACGTGCGTTTCGCGAATCGCTGGTCTGTTAACGTGTTCGGCTGATGAAAGGATCGGTAAATGCAAAGCCCGTGCAATTAGGATGGGATGTTGAAATTGTGTTAGTAATTGGTAGAAAAAATTATTGGAATATAGGTAAAATTTAAAAAAAAGTCAAAATTGAAAATTTATGAAAATTTTTATTTTTTTTGTTGACATTTTTTTATTTTGTACCGAACTCGCGTATACGTGAACCCTTTGAGGGTGCGCTATCTCGAGCTTTAACTATGGACCGAAGGGCAGCGTGGGTTCTAGGGAAGCTTTAAGTTCTAATTATGCAAGGAGTAAACCCGCGAACACATCCCCTGCATTCCTGACTGGATAATGATGGGGGAAACTTGATACGCATTGTCCGTAGGGAGTATTTACTATTAAATTTTGAGAGACGCAAAACTTTTGGGGGGCTTGTGATGCTCCCGAAACATCAGTACCGTGACCCACTATCTCTGACCCGCTATTGTCTTAGCTGATCCTTACCGCCGAAAGTAATTACCCTTAGACGCACACCCTGTCTACGGGGTTGCAATACCACCCTAGTATTTCTAACGAGACCTCCCTAAACTATGCGCAGAGTCTGCAACCAATCAAGGGATCGGTCCTAATCATGGCTGGGCGAATTTAAATTATAATAGCCACCCCTACGAAGCTGTACCATGATGCCCATAAGGGTGGTTTCGTTAAAAGCCATATTCACCCAACCTCGTATTACTGTATTATTCAAGAATTTTTAAGAACCCCCAATTTTTTTTTCCTTGAGCCGGGCCTGACTTTGAATTTCGTCCATCCGCCGGAAACTTGGCTACCGTTCATTCTTTATGAGAAAAATCTACGACAACCTCTCGTGGAAAAATTTTTTTATTTCATCCCCTCTCAACTAGTGCACAGGACGGAGACGCGCAAGGAAGAATTTTCCGCGTAGGCGCTCCATTGATCAAACTTGTAACCAGAGAACTTCCGGAAAACTCAACGTTTTCTTGGATCTTTAACCGATTTTCATCCCCCTGCGAAGCGCCGTATCCATTAAAAAAAAAAATTGTACGCTCCTATCTGTTCCACCCCCTTTACTCACCCTCCGCCAAACGCTTTTTCTTTTGTTTGCTTTTCTTTTTCCTCCGCGAGTATCAAGCCCACCCCTCCCCCCTCGCCCCCTTATTCACTCGACTACCCAATTCTGACAGATCCAAGCTTTGCGAGTGAAAAAAAAATCTTAATACTCCCCACGAAATCGAATTCGACTGGCAGGGGTAAAATCAATTTTAAGGGATGATGGGACGCCAATACAATTCTCCTACCGAATGACGATCAATTTCTACCTCAGGCTTTGATTTACATACAACAAGGCAGCGCAATGATTACCCTTGGAATACATTAACCTCTATGCAAAAGAGTGTATATATATCCCCTGTCCATTATATATACAGTAGTTACCATGAATATAGTATAGATATCAAATTCGATATATAGCAGTAAGCACTGTGAATCCGTAGGATTAAAAATCAGCAGCTCGTTAAATTTTCCTTTTTCTACGTTGTAGGTACAGCGTCTTTGAATTAGTCGGACAAATTTAAAATTAGAAATTCTTTTTTTTTTTTTTGTACACAAATAATTGCAGGCTGCTCCAGAGTGAGTTGTACGTTATTATCCTCCTGGTAGCTTCACTTCCTTTTGTACTAGTCGGTAACGGTATTTACGAGCTTGTATCATCAATCATCATTGACTGACTAGTTATCATCCGTTACCACACGATAGCAAATGTACGTCTTACTGACTCGAGTCTGGAAGGCAATTAGCCAAGGTGTGACTTTCGAATGACTCGAGACGATCACTCGTAAATTTATACTCGTGCGCAGTAATCAAGGAGTTCTCGAAACGTAATTATTACCATTAGAAAATGTTAACACACATTAAAATCATTCCCGTAAATTTTCAATATGTCAATTTTGACTCGTACGACGATTCGTGATTTGTTTAGTTATTTACTGAAACAGCTTTTTTCAATATCAATTTTTTTACCTATTCACACTTTTTTTTTCCTTCAATAAGATATCGCCTCTCTATCTTATTCATGGTTTTCCTTCGTTATATTTATTTTTCCTATTTTTTGTTTTGGTCGTATCGCTGCATAAATCCACTTGGGAATCAGTGATACTTTACTCGGTTCTTTACTAAAACTAGAGTTCCCATATCGACCATTTACTTTTTTGAATTCCACGTTATCCCTTTTTTCCCCTATTTATACCTCTTTTCCTTCTACTAAATAACGCGTCTCTACGGATATCCTCCTCGAGTGTACCGTAGTAATGTGGGCTGTAAAATCGTGCACTTCCAAGACCGGCATCGTCCTGACCATTACCTCCTTCCTAGGAGAATGGATCGTTACCGGTTTTCCAGATGGCATCGCGGTAGGTATAAGATACGTAGACGCGAAGTCTCGCAGTAGAGAAAAGTATACGAGACAGAACGGCGACCATGTAGGAAATGACGCAGCGCAGTCAGTGACATGTAACGAAATTTATACGTGAGATTAATTGAACTTACTTTCTCCCATTGTACGTGTCCCGAGCGTAAGAAAGGATTCGAGGGTGAGCGAGTGCGATTAGGGTAGTAAAAATAAAATTTATTATACTAATATAGAAGGGTAAAAAAACATTGGTCTGGCACAGAGGGATGATCTGCGGCGGAGAGTCTGTGAAAAATCACGAACGTTTACTTAGGGGATGAAAAAGAAAAGCGAAGGAAAGATGGAGACTGTCACAATTGAAAAATTTTTGGCGGCTCCCATACTGGCTTCTATGGCCGTGAAAATCGAGAGCAATAAAATATCTATTCTTTCGCGTCCCTCTTGGTTCTTGGTTTTATGGTTTTTTCTCTTCTCTCCTCTGCGCATGCGCGAACGCAGACAAGAAGGCCGAAAGTAATTTCGTCATTGTCACAGATATAGAATAAAATTCATCCATAAACGTAAATTGGCTCCCTAACGCGTCCCTGAGAAATTTCTCTTTTTACTTATCCCTTTTTTCCTTATTACTTTCTTTTCGCCCCAACGCCGTATCCACCGTTTTGGCAAACCCCACATTTTTGTATATTATACCCGTTTCTTTTATACGCTAACCACACAGCATCCCATCAATCTCTCATTCGTCTTTCTCATTTCTATTGATTTCCTCATCGAGAGGGAACGGTATAGAGATGGATAGACAGATAATGGTAGCATTTAGCATAGGAAGAGAGAGAGGACTGAAGACGCCATTAATCTCTTCTAGCTGCGCGAATCCTGAAGGAGAACTAGGATTTTTCAATTGCAACGTCGAACCTCTTCGGAAGATTAAGTGGGAGTCCTGATAAAAATTTTTATGCATGTTAACGTTACGTCAAAGCCATGGATGATGGTAAAATGTCTTATGGTAAAAAGTTATACAGTTTATATATAATGTTAAAACGTATGTATGCGTGTGTATATATATATGTATATATATATATCGAGAGAATCGAAAATTGAGACGGAGCCAATTTCTGGCTTGGCGAAGGAAGAATAATGGTGGTTGCAACCTCGACTGGTTCCCAACTCCTCTTGTTCCTCCAACCCCCTTTGACGATCCGAGGAATAGCTTTCTTCTTCCGTGACTAACTTTTCAAAGTGCAACGACCAAAGTTTCTTAGGTAACTTCGACGCCTAGAACGCTTTTACGTGTAACGTTATTTCATGCAATTATTTCGAGCATCTTAGTTTAATTAATTTACGTGTAATAATACGTAATCAATTTACAAGCGTATATAAAATACCTTTGATATATGGTAAAATCCATATGGTATATACCATATAGGTATATACCATATGGGTATATACCATACCAACTGTCATATGACAGTTTCGAATATTCCCGACTGTGCTTACCATAGGGGTCCGAGGTCTCGACTTGGAAGCCAGTTGATCCTTTAGATTTGTCGCGATTCCAATTGCAATTCCGTGAAATTCCCAGTTGCAGTTTGATTCCCTCATAAACCATAAGCCGATACTGTAAATCGTTGAATCATGCTTGTCCCGTACTGGACCGTGACGCTGCATATAACATTACAGTACACACTGCGAATGGAAATAAATTACTTTTCGAATTGTAGGGTAAATATCAATCAGTACGCGAGCCAGCATTTCGGCGATTTACAATCGCCTCGTACAAACTCATTCGTTATTACACGCCACCGCTTAACGTTACCAGAAAATCCACTTTAATCCGCGCATATCGAGTCGCCTCGTGGAACAAATGATTCTGGAAATCTCCATGATTGTAACGATCTAACGATTTACCGTGACAGTCGGCTACTTGGAGATATGTGGGAACACGTGCATTTCCGATTTTACGCTAATTGGAATTTTACGTGGAATAGAGAGAAAATGGTTATTCTACGATTGAATTGTGTGGTTTCCGTCAGAGGGAGTGGATAGTTGAATTTTATTCAGGTGTCGAGTCTTTTGAACGTATGATATAAAAGTTATACATTTCGCAACACTCACAAAACTGTCTGCATTCTGATTGTGTAATACGTCTGGGAGCGTAATTCTCGCCGAGGGCCTTTTCATGGTTGGAAACTTGACGTTTACATCCACAAAATGTTTCTCGAGTTATAAAGCTGGCTGCTCACGTAACTTATCGACCCTTGCGAACTCTAAGAGCGTGTTTTAACCCTTCGTGCGTGTTTTCCTAGCCTCGGATTTCTGGAGCGATTCCGTGCACGTAACGAGAATATTTTTCACGGGGAGTTTAGAAATAAAAGTTTCTTACAAACTCCTGACTGGAGTGTTAGGTAACCTCAAATAGGGTAATGTAAATGGATACCCTGTGTATGCCAGCCATCCTTGACAGTCGATACAGAGGTACTATCGGTAATACAGAACCGTAAGCCTCCAGTGGGTAAAGCAGTTGGAGGAAATTACCCCAAGAGTAATATGTGACTGGTTATTAAACAATGTTTTATTTTAATTCCTGAACACTGCAGTCTTTCGTATTCTAAAATAAATAATAATTTATTAAATACTTATAATTTATAGAAATTTTCATTTTTATCGATATCACTACTTTAGTTTCAAACTCATCCGCTACGGTACATTCTGTTTCTCCGTTAGAAGAGATATGACTGTACGTGGTAGATAGTACCCTCTGGTGTCGGTCAATGAAGTAGAAATGACCGTACGAGGAGAAACGTTAGATCAGCTGTGCTCCAAAGTAGCTACGACCGCGTTAAGCGTCGCATTCGTGAATTTTCTCAGTGTTGTCCACGCGTTCGTCATAATTTTCGGAAAAACGAATCGCCCAATCGTCTCGAGTCAAGAAGAAGACCGTGCGGCAACTGTAGGATCGTCAGTTTCGTGAAAGACGACTTATTTTGCAAGCGAGGCATGATGGGAACAGGTGACAATAGAACCTCGCCATGTTAGATTTCACGAGATTGCGGATTGAGTGCTAGTACGAGAGGATATATTTCGTTTAGTGCAAGCTTTCCCGGTGTTGATCTACTTGAAAATCATCCAAGCTGGATAGATTACCCGAGTATCTCCGCGATACCGTGGACTGGTTTATGGGGTAAGTTTCAGAATAAATATATCTTGTAGATTGTCCTGTAGCATTAACCGAATAGAGGTTAACCTTACCTGAAAAGCAAAAATTGCTGAGAACCTTGAGTCGGTATTAATTGTGGATGGTAGAATATAGAATATATTTGAATGTCTTCTTTAGTTCTGCCTTAAACTGTTCCTTTTTATTTTTCAAATAAATCGATGATAACCCAGGAGCGTCATTGACGTCCAATGGCCACGTCAAGTTGGCCCTAGAAACAGAAGCGTCTTCTGAAAGGTAGAGAAAAATGCATTATCATCGTCTACGATGCTGCTTCATTTCCTCGGCATCGTCCTCTTCTTCTTCTTCTTACTTATTTTCAACTTCGTTAAACCGTCACGCTTATGACGCTCACACGAAGTATCCCCAAGAATGCCTGAAAATCATTCATCGTGTCTGATCTTAAGTGTCTTCGCGAATACGTTTCTGGAGAGTGTGATGACTGTGTGTACGGGATGATTAAAAATGCATCTTCAGACTTTGACACTGTCGTTGGGGAAAAATGCACGGCGTGCTTGAAATTTCCACGATATCGCGAAAAACTAATTTTAGAGGTCGTTGCCACGCGGATCAGCAAATTTGTGAAACACTGGACGCTTTCAAATACTGTCGAAATGCAGGTCCTTTAACAATTACAAATATTTATAAGATCACTTGCTCGCTATTAAATAAATGAATTCTCTACGTACTAAATCGAAAAAGGTCAAACTCCCGTACTAAATTGGGAAATATTATAATCGCGCGCTTTAAGGACTCATTTAAACCGGTTATAGGGCACGCGTGGGCGCGCTCGACTATTTAGGCCTTTTTAACGCGTTACTAGGCAGGATTTGCGTAATGAAGTAGCGTCGCCAGCCGTGCGCCATTGGCACTCGTGTCCAGCAGGGAGAAAATTCAATTTCAATCTCACAAACGTTCCGTACAAGAGCCCTCTGAAAGAAATTGCAACAAGAAAAACAAGTGATCCAAAACCAATCTTCTCCAGTTCCCTCAGTTTTGATTATGACGTTCGTCGTAACGCTCGTTCTTATAAACCCACGTCGCGTAAATATATACACATATGTGTCTCCATCGAGTTCTTTTTTAGACTTTTTTTTTCATCTCTCTGTCCATTATGTAACGTCGTACTGGACGTTCTACGTCGTGGCGCGTCGATCGATAGGATGTCCAATCGATATCAGAATTAAGTGTCATCCACACCTAGTGAAAATAAACGGTACACTCACGAAGAAGTCTGTAAGGCGTGGAAATAGCGACTGGCAATTAAAAGCCATTGTGAACCTCGTGCTTTTTTCTTCTTCTCTTTCTTACTCTTATTCTTTTCCTTCCACCTTAGTCGCCTTGGCTTTGCCTCTTTTTTCCCTTTTTTTTTCTTTCTCGCTTCCATGCCCTCCCTCGCCCCCTCACCCATCCTACCCGTCACCACACAACGATCCGTAGCACTCTCCAGAAACTTCGCGAACAAAAGACGTCTCTTTGCGTCAGGCCGACGAAGACACGTGCTTAAAAACATTGCCTAATTTATTTCTATGCGCATCTCCAAGGACACTTGTACTTCTGTCGCTGTTTCGCCCGCCATAGAAATCCTCGGTCGTTCCCTTAACGATAAAATGAAAAATATCAAAGTTGAATTAACCAACGATACGTTTCGCGTGTCATTGTCATCGACAGCTTGTCATTGATAAATTGCTCAATATTTTATTTTTATATCATCGCGACGTTGACGTTCCCTTTTGATAATTTTCTGTCAAATTACCGACCCTGACAGTTCAACCAAATATCTCGATTCCTCATAGAGCTCGACTCCTCAAAATAACAAAAATACTATTGCATCACCCTGCGCTTAAGTCTATTTGTCTCCATGGAAAATATGGACCTTCGCCATTTTCCTGACCTACAAAGGACAACGTTCAAGCCCATGAAAGTTTTACGACGCCCGTACGATAAGGACCGAGTAACACTGCGATACGTGAAAATCCTAGTTTACCATTTTACATCCATTACCACAGGACCTTTTGCACTATCTCCCAAGCGTACACTCTGTACCCCAAATCACCATTAAATCATTTCTGATAACTCATGCCTATAAGTAATATATATAAACAGAGTCAAAACTACGTAAGTCGAGGTCGGGAGAAATTAGCATAACAAATTGACTAGCAGTTATCGCTCTCGTGCGTCATTGCAAGTAAGAAAAGTTTGTCTAATTCTTGAGCAACTAAGTTTTGCCTATAGTCGCGTATACGTGTATACGAGCCTCAGGTGAATATACACGTATTTATACATTTAGCTATACTCTAGTCAGTAACGAATGAACGGTCAGGCCAGCAGGCCAGTTCGCCGTACACAATACTACTTCTCGTCCGACATCATCCAACTGTACCGATGATGACTCAGTCGGGCTCGGCGATGTGATTGGCTTCATGATGAATCACGTTCCTTGCCAACGAAAAATAAACTTAGAAACAGGGTTGCATAGGGCCGTTGGACTTTTTTTTTATAGTCGCTCTTTACCCGTGTTGCTTGGTTTTATATTTTTAATTATTTTTTTTAATCCATATCCAAATCTACGCCGATCAATAAAATGCTACGTATCTGTGTACCAAATGGCCTTGCTTTATATAGACTTTACGATTTGTTCACGTCTCACGAGAATAACAATGGTTACGTTTTCACGTTTGCATAGGACGATATTGCCTCATGGGACACGGCCGTCTCCTTCGCTATGTTGTGAAAGTTCAAGGGCAAACACGGCGACGAACGTTCAGCAACGTTCTTGTTATTGCACCACTCTCAAAACGCCCGTACAATTCTTGTTATTCAGGTAGATTAGGAAACGAGGGAAGATAATGTTATTTGTGCTTGTTTACGCGTTTTATGTATTTTTCGTGACTGGGACTGAACACAAAGTATCCATTCACTCTGTTACTCTCGTGAGTCTGCTGCGTTATATTCTTTTTTGGATATTCAAGGATTTTGAAATTTTTTTAATATTCATACTTTGCCTATTCGTTGCTATCTTCAAGATACTCGGGGTAACGGTCTATAATGACTTACGCACCACGTGTTTTCTTTCTGGCAAACAGACTTTATCGTTATCTCGATATTGTGTCGTTGCTCTGTGTACTGTCTTGCGCAATTTTTTTACGGACGATTGGATTTTTTTTTTTTTCTTTTACGATAATTCAGGAAAGCAACAACAGGAACAATTATACTCGCGCGAAAGAAAGCGTGACGTTCGTCGGAAAGACTTTTGGCTTCTTTGACAGACTCACGAGGAACTTTGGATTATTCGAATTTTTTTTCTTCTTTTTCTCGTGCAAATAATTTTTACGTGTTTTCAGACTGTATCGTATACATTTTATTAAGCAGGACCCCCCCCCCCCCCGTCTCTCTGGATTTATACGTCCTTTTTGACAATGGCATTTCAAACAAGACCCCCGGCATTTTTATGTTCAGGACGTAATGTCGCGGTCCTCGTGAAAATGTCACGTATATTTCATAATAGTTCATAAATAGAAAAAAAATTGACGTGACTCGCAACATAGCCTAAAAGAAACTCAACGCCTATCGCGAACCTTGGATGTGTCAATTAAAAAAAAAAAAAAATTATCAACGCGTCATAAATATCTTGAGCGACGTATATTATTCTTTTTTATCGACTTTTACAATTTTCATTAAACCCATACACACACCAACACTCCTATTATATACGTTACACGTCCAATCGACATCCGCTCTCGGTTTCCCTTGAAAGCGACTCGAGTAAAATTTCTAAACGCCTTGAAGTTGCACCACATAAACATTAACTGTCCCCCCGTGTATATCCAAACTAGACACATTTACTTCGTCCAAGAGATGCTCTCGTACTAGGTTATGCGTTACGACAGTACGGTCGGTACCGGTCGGCCCGCTGTTACCGGTTGACCCTGAAGCGGTCCGGTCGGTACGACGGCGTGAAGGTAGGAAGAAAGGAACTTGTTTGGATTCGCGAGAGAGGCTACCCCGGTAATTGCATTACAAGGTGCGTGTCTTGCCGAAGCCCCTCTTGCGGTACCGTGAACACTTTTAGAACGAGAAGCAAAAGGCCTACCAGTCAGTTCCCTGCGTACGTTCCTTCGCAAAGTCGTTCGACCGGAATATTCCGTCCTGTCGTATTATCCCATCTTCTTACACAGAGAGCCTACTCGGATCATTTCTCCGTGGCAGTCAACGCCATCTTGCTGCTTCCCTTTCCCACCATTATCCTTTTACTCGTATCCTACTGTATTTTTATATATCTCTCTCTCTCTCTCTCTCTCTCTCTCTCTCTTTCGGGATTTCTTCGGTATGTTCGGTATCGGCAGTAGAAAAGTTCTCAAGTACTCAGCCATCGATACTACTATCTCTCTCGATGTCGAGGATACCGTCACGTGCTTCTGCAGGTCAGTACGCGTGTACATACCAATAACGTGCTATAGGCTACTTCGTTATCGTTAATTATCACTGCCGAGTGGAAAGTCGGTTCTCCCTTTTAATTTACATCGGGATGCCTGTACGGGAATCGTGTTGTTTCGTCAGGGGGACTGCGTTACTGCAGCCACGCAGGTGCCGTCGGGTACGGGAATGTATGGTTATGTTTTCTAACCTCAATTTTTTTTTCATATGCTATTTCGTGGCTTTGGATATCGTGGTCGTGGCTAAGAGTAGCTTTGCGATGTTATCTAGAATTTCGGAAGTCGGTGTGTTATCGGGAGTTTGAAACCGCGCACCGTTGCCAACGTCCGCCACTGTTTCCTACGCTTGGACTCGGCTGTGATATGTTATTACGTATAGGTTAGGTACGACCTCGATTTCAGAGAAAAGTTTACAGACATCGACCTCCGCCACTTCCTTCGGGCTTTGGCTTTCCTGGTCATGATTAAGGTTATGTAAATGTTTGGCTCGAGGGAGATATCGACGTCGCTGAAAAATCAACAGACCGGCTCCCCCCCTTCGCCTTTTTTATTCTCTTTTTTAGATGAAATTATCACGGAATACTTGTATAGTGCTGGGAGAATTCAGGGTGCAAATATAGGTTGGGTAGTTTATTTTGGGTAATACTGGCTTTTGATTTGGGTCGCATTTTTTTTTTTGCAAATAGGTAGAGCAGTGTTTAGAGGTAATGGGTCTCATTTATATTGATTTAGAAACTCTTTCAGTCTTTACCCTCTGACCTTATTTCCTGCTTTTATTTCCTTAGACAAAGTTAAAGTTTCTCAAAATACGTAGAAGACCCTTCTGGCCAGGAATTCTACTTGGTCGAGGATTCCTTTGTAGTTTTCCAAAGGTTCAGGTCGTTTTGTAGCAATTCTTTTTTTTTCCCTCATTTTCCACAATTTTTCACGGACTCTTAAAGCACGACTCAAGCCTGAGAGCTCTCAATTTTGTTAGCATGGTCGAGCACGAGGTGGGTGCTTTACTTAATTAAATACCTGATCCTTCTAGTGACATTTTTTCTTTTATCAAAAAACCAGCCGACTTATTTACCCCAAATGAATTTTTTTACTTAATAATCTTGTATCCACATAGTTAACTTTTATATCACCGAATACCACGTTCTCCATAATTCCACTATCCTTGGTTAAATTATATTCTTCTTTCTCCGCAAAAACCGTCATGCAATCCAAATCGATCGATCAATCTGTGTTCCAATACGTTCGATCCAGCCGATCCATTTCGTTGATACGATTGACGTGTAGTAAACTCAGTCAACACACAAAGTTCATAGACCCCCAGAAGACACAACAAAAGTTCCATTTATCAAAGACCAACTTACACTATGATTCCCGTCGATTCTCCGAAGCGAACAAAGACTGCATGAAAAAAGGACCTGGTGTTTGGCCCAGTGTCCCATAAAAAATGATTGCAGAGCAAACGAAAGTCGCATGGTGTCACACCTGTAATTAACCAAGGTGTCACATCCACGTGGACCCCACCAAGAAACAGGATATCCCCAAATCTAAATATATATATATAGTTCTTTTCGTTAGTCCTTCTCTAGGAAAAACAATATCCCACAGAAATTCGATCTTTTAATGGAGTTGCAGATTCGTCCTTTCCACCATAAAAGAAACGGCCTACGTCCTAGGCAGAATGGGATTATTTCGCGAACAGGAGAGCAATGGGGAACGGGATTTATCGGTCCCTCGAGAGTCCACTCGTCCCTATCCAATACGAAATGACCGGGTATAGTACGAGGAACGGGGATAGATAATAACATCGTCTGGGTTACCGATGATGGAGGCGGTGTAAACAAACACAAACATCGTCGTGGCACCGAGCGACGGAGACGCGTCTCACAGGCGCCGTCAAATCGATCCGCTCTCGTTTGTAATCCTCGGGAGCACCGAGTTGCTGGCGCCAATCTCCAGCTCGGTTCACTTTCCATCCATTCATTCTCTCCTCCATTTACAAGTCAATTATGAGGATAAAACCTCCCCGTGTTGCTCGTTCACTCTCCCTCTCTCTCTCTCTCTCTCTCTCTCTCTCTCTCTGTCTCCTTATTTTACCCACTTTTCTACCTCATGCATATTCCATCCCTCGGTTCATCAAGCGCCATCAGCATCGCCAGAAAGGACCCCCGGTCAGGGCTTGCTACGGGCCCTTAGGGTGCTTACACACATGTACCGTACATTGCTATCGTCCAAGTGCACAATTTCCTAACCCTTTATTGACACAAATCCATGGGAAATAGACTTGGATCGCGTAGATCAGGTTTTCTCTAGGTCGACCGCATAGATCGAGATTTATCCTGGGATTAGCCTCGGTTCCGATATGGATTGCTCCAGTTCTCCGTAATCCTGTGTGCTGTTTTTTTTTTTTTTTTGGATATTTTCTTCAGTTACTACTTTTTTGACTTCTACGTGCATGCCTGTTTTTTTAGTAGCTATGACGTCATACGTGCTCTCTCGGCGTACACGAGAATCGTGGACGATCCTTTTTCAATGACAAACTTCATACGTAATAGTTTCTGAGGTTTGACATAACTCTCGAAGCGAGAAACTTTTCCAGTTGTTAATTGACCTTGAGCTATCAGTGTTAAATGCCACAACGAGAACGATCCCGATTGGAGCGACCGAACTCACGTTAAGGAAGACGCCTGTTACGTTCAAAGTGACTTACGGAGGTCAGACAGCTGTTTCCATCTTCTCTGGATGATTCAGTTCGTGTGATTCATACGTATAGGGGGCCCCCATCGGACACGTAGAGACGTCCCTGGATCCGCGATGATACGAATTTGACGAAAATCGATGAGAGGGCCGGTTATTAGGTTTGAATTTTTTTAGGGGTGAATTTGAAAAAAAAATTGTAACGGGGTAAGAATCTTTTGACACTGTATCCACGCAGTGAGTTGGAAACAATGGCGTCTCAAACGTGGACCGTCGAATGGCAAAACATCCGAATGCCAAAATCAGGACCGGGGGACTTCTTTACCACGTGTGGACCTTCCGCGAAGGCACTTGGCCCATCGTCGAACCTCGTTCCCGCCTACGTATTTCCTACGTACGAATGCTGTTGCGTCACAAGGGTGTCAGAGAGGACCCGAAGAAGAGCCACCAGGACCCCAGCGTCGGGCCGACGTATGGTATCGATTGTCGCAGAGTGCCCCAGCGCTGCCAGCCAGTCAGCTGACTCCAGTCTTCGTCACAGCTGATCCACCAGCGTCGCGGCGCAACGAGCGTCGCATTGCCGCCGACGCCGTCAGCGTCGTCGTAGCTACTTGCCGCGGTGCCCTACCCTAAAGACAAACCTCGAGGAGAGACCGCGAATACCGTGAGTGCTGGCAGTCGCGTTCCGGACGCCTTGCTAGCGAGCGTGCACAGTCGTCGCGACGCCCGACGTCGAGGTCTTTGTTTTCGTACAAGCGTCACACACTTTGTACGTTTCGTTCGGGCTATAGCTGTATACTGTACGAATCCAATTGGAGGTTAATCGGTCGCCTAGGAACGTCGCGCTCTCGCGCTTGTAGAAAGTGCGCGAAACGGCGAAAGTGTTCGCTTCTTGCGGAGAGGATTTGTTCAGTTGGTATAGGAGCCGCAGGGTACTTGGGTCTCTGACGATGTCTATGACGGTTGTGTCTGTTGGGTCTTTGCATGCTTGAGGTATATCGATGGCGATGGTGAGAAGAACTTGCGCGAAAGTCATAACGGTACTTTTGGACGAAGAACTAATGGTATTCTTTAGCTGCGGTTACATGGAGATTGATTTGTTGTTTAGGGATACTCCTGGGTACACGTGGAATTCTCGTTGGGATTTTTTACGGGAGGATTTTTAAGTATAAGAATTTGGTGATTTTTGAAAAAATTATTTATCGTCATCAAAATTTACGATATTGATTTTTAGATGAAATTTGAAATTTTTTTCTTTTTTTAATGTTTATTTTATTATCACGGCTGGTGACGTGCTGGGTACACGTGGAGTCAGTGTCAAACGTTTTTTTGAACGGTACATTAACAAGTACTGCTTAGTTTTTGGATGTCTTTGTTAATACTCGATTTTATACAGGTTTATGAAAATTTATTGACGGTGATACTGAACGAATTTTTTTTTTTTTCTTTCTTTTTTTTTTCAATATTATTTTACTCCGCTTAAACCGCGTAAGCTTCGTTGAACAAGCCATTGTGCCGGATGTATCGAACGTCACGTATTAATTGCACGATAAAAAGCAGGAAGTTGAAAAAACTGACAGTGATTAGGTTTAGAATCGGATTAGAAAAACGTGAGAGGGAAAACTAAAATTTATATCGAAAAGATTTTTGAATCGTCGAAATCGTCTAAAAAGAGAAAATCGTAACTTTCCTTTCAGACCGGGAACGGCTTAGCATCCTTACTACGTTCACATCGCATACGATTATCCCAACCCGGCACTCTCGATCTCGACTCAAGGTTAACCTAAGAGCCAACGGCGCTTTGAACTCGTCTTCCTTAGCCGAACCGCACAGCAGTTGAAACGACTTCGATTTTTACGTACAGAACGAACTGAAACCGATAAGAGTTGGAACCGTCGTCAGGGAAGAAGTTGGAAGAATTTTTTTTTTTTTTCAACGACAGAGAATCATCCCAATCGCCATCGAGGAACCACAGGGTCACCCTGACCAGGATCATCGGATAAGACTGACTTCCGCGATTAACTTCGGGAGCGGTCCGAGGTCCCTTCCGATTGAAGCCAAAGAGTTCAATGATAAGGAAACAAGATTTGGTGCATACCTAGCGTGCGCGAGAAGATCGCCGGCATCGGCGTGGAGTCCACGGTGCCAGCAAGACGTTCCTCATCAACGTCTTCGGCCATGCTGCGCTCACCAGCACGTGGGGCAGTGGCCCTCCTGGACAACTCCTCGGCATCTTCTGCACCATCCACACCAGTTCACAATTCCTCCGCAGCTACCGGAAGTACCACGGTATCCTCGCGTCTGTCGCTCCTCGACACCTGCCACAGGAAGATACGCCTCTTCGGCGAGCTAGTCGCGTGAGTTCCCCAATTGATCCATCATCAGTAGACACAGCTTCTCGAAGACGACTAGGCTCTCTATCTGCTATCCTATGACAATGATCCACGTTTTATAACGTGGAACCATCCTATCGCGAGTTCCCCCTGATGGAGGTTCGAAAAGACGTGTAATCATCGGCTTGCATTATCTAGAAGTAGAAATCCTTTTTCTCGCGAGCCTCCTCGACGTACTCGGGTCTTAATTAAGGGTGCGCGAAGAAAACGGGTGGGTAGCAGGAAGTGGAGGTCCAAGTGGCGCCACCTGGGACAAAGGGTACTTGACGAATTTTACTGAGACTGCGGCTGTCTCATTGGATTAAAGAGTCGGACCTACCCAGTCCTGAACTCTCCCTCAGGTCCCTGCTGTCTTTGCTACCGCTGATCTTGCTGCTACTGTTCTTACTGTCGCCGGTACCGCAAATACCAACAGGGTAGACCCTGGTCCCATTCTTCATCCTCGTCCTGGAGGACAGTGCGGTTTAACCTGTATAGGATTCCTTGTCCCACCACGTGATCTTGCGAATAGTCCATGGCGGTCCTTTCCAATTCATTGAGGACATTGTTCGGAACAAGTCATAGGGACATGACAACGCCCTGGTAGGATACCTCAGTACACGTAGCCCGTGTACTACACGTACACTAACAAGTTTTCATGGGTTCTACCATCCGGGAATGGTGGCTGGGAGTACAAGGATTCAGGTACCTACCTACCTAGTTAGCAAGATATACAATACAACCAGTATCTCCAGATAGTATCCCGCAGTCCTCTGCTGAGAAATATAAAGAGAAAGAGTCACAGTCCCTACTCCAGAATCCTTTCTCTCGATCTGAACTCGCTCCCGATTATACACCAAGCATATACTCCATTCCTGAGGCATTTATCAACATAACCTACAATTTCAAGGTGTATGTCCAATCGCGTATACAGACCAGTTCGTACTTCAAAATTTTACTTCGTTCATTTAAAGTGGATCCAAAAACTTTTTATTGAAGTTTTAAAAAAAAGGTTCCGTATCCTTCTGGAACATCCTGACCCAGTCTAGCGAGAGTAATGGAATACTAAGTCCCAGTCGCAATCCCTTAATAGCGATCTTATCATCGGGGCCACCCTTAGGTCATCCTGGGTCGCAGGACCAGGATGAATGGATGTGCCCTGTGAAAGGGTTGATCCCTTTTTTGGCTTGTATACTCATTTAGTTCTCTTTTTTGTTTCTCTCCAAAATCAGCCTTTGCCACCAAGCCGGACGTGGCCATTCATGCTCGTTAGCCCGAGCCCTTCAATTTTCATTTTCCCGATTCGCAGTCCAGGGGCGTAGATTAAAGGCTTGCTCACTATAGTGAGATACTCCTATTTTCGGCCACTCAGAAGCAACTTCACAGCGTGAACTAAGGCGCGCGTGGCTTCCTTTAAGCGTTTGGATACGTGCACGCCTTCGGCCTCTGTGAACCCTGAACCCTGAACCCGGTCCCGTTTTCTTTCTTCACTGTGTCTAGGTGCACACCTACTCGCTATACCAGAAGAAGACCTCTCGTACCTACCTACCTACCCTACTCGTAACGCTTCATTGCGGAGTCTTCCAGCTGGAAATTTTTAATCGCAAACGCAGCACCATTCGGTCTGTCCCGTCAAGAAGGCAAAAAAGATTGATGCTGAGGAAAAGGGGAAAAAAGTGTTGAGAGACACCAGGGAGGAAGTTGAAGAAGGTGGAAACTGGAAAAACAGATCGAAAACGAAAAATCGTCATTTATTTATTTTTATTTTTTCCTTCATCTTTTTGACAATTTAAAAAAGCACCCTGGTGTTTTTTTTTTCTTGATTCTTATAAGATTTCACTTTTCCTGTCACCTTCAGAAAATCCCACTTCATGGGTATTATACACCCGGTACCTAGAATCTGAAGGTTTTCATATTCTTGGAAAGGCCTCGATAACCTGTCGACCCTCGTATTTCTTTTTCTTTCAATCTTTCGGGGTAACCGTTTGTCTTTTACCTGCTACCTACCCGAGCTGTTGGCCAGCCAATTGCCAATGGCTTCCACGACGTCCGATATTTATCCATAGCAAGTTCCTTCAGTCACTAGGTATCTTTCTTGCTGATAGTTAAATTTTGTTGCACGCGTTAGAACGTAGAATTTGCACAATTTTATCGAATCTGTTCACTCTAGAGAAAAGCGTAGTCTGATTTATTTTACTATTGTACATTTCTTTGACAGAAGGCTGGATTTTCATTTGTCGAACACTCCGACACCCTGAAATTCGTTTTTACGTATTTGCGCGAGAGTCTCGTGAAGTCTCATGTGGTTAAATTCTTGCTTGCAGAAAGGCCCGACGAAAGGACAAGGATGCGGGAACTACTGAAGATCCGAAATTGTATCTCGAGGAGGCGGCTCTCGAGAGACAGCTGCCTGAGCTGGACCTGAGGATGCTGGTCGACCTTCCACCCGGTTTAGATTACAACGAATGGCTGGCGTCGCACACTCTAGCACTATTCGATCACATTAATCTCGTTTACGGCACCATATCCGAGTTTTGCACTACTACTGGATGCCCTGACATGACAGGGCCTGGCTTAAGGTAACTACTTTCGAATAATCCACTGAGAACTCCTGGGATTTCATTTGACATACATCTGTCTTAGCGACGTGAAAAATTACTGGATAACCTAGGTGCAATATTTTGATTATTCGTTCACTCGTTTTCACATTGGCTATCCGGATAGATCAATAGCTTCTTTTTCACAAGTCGATTCGTAATAAATTTTCGAAATTTTAGGCAAAAGACAGTTTCGTATTGATTCAATGAATAAACTTCCTTTCTGGTACACAGGTGACCAATAATGCCTTCCCAATCAATATTTCAACATCTTTTTTATCCAGTAATTACTTTCTAACACATTTTTGCTCACGACTGTACAAGCATTGTGCATACAGTTTTTAGTTTTTCTTAGATTTTTTTTTCCATATACATGTTTGTAACGTTATATAAATTTTTGCAGAACGTATTTGTGGTTTGACGAGAAGGGAAAGAAAACAAGGGTGGCAGCGCCACAGTACATTGATTACGTTATGACATTCACACAACGCACTGTCAGCGACGAGACTATATTTCCTACAAAATATGGTAAGTCATATCACGCTGTGATCAATGCGGATTAAGAATTTCGTTACTGTCAATATGACTGCGCAGCATCCCAACACGACACTGGCGGTCCAGCCATTGTCGAGCATACATTCCTTTTAGCATACCTTGCTACCCAGTTCACTGTTTTCTTTCTCTCATTCAGATCAGCTATTATTAGAGCATAGCAATTCGATCCGCCCCGACTCTTCCAAGCAGGATGCTGCGCAGGTTTGATCTGTACGTGTCGCAAAAGGATTTTCAAACTTCCTCATTCGTACATATTTATTCTTACTCGATATCCGTTGTCGGCTTGTATATTAATCCTTCTTTCTTCTTTTTCAGCAAACGAATTCCCTAGCTCGTTCGAGTCGATAGTGCGTAAGATCCTGCGGCTACTGTACCACGTCGTGGCACATATTTACCACTGCCACTTTCGCGAGGTGGCACTCTTGGGACTGCACGCTCACCTAAACTGTGTATTCGCCCACCTCACGCTCCTTAATCAACGCTTCAACCTAATCGATCCTAAGGAAACAGAGATCCTGGGGGATCTAGAGGCTGCCTTACTAGGTAAGCTCCTCCTGAAATAACTACGAGAGTGACAGATACGATCTGGCCGAAGGTGGGACGCATCGATCGTCCTAGATGAAGCAGCAGCGGTAAAGCCAGAGCCTAGTTGCACAATGCCTCGACCATATCGCAACGAATTTTCGAAACGTTTGAAAACGTTGAAAGTCCCTTACGTAATCCTCCAAATAATCTGAGGACGTAAACTAACACTATTTTTACCATAGTATCCTAACCTCTCCGGATCCTTACCTCTATTCCCAGCCATCCTTGCATGGCGTCATTCTAACTTTGACATTGCGCTATGTTGACCAACACGATACTTGCTACGTATTGCGTGGGTCTTGTGCCACTCAAAATGAATCCTTGACCCAAACCGCTTATTGCTCTAGGAAGTGGAATACATAAACGCGGAAGTGCGTCATTTATTTAACGCCTGAAACAACCGTTCCTATAGCTTGTAGTATAATTTATTGACTTCGAGCAGTTAGTATAGTAAAAGTATAGATTTGTTATTCTAATAGAATTTTTTTGTAAAACAATCTCGTGTCAGTGAACGCATTTTGCTTTGCTGTACCTCGGATAGGGATTTAATGACTGACTGTTCAGCTTGTCTTCTTTATCTTATGATTCATGCTTCCTTACAGGCGACTCCACGTCCGCGCCTTCGCAAACCCCAGCCATCCAGGAGACTCCAACCACAACCACCTAAATAAATGATGCCAGAGAGCATTGCAGAGGTTGCAGTTCCTGAGACTAGGTAACGATAGGAATTTGTTTCTTTTCTTTTTCCTGGGCTAGTAGTACGTCGTGAGGATGGCTCACGACGTTCGCGAATTAGTTCAGTACACGCAGGTGGAGCGAGAGTGCAGTTCTGTAAAAACCAGTAGTACCTGTAAATAGCGAAGTGTGAACAACTACATGATGTAATTAGGTTCCTCCGTTTGTTGTTTGTGAGATTGTAAATAATTTATTAAATGGTAAGATATACGAGAGAGGAGAGAAAGGATGAATCATTGATTATTATTGACAAAGTTAGTTGCTATAAGAGATAATTTGTTCTGTATAAAAAAAAAAGAAATAATGAAACAATAATAATATTGTAAAGTTATAATAAAACCAAATATATACCTGGTGTTAAAATATGCTCTGTTCTCATCGTGTGTTTCCATCTGTTCTTAGTCTCTATTGTTCCATGTGGAACGTCTATTGTGTCACGTAAGCGCTCACTCTCCACACTGTGTTCCTGCAGAGTGATTCATTCATTGGGCACTACTCTACATTTAGGACAGTCGGTCATGTGTTACCCCCGTTAACGGTGCTCCTGGTATTATTCACTTCCACGATTCTAAGTGACTTGAAAACATTGGCCACTTCACGCAAGAAGAATCCAAAAGCTTCGGCCAAAGGTTCGCAAAGATCTCTGAACGAAGTTGCCACATTGTACAGTAATATCAGTACCGGCTGTATCAGTGCGTTGAACAGGATGGACAAAAAGGGCTTTATGAAGTAATCAGCTAATAGTTGCAGTATACCGACGGTGAGCGGTCTGATTATGCTGAAGAGCACGAAACGCAATAGCTGAAGTATGAAGGCCGTCACGAAAGCAATTCCAATGTGAACTGTTCCAAATATTTCAGCCCAAAATCGGGTCGCTATGAAATCTGTTTTTTCCGCACACTTTTCTGTCGCCAGTATAGGCGGCGAATCTGTCGTTCTGTAATATCTGTATTGATAAATTATTTTATGATTTTTATATTATCGTCATTGACATATGCTCATCGGTAGTTGGTGGGAATACCTACGCTGAATTTCCATGATCAAAATAATATATATCAATCCTTTCTGATATTTCAGGCTCACAGCCACTTTGACATTTTCTACTGCCTAACTTTTCAGTGTTAATTGATTTCAGGTTTGGTATGCCTTCTGAGACTTCGCGGTATACACAAGCCTGAAATTGGTAATTCACGTTAGTATCTATCCTTCTTGTAATATTGATCAGTTATTGGCAATACCTCAGGGTAATATGAACGATGATTTCTCTTTAATTTAATTCGATAAGCATTATCATCTAATATCCTTGGATATTCTTGTCCTGCACATTTCCAATTTATTCCTTTCCAGGTGGGATCCAGTCGTTCTCCTGAACCTAGTTCAATATTACTAGGACTTTCTATAGTCGTTATATATAACAGATGCTGATTTAATGCTTGACTTACGCTTAGAATATTTCATAGGTGTACCACAGGTATTTCTAGAAATTAAAAATCACTTGTATAAGGATGAAGTTAAAAATTGATAATATTTTATTACTGATTGTAAGTATGGCAGATACACGTCACACCAGGTTCACATTGCTTCCCTGGTTGACACTGTGGAACATGAGGCTGATAAGTCGGAGGTCTCTGGCATGAAGGCTGAATCGGTTTTGATTGCATCGTGAAAATTGGTGGGGATTCAGGAAATTTTGGTGAGTGTTCATCCACTTGACAGTTGCAATCGTTATCTGCATTTAAATTGAATTATTTAATTAATTTTATTTCTTGTGATTTAATAACAATTCTCTTACTTGTCGTATCTACAGGTGCAGCACCCGTTCTGCCCAATTGGCAAGGATTTATGACGGAACTAGTGTCTGATGGAAGGGACGTCGCATTTGATGGCTCTGTCGTATCCGAATAATGGGACTCTTCTTCTACCGTCATCGTGATTGAAATTAATATGGAGTATCTATACTCCCTGTCGAAGAAGTAAATTGGGAATGCAATGAAAGCAAGATTAACTGAACGCAACGATAACCCAACACGAACACAAGAACTGTCAGTATGACAGAATCGATAGGAAAATGTCATATCATTCAATTGTTTCTTTCCGACTGTATTATTGGTACGTTTGAAAATTCATTGCTAATACTGCGTGCATGCTTGTGTCTCAGTTACATGCAGGTAAATAAGGATAGGACGATACTCGTGGTACTGACAGTGAATTTATAAAAGTATTCTATGCAGCTTGATATTATGATTACTGAAATATTTATGCAAAGTATACACTGTCAAAAAGAAATGGTTATTTTGAATAATTTGTAGTGTTCAATATGCTTGATGTTTTATAAGAATAGTGGAATATCTTATTTAAGTATGAGATATAAGGAATTTATATTTGCAAATAAGATTTAATTGGATGCTGAAAAATATTCATGAACACACGTTTGGCGTATACCTATAGTTAAAGCACAGATTAACGGTAACGGAAACGGGCAGGGTGGAACATATTTCGCTCAATTTTATTTTATTTATCGTCTTGCTTCGTTTTATGACTACTTCCTCGGTCCTCGTCCCAAAATCAATACAATCGATTTATTATTGGTGGTGGTTCAAAAAATGAAAGGTTTTTTTTTTCAAAATAACCCTGTCACAATATCAATTGTATCAGCCTTTTCTATTGATCATTCCATCTTCCGCTTCCTACATATTACTGAAATTTGAAGAAAGAAACTGAATTCCCAGCTATTTCAGGGATACAGCATCCCAATGATCCTATTTTGTGAGTACACATATAATAATTGTATCGCGGTAAGTTCACTGATTGTCCAATAGATGGTGCAACATATTCCGTCCAGAAGGGGTTGTCCGCTTAACGGACATTCGAAGTAACTTTGCATTCATTTAATATAAACTGGGATCATTCAACCGTCGTCGGCAAGTTAGCGTCAAATGATAAAAATTTATATGTTTCTAATGCCAAAAAAATGCTCCCTAAATGCTCCTTATGTTTTCCTAACTGCTCCGCTGCTGTTACATAATAGATAAAAAATATTCGTTAAAACAGAAAACTACTTTTGTTATTGCTATTTCAGATAACCAAGCAGATTTTCATATGAATTTCTCAATGAATTAACTGCTCTTAATTTGCTCCATTTTGCTCCACAATTTGTTCTTTATTTTATTAAAACATGTTTAAATAACAAATAAAATATGATTTGCTCTTGGTTATTAAGACTTGGACATCAGAAATCCTGGCCAAGAATATTTAGAAGCACAAAAGTTGCCCAAAAATGTGTGCGCGCAACTTCGTCGCGCAGGACTCGGCGAGTGGGAGCAGCCGCATGGTGGGGGGAGCGCTCGAGGCAGTCGGGACTCTGATCGCTCATTCTTCCTCGAGCCGGTCTCCTATACTGGTCTCTTGGAAGCACCCTTCTTATCTTTTTCCAAATTTCGTCTTTTTCTATATTTATTTCTTCCTTATTTCTTTATATTCTATTCTTTACTTTCTTATTTATCACTTCCCTTATTTCTTCTTTAGTTTTATAACTCTATTCCTTACTTTTCTACTTCTTTATTTCTATATTTCTGTCTTCTCGTTTCACTCTGTTCCCTCTCACTTTACATTGTCCTTCTCTTACTTTTCCTATATTTATTTCTTCTTTACTTCTTTATTTCTTTAACTTTCATTCTTTACTTTCTTATTTATCTCTTTCGTTATTTCCTCTTTACTTTTACAACTTTATTCCTTACTTTTCTACTTCTTTATTTCTATATTTCTGTCTTCTTGTTTCACTCTATTCCCTCTCACTTTACATTGTTCTTCTCTTACTTTTCCTATATTTATTTCTTCTTTACTTCTTTATATTTCATTCTTTACTTTCTCATTTATCTCTTTCGTTATTTCCTCTTTACTCTTACAAATTTATTAGTTACTTTTCTACTTCTTTATTTCTATATTTCTGTCTTCTCGTTTCACTCTATTCCCTCTCACTTTACATTGTTCTTCTCTTACTTTTCCTATATTTATTTCTTCTTTACTTCTTTATTTCTTTAACTTTCATTCTTTACTTTCTTATTTATCTCTTTCGTTATTTCCTCTTTACTTTCACAACTTTATTCCTTACTTTTCTACTTCTTTATTTCTATATTTCTGTCTTCTTGTTTCACTCTATTCCCTCTCACTTTACATTGTTCTTCTCTTACTTTTCCTATATTTATTTCTTCTTTACTTCTTTATTTCTTTAACTTTCATTCTTTACTTTCTTATTTATCTCTTTCGTTATTTCCTCTTTACTCTTACAAATTTATTAGTTACTTTTCTACTTCTTTATTTCTATATTTCTGTCTTCTCGTTTCACTCTATTCCCTCTCACTTTACATTGTTCTTCTCTTACTTTTCCTATATTTATTTCTTCTTTACTTCTTTATTTCTTTAACTTTCATTCTTTACTTTCTTATTTATCTCTTTCGTTATTTCCTCTTTACTCTTACAAATTTATTAGTTACTTTTCTACTTCTTTATTTCTATATTTCTGTCTTCTCGTTTCACTCTATTCCCTCTCACTTTACATTGTTCTTCTCTTACTTTTCCTACATTTATTTCTTCTTTACTTCTTTATTTCTTTATATTTCATTCTTTACTTTCTTATTTATCAATTTTCTCATTTCTTCTCGACTTTTATACCTCTATTCCTTACATTTCTATTTCTTAACTTCTTAAATTCTATCTTTCTTTCTAATTTCTCGTTTCATTCTGTTCCCTCTCATTTTCGATTGTGCTTGTCTTACACTTCCTATTCCTTTGGTCGGGTCGAGCATATTAATTCAAGTAGTAATATAGAGTAGTCATCCGGTTAGTGCAGCTAGACTTAAGACCATGGTGTCGGGGGTTGCCCTTCCGCCTCATCCGCTGAGCTTGCTCAGTGGGTCGGGCCCAAGTTGTGGCCGCAACAGGACCTTATGGGTCTCCCGACGGGGGCCTTGAGCCCCCTTAGGGTATCTACGGCCATGGTCTTTCGTATAGTGAATCTAGCCAGGTGTCTAGCTCTCGCGTATTTAGTATAATTTGTTCGCTTTGCTAAAAACACTCCAATATGTCGTTGACCCCTGGGCACTTGTGTGGGTAGTGACGATCCTATGTGTCGGTGGGGAGGTCGGTGTGGTAGTCCGTTGGCTCTGGGTAAAGTCCTATTTGTGCTTGTGCTTGGGGGTCTTCTTCACTTGGGGTAGGTGCGGGTGCTATTGAGCACCTGCTAGTATAAAGTCACCCTCTGTCGGAGACATTTTGCGCGGGGATCGATGGCTAACGGGGCCCGCCGCCGGCGGCGGGCGTGGTTCCTTACGTCTAACCCACTGAGCTTGCTCGGTGGGAAGGGACGGAGGTTGTAGCGTTAAATATCGTCCTTCGGGATGTCCTGGCGGTGCTCGCAAGAGCCACTGCTGGGTGCTACGCCCGCGGTCTTTCGTTGCGGTGAATCTTGACAAGGGGTAGACCGCGTTTAACTTGTCCCTTTTGCGTTCAACTTATCTTAGCTTCTTCGCGTTTAACTTCACCTTACCCCCTTGTGCGTTTTTCTTGTCCCTCGACCCGACTTCCTTTCCTTCCTGAGGTTTTTCCCCCCTAGTCCTGTGCGCGATAGCCGCAGGACTCGGGGGTTTTCCTCAAAAAAAAGAAAAAAAAACACGGTCCCCTATGGGGCCTCGGAGGGGTCGTAGCTCCCTTCAGGAGAGGCAGGACCTCACGGAAATGGGCGGGGTGGGGCCCATTTCGCTCCCTTATACTTCCTATTTTTCCTAATTTTTCGAGTCTTCTCTTTTCTCGCTCCTCCAGAATAATCTGGTCTTCGTGCATACGCTTTACGCGTCTTCTTCTCCCCTTGATCCCTCAGTCATTACAATATTTCTTCTTCACTCTTTCTTGTAAACAATCTTCCTCTTTTCTTCGTCAACAACACCTTCCCTGTCTGCTGCCACCAAATTTTTCTACTCAATTTTCGAATCTCTTATTCCTTCCTATTCTCCATCACTTTTCTACTAGTATAATCTTAAAAACTAAGTTTTTAAAATGTTTTTTGAAAAAAACAAGTTTAAAGTGGTAGCGCATATAACATACCACACGTGTATTATATTGCTGTGATATATTTTCATATATCTCTAATGGTACTGTTATTGGTAATCTTTCGTAAGCCATATACTGTATACGTATACTGTATCATTATTGCATTTGTCCAATAAATTATCTTGTAACACTTATACACGTTCATTTTCTTTTGCCCTATGCGAATATCCCAAAGTACGAATGAATTCTGTCTCTCTTTTACTCTCCTCCATCATAACAGCATCCTTCTCCTCCTCCTGCCTTATGCTTCGAACCCCCTTTGCTGCTATGCTCCATTTTCTCTATCATTATTTCCATTCCATCTCTGCCACATTATCCGTATTCTGACTTCACTTTTCCTTTATCGATACAACCTTCTAAAAAAAAAGAATTCTCTTAGTCATTTGCTTAGCCCTACGTTACCCAATATTCTTATTTAGTCTGTACGTTCTGCCTTAATATTTGCTATCTTGAAAAGTGTACGGTTACATAGGCTTCAGTCTATTCTTAAATTTTGAAAGTACTCGAGATTTCACCTTTGGGAGGCTGTATCTCGAAAACGGTTGGAGCTACGGCTTTTTCCTTGAAATTTAGAAAGATCTCTTAATGCAGAAAGATAGAATGGTCCATAGAAGAGGCTGGCACAGGTTAGATTGCGATAGGGCCACTTTCAAAAAATTCCTTTACATTTTGGTACTCGCAGACTCTTTTTTAATTGAATTTTGAAAATACTCGAATTTGCACCTTTGGGAGGCTGTATCTCGAAAACGGTTGGAGCTACGGCTTTTTCCTTGAAATTTAGAAAGATCTCTTAATGCAGAAAGATAGAATGGTCCATAGAAGAGGCTGGCACAGGTTAGATTGCGATAGGGCCACTTTCAAAAAATTCCTTTACATTTTGGTACTCGCAGACTCTTTTTTAATTGAATTTTGAAAATACTCGAATTTGCACCTTTGGGAGGCTGTATCTCGAAAACGGTTGGAGCTACGGCTTTTTCCTTGAAATTTAGAAAGATCTCTTAATGCAGAAAGATAGAATGGTCCATAGAAGAGGCTGGCACAGGTTAGATTGCGATAGGGCCACTTTCAAAAAATTCCTTTACATTTTGGTACTCGCAGACTCTTTTTTAATTGAATTTTGAAAATACTCGAATTTGCACCTTTGGGAGGCTGTATCTCGAAAACGGTTGGAGCTACGGCTTTTTCCTTGAAATTTAGAAAGATCTCTTAATGCAGAAAGATAGAATGGTCCATAGAAGAGGCTGGTACAGGTTAGATTGCGATAGGGCCACTTTCACAAAATTCCTTTACTTTTTGACACTTGCAGTCGATAATCTAATCTTCGTGCATACGCTTTACGCATCTTCTTCGCGCTTTGTTTCCTCAGTCCTTACCATGTCTCTTCTTTACTCTTACTTTTTAACAATCTTCCTCTTTTTCCCTTGAACAACATCTTCCCTGTCTGCTGCCACCAAACTTTTACTACTCTATTTTCAAATCTCCTATTCCTTCCTATGTCTTCATCACTCTCTTCCTAGTATATCCTTAAAAACTAAGATTTTAAAATGTCCTTTGGAAAAAGGAAAAATTAAAGTCGTGCGTATAACATACAACAACTATATTATATTGCAGTGACATGTGTAATATATTGTATCTGTACTGTGTATACTGTATAAGTATTGTATTTGTCGAATATATGTATGTATGTATGTATGTATGTATGGATGTATGAATGAATGAATGTATGTATGCACACCTGTACTCCATATACTGTATCATTATTGAATTTTTTGAATAAATTATCTTGTAACACTTAAAATACGTATATATTCTTTTACCCTATGCGAATATCCTAAAGTACGAATGAGTTCTGTCTCTTTCGTACTCTCCTCCTGCCTAACAGCATCCTTCTCTTATGCTGCGAAACCCCTTTATAGCTATTATCCATATCTTGACTTCGCTTTTCTTCATCAATACTACCTTCTACGATAAAATGATTTCAAATGTAGCTTGAAAATCGCATCGTCGAAACTTTAGTGGGTCAATTTTTATTTAAGAATTCGTATTAGTTCGAATTTTCGCCGATAAGAGGGCAGCACCTCCTGGGCATGATATGTGGTGCCATCTCTGAGAGAACGAGCGAACTTTCTCGAATAAAATAATTCCGAATTGAATTTATAAATCCCATCGTCGAAATTTCAATGAGAAAATCTTATTTAAGAATTCGGATTAGTTCGAATTTTCGCCAATAAGAGGGCAGCACCTCCTGGGCATGATATGTGGCGCCATCTCTGAGAGAACGAGCGAACTTTCTCGAATAAAATAATTCCGAATTGAATTTATAAATCCCATCGTCGAAATTTCAATGAGAAAATCTTATGTAAGAATTCGCATTAGTTCGAATTTTTGCCGATAAGAGGGCAGCACCTCCTGGGCATGATATGTGGCGCCATCTCTGAGAGAACGAGTGAACTTTTTCCGATAAAATAATTCCGAAATAATTCGAAAATCAGCTGTATCTCGGAAGAGACAGATACATATCAAATTGCAATAGGGCACTTTCAGAAAATCACTTTACTTTTTGCAACTTGCAGATAGAATGAAAGTAATGGCAGAGAAAATGCAGCATAGCCGAAAAGAGGTGTAGAAGAATAAGGGTGGAGGAGAAGGAGAGTACGAAAGAGACAGAACTCATTCGTACTTTAGGATATTCGCATAGGGTAAAAGAATATATACGTATTTTAAGTGTTACAAGATAATTTATTCAAAAAATGCAATAATGATACAGTATACGGAGTACAGGTGTACATACATACATTCATTCATTCATTCATTCATACATACATACATACATATATTCGACAAATACAATACTTATACAGTATACACAGTACAGATACAATATATTACACATGTCACTGCAATATAATATAGTTGTTGTATGTTATACGCACGACTTTAATTTTTCCTTTTTCCAAAGGACATTTTAAAATCTTAGTTTTTAAGGATATACTAGGAAGAGAGTGATGAAGACATAGGAAGGAATAGGAGATTTGAAAATAGAGTAGTAAAAGTTTGGTGGCAGCAGACAGGGAAGATGTTGTTCAAGGGAAAAAGAGGAAGATTGTTAAAAAGTAAGAGTAAAGAAGAGACATGGTAAGGACTGAGGAAACAAAGCGCGAAGAAGATGCGTAAAGCGTATGCACGAAGATTAGATTATCGACTGCAAGTGTCAAAAAGTAAAGGAATTTTGTGAAAGTGGCCCTATCGCAATCTAACCTGTACCAGCCTCTTCTATGGACCATTCTATCTTTCTGCATTAAGAGATCTTTCTAAATTTCAAGGAAAAAGCCGTAGCTCCAACCGTTTTCGAGATACAGCCTCCCAAAGGTGCAAATTCGAGTATTTTCAAAATTCAATTAAAAAAGAGTCTGCGAGTACCAAAATGTAAAGGAATTTTTTGAAAGTGGCCCTATCGCAATCTAACCTGTGCCAGCCTCTTCTATGGACCATTCTATCTTTCTGCATTAAGAGATCTTTCTAAATTTCAAGGAAAAAGCCGTAGCTCCAACCGTTTTCGAGATACAGCCTCCCAAAGGTGCAAATTCGAGTATTTTCAAAATTCAATTAAAAAAGAGTCTGCGAGTACCAAAATGTAAAGGAATTTTTTGAAAGTGGCCCTATCGCAATCTAACCTGTGCCAGCCTCTTCTATGGACCATTCTATCTTTCTGCATTAAGAGATCTTTCTAAATTTCAAGGAAAAAGCCGTAGCTCCAACCGTTTTCGAGATACAGCCTCCCAAAGGTGCAAATTCGAGTATTTTCAAAATTCAATTAAAAAAGAGTCTGCGAGTACCAAAATGTAAAGGAATTTTTTGAAAGTGGCCCTATCGCAATCTAACCTGTGCCAGCCTCTTCTATGGACCATTCTATCTTTCTGCATTAAGAGATCTTTCTAAATTTCAAGGAAAAAGCCGTAGCTCCAACCGTTTTCGAGATACAGCCTCCCAAAGGTGCAAATTCGAGTATTTTCAAAATTCAATTAAAAAAGAGTCTGCGAGTACCAAAATGTAAAGGAATTTTTTGAAAGTGGCCCTATCGCAATCTAACCTGTGCCAGCCTCTTCTATGGACCATTCTATCTTTCTGCATTAAGAGATCTTTCTAAATTTCAAGGAAAAAGCCGTAGCTCCAACCGTTTTCGAGATACAGCCTCCCAAAGGTGCAAATTCGAGTATTTTCAAAATTCAATTAAAAAAGAGTCTGCGAGTACCAAAAAGTACAACAATTTTTTGAAAGTGGCCCTATCGCAATCTAACCTGTGCCAGCCTCTTCTATGGACCATTCTATCTTTCTGCATTAAGAGATCTTTCTAAATTTCAAGGAAAAAGCCGTAGCTCCAACCGTTTTCGAGATACAGCCTCCCAAAGGTGCAAATTCGAGTATTTTCAAAATTCAATTAAAAAAGAGTCTGCGAGTACCAAAATGTAAAGGAATTTTTTGAAAGTGGCCCTATCGCAATCTAACCTGTGCGAGCCTCTTCTATGGACCATTCTATCTTTCTGCATTAAGAGATCTTTCTAAATTTCAAGGAAAAAGCCGTAGCTCCAACCGTTTTCGAGATACAGCCTCCCAAAGGTGCAAATTCGAGTATTTTCAAAATTCAATTAAAAAAGAGTCTGCGAGTACCAAAATGTAAAGGAATTTTTTGAAAGTGGCCCTATCGCAATCTAACCTGTGCCAGCCTCTTCTATGGACCATTCTATCTTTCTGCATTAAGAGATCTTTCTAAATTTCAAGGAAAAAGCCGTAGCTCCAACCGTTTTCGAGATACAGCCTCCCAAAGGTGCAAATTCGAGTATTTTCAAAATTCAATTAAAAAAGAGTCTGCGAGTACCAAAATGTAAAGGAATTTTTTGAAAGTGGCCCTATCGCAATCTAACCTGTGCCAGCCTCTTCTATGGACCATTCTATCTTTCGGCATTAAGAGATCTTTCTAAATTTCAAGGAAAAAGCCGTAGCTCCAACCGTTTTCGAGATACAGCCTCCCAAAGGTGCAAATTCGAGTATTTTCAAAATTCAATTAAAAAAGAGTCTGCGAGTACCAAAATGTAAAGGAATTTTTTGAAAGTGGCCCTATCGCAATCTAACCTGTGCCAGCCTCTTCTATGGACCATTCTATCTTTCTGCGTTAAGAGATCTTTCTAAATTTCAAGGAAAAAGCCGTAGCTCCAACCGTTTTCGAGATACAGCCTCCCAAAAGTGCAAATTCGAGTATTTTCAAAATTCAATTAAAAAAGAGTCTGCGAGTACCAAAATGTAAAGGAATTTTTTGAAAGTGGCCCTATCGCAATCTAACCTGTGCCAGCCTCTTCTATGGACCATTCTATCTTTCTGCGTTAAGAGATCTTTCTAAATTTCAAGGAAAAAGCCGTAGCTCCAACCGTTTTCGAGATACAGCCTCCCAAAAGTGCAAATTCGAGTATTTTCAAAATTCAATTAAAAAAGAGTCTGCGAGTACCAAAATGTAAAGGAATTTTTTGAAAGTGGCCCTATCGCAATCTAACCTGTGCCAGCCTCTTCTATGGACCATTCTATCTTTCTGCGTTAAGAGATCTTTCTAAATTTCAAGGAAAAAGCCGTAGCTCCAACCGTTTTCGAGATACAGCCTCCCAAAGGTGCAAATTCGAGTATTTTCAAAATTCAATTAAAAAAGAGTCTGCGAGTACCAAAATGTAAAGGAATTTTTTGAAAGTGGCCCTATCGCAATCTAACCTGTGCCAGCCTCTTCTATGGACCATTCTATCTTTCTGCGTTAAGAGATCTTTCTAAATTTCAAGGAAAAAGCCGTAGCTCCAACCGTTTTCGAGATACAGCCTCCCAAAAGTGCAAATTCGAGTATTTTCAAAATTCAATTAAAAAAGAGTCTGCGAGTACCAAAATGTAAAGGAATTTTTTGAAAGTGGCCCTATCGCAATCTAACCTGTGCCAGCCTCTTCTATGGACCATTCTATCTTTCTGCATTAAGAGATCTTTCTAAATTTCAAGGAAAAAGCCGTAGCTCCAACCGTTTTCGAGATACAGCCTCCCAAAGGTGCAAATTCGAGTATTTTCAAAATTCAATTAAAAAAGAGTCTGCGAGTACCAAAATGTAAAGGAATTTTTTGAAAGTGGCCCTATCGCAATCTAACCTGTGCCAGCCTCTTCTATGGACCATTCTATCTTTCTGCATTAAGAGATCTTTCTAAATTTCAAGGAAAAAGCCGTAGCTCCAACCGTTTTCGAGATACAGCCTCCCAAAGGTGCAAATTCGAGTATTTTCAAAATTCAATTAAAAAAGAGTCTGCGAGTACCAAAATGTAAAGGAATTTTTTGAAAGTGGCCCTATCGCAATCTAACCTGTGCCAGCCTCTTCTATGGACCATTCTATCTTTCTGCCTTAAGAGATCTTTCTAAATTTCAAGGAAAAAGCCGTAGCTCCAACCGTTTTCGAGATACAGCCTCCCAAAGGTGCAAATTCGAGTATTTTCAAAATTCAATTAAAAAAGAGTCTGCGAGTACCAAAATGTAAAGGAATTTTTTGAAAGTGGCCCTATCGCAATCTAACCTGTGCCAGCCTCTTCTATGGACCATTCTATCTTTCTGCATTAAGAGATCTTTCTAAATTTCAAGGAAAAAGCCGTAGCTCCAACCGTTTTCGAGATACAGCCTCCCAAAGGTGCAAATTCGAGTATTTTCAAAATTCAATTAAAAAAGAGTCTGCGAGTACCAAAATGTAAAGGAATTTTTTGAAAGTGGCCCTATCGCAATCTAACCTGTGCCAGCCTCTTCTATGGACCATTCTATCTTTCTGCATTAAGAGATCTTTCTAAATTTCAAGGAAAAAGCCGTAGCTCCAACCGTTTTCGAGATACAGCCTCCCAAAGGTGCAAATTCGAGTATTTTCAAAATTCAATTAAAAAAGAGTCTGCGAGTACCAAAATGTAAAGGAATTTTTTGAAAGTGGCCCTATCGCAATCTAACCTGTGCCAGCCTCTTCTATGGACCATTCTATCTTTCTGCATTAAGAGATCTTTCTAAATTTCAAGGAAAAAGCCGTAGCTCCAACCGTTTTCGAGATACAGCCTCCCAAAGGTGCAAATTCGAGTATTTTCAAAATTCAATTAAAAAAGAGTCTGCGAGTACCAAAATGTAAAGGAATTTTTTGAAAGTGGCCCTATCGCAATCTAACCTGTGCCAGCCTCTTCTATGGACCATTCTATCTTTCTGCGTTAAGAGATCTTTCTAAATTTCAAGGAAAAAGCCGTAGCTCCAACCGTTTTCGAGATACAGCCTCCCAAAAGTGCAAATTCGAGTATTTTCAAAATTCAATTAAAAAAGAGTCTGCGAGTACCAAAATGTAAAGGAATTTTTTGAAAGTGGCCCTATCGCAATCTAACCTGTGCCAGCCTCTTCTATGGACCATTCTATCTTTCTGCGTTAAGAGATCTTTCTAAATTTCAAGGAAAAAGCCGTAGCTCCAACCGTTTTCGAGATACAGCCTCCCAAAAGTGCAAATTCGAGTATTTTCAAAATTCAATTAAAAAAGAGTCTGCGAGTACCAAAATGTAAAGGAATTTTTTGAAAGTGGCCCTATCGCAATCTAACCTGTGCCAGCCTCTTCTATGGACCATTCTATCTTTCTGCATTAAGAGATCTTTCTAAATTTCAAGGAAAAAGCCGTAGCTCCAACCGTTTTCGAGATACAGCCTCCCAAAGGTGCAAATTCGAGTATTTTCAAAATTCAATTAAAAAAGAGTCTGCGAGTACCAAAATGTAAAGGAATTTTTTGAAAGTGGCCCTATCGCAATCTAACCTGTGCCAGCCTCTTCTATGGACCATTCTATCTTTCTGCGTTAAGAGATCTTTCTAAATTTCAAGGAAAAAGCCGTAGCTCCAACCGTTTTCGAGATACAGCCTCCCAAAGGTGCAAATTCGAGTATTTTCAAAATTCAATTAAAAAAGAGTCTGCGAGTACCAAAATGTAAAGGAATTTTTTGAAAGTGGCCCTATCGCAATCTAACCTGTGCCAGCCTCTTCTATGGACCATTCTATCTTTCTGCCTTAAGAGATCTTTCTAAATTTCAAGGAAAAAGCCGTAGCTCCAACCGTTTTCGAGATACAGCCTCCCAAAGGTGCAAATTCGAGTATTTTCAAAATTCAATTAAAAAAGAGTCTGCGAGTACCAAAATGTAAAGGAATTTTTTGAAAGTGGCCCTATCGCAATCTAACCTGTGCCAGCCTCTTCTATGGACCATTCTATCTTTCTGCATTAAGAGATCTTTCTAAATTTCAAGGAAAAAGCCGTAGCTCCAACCGTTTTCGAGATACAGCCTCCCAAAGGTGCAAATTCGAGTATTTTCAAAATTCAATTAAAAAAGAGTCTGCGAGTACCAAAATGTAAAGGAATTTTTTGAAAGTGGCCCTATCGCAATCTAACCTGTGCCAGCCTCTTCTATGGACCATTCTATCTTTCTGCATTAAGAAATCTTTCTAAATTTCAAGGAAAAAGCCGTAGCTCCAACCGTTTTCGAGATACAGCCTCCCAAAGGTGCAAATTCGAGTATTTTCAAAATTCAATTAAAAAAGAGTCTGCGAGTACCAAAATGTAAAGGAATTTTTTGAAAGTGGCCCTATCGCAATCTAACCTGTGCCAGCCTCTTCTATGGACCATTCTATCTTTCTGCATTAAGAGATCTTTCTAAATTTCAAGGAAAAAGCCGTAGCTCCAACCGTTTTCGAGATACAGCCTCCCAAAGGTGCAAATTCGAGTATTTTCAAAATTCAATTAAAAAAGAGTCTGCGAGTACCAAAATGTAAAGGAATTTTTTGAAAGTGGCCCTATCGCAATCTAACCTGTGCCAGCCTCTTCTATGGACCATTCTATCTTTCTGCATTAAGAGATCTTTCTAAATTTCAAGGAAAAAGCCGTAGCTCCAACCGTTTTCGAGATACAGCCTCCCAAAGGTGCAAATTCGAGTATTTTCAAAATTCAATTAAAAAAGAGTCTGCGAGTACCAAAATGTAAAGGAATTTTTTGAAAGTGGCCCTATCGCAATCTAACCTGTGCCAGCCTCTTCTATGGACCATTCTATCTTTCTGCGTTAAGAGATCTTTCTAAATTTCAAGGAAAAAGCCGTAGCTCCAACCGTTTTCGAGATACAGCCTCCCAAAAGTGCAAATTCGAGTATTTTCAAAATTCAATTAAAAAAGAGTCTGCGAGTACCAAAATGTAAAGGAATTTTTTGAAAGTGGCCCTATCGCAATCTAACCTGTGCCAGCCTCTTCTATGGACCATTCTATCTTTCTGCATTAAGAGATCTTTCTAAATTTCAAGGAAAAAGCCGTAGCTCCAACCGTTTTCGAGATACAGCCTCCCAAAGGTGCAAATTCGAGTATTTTCAAAATTCAATTAAAAAAGAGTCTGCGAGTACCAAAATGTAAAGGAATTTTTTGAAAGTGGCCCTATCGCAATCTAACCTGTGCCAGCCTCTTCTATGGACCATTCTATCTTTCTGCATTAAGAGATCTTTCTAAATTTCAAGGAAAAAGCCGTAGCTCCAACCGTTTTCGAGATACAGCCTCCCAAAGGTGCAAATTCGAGTATTTTCAAAATTCAATTAAAAAAGAGTCTGCGAGTACCAAAATGTAAAGGAATTTTTTGAAAGTGGCCCTATCGCAATCTAACCTGTGCCAGCCTCTTCTATGGACCATTCTATCTTTCTGGCTTAAGAGATCTTTCTAAATTTCAAGGAAAAAGCCGTAGCTCCAACCGTTTTCGAGATACAGCCTCCCAAAGGTGCAAATTCGAGTATTTTCAAAATTCAATTAAAAAAGAGTCTGCGAGTACCAAAATGTAAAGGAATTTTTTGAAAGTGGCCCTATCGCAATCTAACCTGTGCCAGCCTCTTCTATGGACCATTCTATCTTTCTGCATTAAGAGATCTTTCTAAATTTCAAGGAAAAAGCCGTAGCTCCAACCGTTTTCGAGATACAGCCTCCCAAAGGTGCAAATTCGAGTATTTTCAAAATTCAATTAAAAAAGAGTCTGCGAGTACCAAAATGTAAAGGAATTTTTTGAAAGTGGCCCTATCGCAATCTAACCTGTGCCAGCCTCTTCTATGGACCATTCTATCTTTCTGCATTAAGAGATCTTTCTAAATTTCAAGGAAAAAGCCGTAGCTCCAACCGTTTTCGAGATACAGCCTCCCAAAGGTGCAAATTCGAGTATTTTCAAAATTCAATTAAAAAAGAGTCTGCGAGTACCAAAATGTAAAGGAATTTTTTGAAAGTGGCCCTATCGCAATCTAACCTGTGCCAGCCTCTTCTATGGACCATTCTATCTTTCGGCATTAAGAGATCTTTCTAAATTTCAAGGAAAAAGCCGTAGCTCCAACCGTTTTCGAGATACAGCCTCCCAAAGGTGCAAATTCGAGTATTTTCAAAATTCAATTAAAAAAGAGTCTGCGAGTACCAAAATGTAAAGGAATTTTTTGAAAGTGGCCCTATCGCAATCTAACCTGTGCCAGCCTCTTCTATGGACCATTCTATCTTTCTGCATTAAGAAATCTTTCTAAATTTCAAGGAAAAAGCCGTAGCTCCAACCGTTTTCGAGATACAGCCTCCCAAAGGTGCAAATTCGAGTATTTTCAAAATTCAATTAAAAAAGAGTCTGCGAGTACCAAAATGTAAAGGAATTTTTTGAAAGTGGCCCTATCGCAATCTAACCTGTGCCAGCCTCTTCTATGGACCATTCTATCTTTCTGCATTAAGAGATCTTTCTAAATTTCAAGGAAAAAGCCGTAGCTCCAACCGTTTTCGAGATACAGCCTCCCAAAGGTGCAAATTCGAGTATTTTCAAAATTCAATTAAAAAAGAGTCTGCGAGTACCAAAATGTAAAGGAATTTTTTGAAAGTGGCCCTATCGCAATCTAACCTGTGCCAGCCTCTTCTATGGACCATTCTATCTTTCTGCCTTAAGAGATCTTTCTAAATTTCAAGGAAAAAGCCGTAGCTCCAACCGTTTTCGAGATACAGCCTCCCAAAGGTGCAAATTCGAGTATTTTCAAAATTCAATTAAAAAAGAGTCTGCGAGTACCAAAATGTAAAGGAATTTTTTGAAAGTGGCCCTATCGCAATCTAACCTGTGCCAGCCTCTTCTATGGACCATTCTATCTTTCTGCGTTAAGAGATCTTTCTAAATTTCAAGGAAAAAGCCGTAGCTCCAACCGTTTTCGAGATACAGCCTCCCAAAGGTGCAAATTCGAGTATTTTCAAAATTCAATTAAAAAAGAGTCTGCGAGTACCAAAATGTAAAGGAATTTTTTGAAAGTGGCCCTATCGCAATCTAACCTGTGCCAGCCTCTTCTATGGACCATTCTATCTTTCTGCATTAAGAGATCTTTCTAAATTTCAAGGAAAAAGCCGTAGCTCCAACCGTTTTCGAGATACAGCCTCCCAAAGGTGCAAATTCGAGTATTTTCAAAATTCAATTAAAAAAGAGTCTGCGAGTACCAAAATGTAAAGGAATTTTTTGAAAGTGGCCCTATCGCAATCTAACCTGTGCCAGCCTCTTCTATGGACCATTCTATCTTTCTGCATTAAGAGATCTTTCTAAATTTCAAGGAAAAAGCCGTAGCTCCAACCGTTTTCGAGATACAGCCTCCCAAAGGTGCAAATTCGAGTATTTTCAAAATTCAATTAAAAAAGAGTCTGCGAGTACCAAAATGTAAAGGAATTTTTTGAAAGTGGCCCTATCGCAATCTAACCTGTGCCAGCCTCTTCTATGGACCATTCTATCTTTCTGCCTTAAGAGATCTTTCTAAATTTCAAGGAAAAAGCCGTAGCTCCAACCGTTTTCGAGATACAGCCTCCCAAAGGTGCAAATTCGAGTATTTTCAAAATTCAATTAAAAAAGAGTCTGCGAGTACCAAAATGTAAAGGAATTTTTTGAAAGTGGCCCTATCGCAATCTAACCTGTGCCAGCCTCTTCTATGGACCATTCTATCTTTCTGCCTTAAGAGATCTTTCTAAATTTCAAGGAAAAAGCCGTAGCTCCAACCGTTTTCGAGATACAGCCTCCCAAAGGTGCAAATTCGAGTATTTTCAAAATTCAATTAAAAAAGAGTCTGCGAGTACCAAAATGTAAAGGAATTTTTTGAAAGTGGCCCTATCGCAATCTAACCTGTGCCAGCCTCTTCTATGGACCATTCTATCATTCTGCATTAAGAGATCTTTCTAAATTTCAAGGAAAAAGCCGTAGCTCCAACCGTTTTCGAGATACAGCCTCCCAAAGGTGCAAATTCGAGTATTTTCAAAATTCAATTAAAAAAGAGTCTGCGAGTACCAAAATGTAAAGGAATTTTTTGAAAGTGGCCCTATCGCAATCTAACCTGTGCCAGCCTCTTCTATGGACCATTCTATCTTTCTGCATTAAGAGATCTTTCTAAATTTCAAGGAAAAAGCCGTAGCTCCAACCGTTTTCGAGATACAGCCTCCCAAAGGTGCAAATTCGAGTATTTTCAAAATTCAATTAAAAAAGAGTCTGCGAGTACCAAAATGTAAAGGAATTTTTTGAAAGTGGCCCTATCGCAATCTAACCTGTGCCAGCCTCTTCTATGGACCATTCTATCTTTCTGCATTAAGAGATCTTTCTAAATTTCAAGGAAAAAGCCGTAGCTCCAACCGTTTTCGAGATACAGCCTCCCAAAGGTGCAAATTCGAGTATTTTCAAAATTCAATTAAAAAAGAGTCTGCGAGTACCAAAATGTAAAGGAATTTTTTGAAAGTGGCCCTATCGCAATCTAACCTGTGCCAGCCTCTTCTATGGACCATTCTATCTTTCTGCATTAAGAAATCTTTCTAAATTTCAAGGAAAAAGCCGTAGCTCCAACCGTTTTCGAGATACAGCCTCCCAAAGGTGCAAATTCGAGTATTTTCAAAATTCAATTAAAAAAGAGTCTGCGAGTACCAAAATGTAAAGGAATTTTTTGAAAGTGGCCCTATCGCAATCTAACCTGTGCCAGCCTCTTCTATGGACCATTCTATCTTTCTGCATTAAGAGATCTTTCTAAATTTCAAGGAAAAAGCCGTAGCTCCAACCGTTTTCGAGATACAGCCTCCCAAAGGTGCAAATTCGAGTATTTTCAAAATTCAATTAAAAAAGAGTCTGCGAGTACCAAAATGTAAAGGAATTTTTTGAAAGTGGCCCTATCGCAATCTAACCTGTGCCAGCCTCTTCTATGGACCATTCTATCTTTCTGCCTTAAGAGATCTTTCTAAATTTCAAGGAAAAAGCCGTAGCTCCAACCGTTTTCGAGATACAGCCTCCCAAAGGTGCAAATTCGAGTATTTTCAAAATTCAATTAAAAAAGAGTCTGCGAGTACCAAAATGTAAAGGAATTTTTTGAAAGTGGCCCTATCGCAATCTAACCTGTGCCAGCCTCTTCTATGGACCATTCTATCTTTCTGCCTTAAGAGATCTTTCTAAATTTCAAGGAAAAAGCCGTAGCTCCAACCGTTTTCGAGATACAGCCTCCCAAAGGTGCAAATTCGAGTATTTTCAAAATTCAATTAAAAAAGAGTCTGCGAGTACCAAAATGTAAAGGAATTTTTTGAAAGTGGCCCTATCGCAATCTAACCTGTGCCAGCCTCTTCTATGGACCATTCTATCTTTCTGCATTAAGAGATCTTTCTAAATTTCAAGGAAAAAGCCGTAGCTCCAACCGTTTTCGAGATACAGCCTCCCAAAGGTGCAAATTCGAGTATTTTCAAAATTCAATTAAAAAAGAGTCTGCGAGTACCAAAATGTAAAGGAATTTTTTGAAAGTGGCCCTATCGCAATCTAACCTGTGCCAGCCTCTTCTATGGACCATTCTATCTTTCTGCATTAAGAGATCTTTCTAAATTTCAAGGAAAAAGCCGTAGCTCCAACCGTTTTCGAGATACAGCCTCCCAAAGGTGCAAATTCGAGTATTTTCAAAATTCAATTAAAAAAGAGTCTGCGAGTACCAAAATGTAAAGGAATTTTTTGAAAGTGGCCCTATCGCAATCTAACCTGTGCCAGCCTCTTCTATGGACCATTCTATCTTTCTGCATTAAGAGATCTTTCTAAATTTCAAGGAAAAAGCCGTAGCTCCAACCGTTTTCGAGATACAGCCTCCCAAAGGTGCAAATTCGAGTATTTTCAAAATTCAATTAAAAAAGAGTCTGCGAGTACCAAAATGTAAAGGAATTTTTTGAAAGTGGCCCTATCGCAATCTAACCTGTGCCAGCCTCTTCTATGGACCATTCTATCTTTCTGCATTAAGAGATCTTTCTAAATTTCAAGGAAAAAGCCGTAGCTCCAACCGTTTTCGAGATACAGCCTCCCAAAGGTGCAAATTCGAGTATTTTCAAAATTCAATTAAAAAAGAGTCTGCGAGTACCAAAATGTAAAGGAATTTTTTGAAAGTGGCCCTATCGCAATCTAACCTGTGCCAGCCTCTTCTATGGACCATTCTATCTTTCTGCATTAAGAGATCTTTCTAAATTTCAAGGAAAAAGCCGCAGCTCCAACCGTTTTCGAGATACAGCCTCCCAAAGGTGCAAATTCGAGTATTTTCAAAATTCAATTAAAAAAGAGTCTGCGAGTACCAAAATGTAAAGGAATTTTTTGAAAGTGGCCCTATCGCAATCTAACCTGTGCCAGCCTCTTCTATGGACCATTCTATCTTTCTGCATTAAGAGATCTTTCTAAATTTCAAGGAAAAAGCCGTAGCTCCAACCGTTTTCGAGATACAGCCTCCCAAAGGTGCAAATTCGAGTATTTTCAAAATTCAATTAAAAAAGAGTCTGCGAGTACCAAAATGTAAAGGAATTTTTTGAAAGTGGCCCTATCGCAATCTAACCTGTGCCAGCCTCTTCTATGGACCATTCTATCTTTCTGCATTAAGAGATCTTTCTAAATTTCAAGGAAAAAGCCGTAGCTCCAACCGTTTTCGAGATACAGCCTCCCAAAGGTGCAAATTCGAGTATTTTCAAAATTCAATTAAAAAAGAGTCTGCGAGTACCAAAATGTAAAGGAATTTTTTGAAAGTGGCCCTATCGCAATCTAACCTGTGCCAGCCTCTTCTATGGACCATTCTATCTTTCTGCATTAAGAGATCTTTCTAAATTTCAAAGAAAAAGCCGTAGCTCCAACCGTTTTCGAGATACAGCCTCCCAAAGGTGCAAATTCGAGTATTTTCAAAATTCAATTAAAAAAGAGTCTGCGAGTACCAAAATGTAAAGGAATTTTTTGAAAGTGGCCCTATCGCAATCTAACCTGTGCCAGCCTCTTCTATGGACCATTCTATCTTTCTGCATTAAGAGATCTTTCTAAATTTCAAGGAAAAAGCCGTAGCTCCAACCGTTTTCGAGATACAGCCTCCCAAAGGTGCAAATTCGAGTATTTTCAAAATTCAATTAAAAAAGAGTCTGCGAGTACCAAAATGTAAAGGAATTTTTTGAAAGTGGCCCTATCGCAATCTAACCTGTGCCAGCCTCTTCTATGGACCATTCTATCTTTCTGCATTAAGAGATCTTTCTAAATTTCAAGGAAAAAGCCGTAGCTCCAACCGTTTTCGAGATACAGCCTCCCAAAGGTGCAAATTCGAGTATTTTCAAAATTCAATTAAAAAAGAGTCTGCGAGTACCAAAATGTAAAGGAATTTTTTGAAAGTGGCCCTATCGCAATCTAACCTGTGCCAGCCTCTTCTATGGACCATTCTATCTTTCTGCATTAAGAGATCTTTCTAAATTTCAAGGAAAAAGCCGTAGCTCCAACCGTTTTCGAGATACAGCCTCCCAAAGGTGCAAATTCGAGTATTTTCAAAATTCAATTAAAAAAGAGTCTGCGAGTACCAAAATGTAAAGGAATTTTTTGAAAGTGGCCCTATCGCAATCTAACCTGTGCCAGCCTCTTCTATGGACCATTCTATCTTTCTGCATTAAGAGATCTTTCTAAATTTCAAGGAAAAAGCCGTAGCTCCAACCGTTTTCGAGATACAGCCTCCCAAAGGTGAAATCTCGAGTACTTTCAAAATTTAAGAATAGACTGAAGCCTATGTAACCGTACACTTTTCAAGATAGCAAATATTAAGGCAGAACGTACAGACTAAATAAGAATATTGGGTAACGTAGGGCTAAGCAAATGACTAAGAGAATTCTTTTTTTTTAGAAGGTTGTATCGATAAAGGAAAAGTGAAGTCAGAATACGGATAATGTGGCAGAGATGGAATGGAAATAATGATAGAGAAAATGGAGCATAGCAGCAAAGGGGGTTCGAAGCATAAGGCAGGAGGAGGAGAAGGATGCTGTTATGATGGAGGAGAGTAAAAGAGAGACAGAATTCATTCGTACTTTGGGATATTCGCATAGGGCAAAAGAAAATGAACGTGTATAAGTGTTACAAGATAATTTATTGGACAAATGCAATAATGATACAGTATACGTATACAGTATATGGCTTACGAAAGATTACCAATAACAGTACCATTAGAGATATATGAAAATATATCACAGCAATATAATACACGTGTGGTATGTTATATGCGCTACCACTTTAAACTTGTTTTTTTCAAAAAACATTTTAAAAACTTAGTTTTTAAGATTATACTAGTAGAAAAGTGATGGAGAATAGGAAGGAATAAGAGATTCGAAAATTGAGTAGAAAAATTTGGTGGCAGCAGACAGGGAAGGTGTTGTTGACGAAGAAAAGAGGAAGATTGTTTACAAGAAAGAGTGAAGAAGAAATATTGTAATGACTGAGGGATCAAGGGGAGAAGAAGACGCGTAAAGCGTATGCACGAAGACCAGATTATTCTGGAGGAGCGAGAAAAGAGAAGACTCGAAAAATTAGGAAAAATAGGAAGTATAAGGGAGCGAAATGGGCCCCACCCCGCCCATTTCCGTGAGGTCCTGCCTCTCCTGAAGGGAGCTACGACCCCTCCGAGGCCCCATAGGGGACCGTGTTTTTTTTTCTTTTTTTTGAGGAAAACCCCCGAGTCCTGCGGCTATCGCGCACAGGACTAGGGGGGAAAAACCTCAGGAAGGAAAGGAAGTCGGGTCGAGGGACAAGAAAAACGCACAAGGGGGTAAGGTGAAGTTAAACGCGAAGAAGCTAAGATAAGTTGAACGCAAAAGGGACAAGTTAAACGCGGTCTACCCCTTGTCAAGATTCACCGCAACGAAAGACCGCGGGCGTAGCACCCAGCAGTGGCTCTTGCGAGCACCGCCAGGACATCCCGAAGGACGATATTTAACGCTACAACCTCCGTCCCTTCCCACCGAGCAAGCTCAGTGGGTTAGACGTAAGGAACCACGCCCGCCGCCGGCGGCGGGCCCCGTTAGCCATCGATCCCCGCGCAAAATGTCTCCGACAGAGGGTGACTTTATACTAGCAGGTGCTCAATAGCACCCGCACCTACCCCAAGTGAAGAAGACCCCCAAGCACAAGCACAAATAGGACTTTACCCAGAGCCAACGGACTACCACACCGACCTCCCCACCGACACATAGGATCGTCACTACCCACACAAGTGCCCAGGGGTCAACGACATATTGGAGTGTTTTTAGCAAAGCGAACAAATTATACTAAATACGCGAGAGCTAGACACCTGGCTAGATTCACTATACGAAAGACCATGGCCGTAGATACCCTAAGGGGGCTCAAGGCCCCCGTCGGGAGACCCATAAGGTCCTGTTGCGGCCACAACTTGGGCCCGACCCACTGAGCAAGCTCAGCGGATGAGGCGGAAGGGCAACCCCCGACACCATGGTCTTAAGTCTAGCTGCACTAACCGGATGACTACTCTATATTACTACTTGAATTAATATGCTCGACCCGACCAAAGGAATAGGAAGTGTAAGACAAGCACAATCGAAAATGAGAGGGAACAGAATGAAACGAGAAATTAGAAAGAAAGATAGAATTTAAGAAGTTAAGAAATAGAAATGTAAGGAATAGAGGTATAAAAGTCGAGAAGAAATGAGAAAATTGATAAATAAGAAAGTAAAGAATGAAATATAAAGAAATAAAGAAGTAAAGAAGAAATAAATGTAGGAAAAGTAAGAGAAGAACAATGTAAAGTGAGAGGGAATAGAGTGAAACGAGAAGACAGAAATATAGAAATAAAGAAGTAGAAAAGTAACTAATAAATTTGTAAGAGTAAAGAGGAAATAACGAAAGAGATAAATGAGAAAGTAAAGAATGAAATATAAAGAAGTAAAGAAGAAATAAATATAGGAAAAGTAAGAGAAGAACAATGTAAAGTGAGAGGGAATAGAGTGAAACAAGAAGACAGAAATATAGAAATAAAGAAGTAGAAAAGTAAGGAATAAAGTTGTAAAAGTAAAGAGGAAATAACGAAAGAGATAAATAAGAAAGTAAAGAATGAAAGTTAAAGAAATAAAGAAGTAAAGAAGAAATAAATATAGGAAAAGTAAGAGAAGGACAATGTAAAGTGAGAGGGAACAGAGTGAAACGAGAAGACAGAAATATAGAAATAAAGAAGTAGAAAAGTAAGGAATAGAGTTATAAAACTAAAGAAGAAATAAGGGAAGTGATAAATAAGAAAGTAAAGAATAGAATATAAAGAAATAAGGAAGAAATAAATATAGAAAAAGACGAAATTTGGAAAAAGATAAGAAGGGTGCTTCCAAGAGACCAGTATAGGAGACCGGCTCGAGGAAGAATGAGCGATCAGAGTCCCGACTGCCTCGAGCGCTCCCCCCACCATGCGGCTGCTCCCACTCGCCGAGTCCTGCGCGACGAAGTTGCGCGCACACATTTTTGGGCAACTTTTGTGCTTCTAAATATTCTTGGCCAGGATTTCTGATGTCCAAGTCTTAATAACCAAGAGCAAATCATATTTTATTTGTTATTTAAACATGTTTTAATAAAATAAAGAACAAATTGTGGAGCAAAATGGAGCAAATTAAGAGCAGTTAATTCATTGAGAAATTCATATGAAAATCTGCTTGGTTATAGCAATAAGAAAAATATTTTTCTGTTTTAATGAATATTTTTTGTCAATTGGAACACTATAAAAAATAGACGTCATCCGTGATATGTTCGTTGTTGTTGCATTAATACTTAAGTTGACAAACGGTTAACTGTTTGATGACTTACCAAAAAAGCTTCATGAAATTTACTAAATTTTTAGTTAGTTCAACCTCTTAGCGGAATGCATTGCACATCTTAATATTACTATTGTAATGGACCATCTGCAATTAATTTCATAGGATATCATGTGTGCAATATGTCTGCATAATTTTTATGAAATTCACATCAATACCTGCATAGGTTTCTAGACCAATTTCAAACTGTCGATAAAGCAGGGAACTTGATTATGTTGGATACACACATTTGATACTGCCCTCCACTGCCCTCTCATGGTGCTGACGGCTTTAGTTGGTCAAGTTGGTTCTACACGTGCGAGCGAGGAAGGCTGAAACAATAGCGTGGTTTTAACCTCTGTTTGCCTATGGTATTATTTAATTAATTCGTTCAAGGAGAATTATTTCTTAATAAGTAAGTAGGATTTGTAAAAACAGAATCAGTTTTGATACTGTTAAAAAAATAATTCTAAATCACCAATAAATGTATTTAATATGTGTACAGAATATAATTATTTAATCATATGTTAATTTCAAAAAATAGACTATAATGATGTCATACAAAGTTAACTGTTTATAAATAAAATATTTATATTTTTAGACAAAATGGCAAAGGCACACTCTACAAGCAAAGCTCCTCGGAAGCAGGGTTTTAATCGTTCAGGACATAGTATGAATCCTGAACGACCTACAGAAGGTCTTAAGGGAGTAGCTAAAGTACGTACAAAGGCTACCATCAAGAGATTACAAATGTACCGCAACCAAAAACCGAAACGGAATAAGGTTGGAGAGATAATTAGTCCTGCTCCGTTTCAAGGGTGGCATACATCTGGAACGGTGTCCCGTGTAGAACCAAATCAGAAATGGTTTGGAAATACAAAGGTCATTTCACAAAATGCGTTACAGAAATTTCAAACAGAACTGGGTGCTGCTATGAAAAACCCTTACCAAGTTGTAATAAAGCCAACGCAACTACCTGTAACATTATTACAACAAAAAGCAGCAAATGCTCGAGTACATTTATTAGATACAGAAAGTTTTGAAAGTGTGTTTGGTCCAAAGAAGCTACGTAAGAAACCAAATTTGAGTATATCATCTTACGATGAGTTACAGAAACATGTAGAAGAGAAGGAAGAAAATTATGACAAAGAAAAGGATACGAAAGACATTGATCTAATCCGCCCTGATACTGGAATGAAGGATGCTCAAAGAGACTGGGTAATGGCTGCTGGTCAGAGCAAACGAATTTGGAATGAACTGTACAAAGTTATAGACTCATCAGACGTTGTTCTTCAAATTCTTGACGCCAGAGATCCTATAGGTACTCGGTCACCTCCAGTAGAAAAATATTTAAAGACAGAGAAGGCCCACAAGCATCTAATTTTCGTATTGAATAAGGTGGATCTGGTGCCAACTTGGGTAACACAACGCTGGGTCGCAATTCTAAGTGCTGAATATCCTACAGTCGCTTTTCATGCATCTTTAACTCATCCTTTTGGAAAGGGTTCTCTAATAAATCTCCTTCGTCAGTTTGCTAAATTACATATGGACAGGAAACAAATTAGTGTAGGATTTATTGGTTATCCAAACACAGGAAAAAGTTCTATAATCAACACTTTAAGGTCCAAAAAGGTGTGTAAAGTTGCGCCTATTGCTGGGGAAACTAAAGTTTGGCAATACATTACCCTTATGCGTCGTATTTACTTGATAGACTGTCCAGGAGTTGTCTATCCGTCATCTGAAACAGATACTGAGAAAGTTCTAAAGGGAGTAGTGAGAGTAGAGCTTGTTCAAAGTCCTGAGGATTATATTCCAGCTGTTCTTGAACGCGTGAAACCGGAATACATGCGTAAAACTTATAAAATCGACGCATGGTCGGATCATGTCGATTTTTTGGAAAAGCTTGCACGAAGAACTGGAAAGTTACTTAAAAAAGGTGAACCTGACGTAGGAGCAGTTTCTCGTATGGTGCTTAACGACTGGCAGCGTGGAAAATTACCATTTTTCGTAGCCCCCGTTGGATTTGAAGAGCCTCTGTCAAAACAGTCTGAAAACGTGACAGTCGATACACAAGAAAATGTAGAAAACGTTAAAGAATTCAACGATCAGAAAACTGATGGCACTCGTTCCGAAAGTAAACCACATGCTCCGATAACAGTCGTGCAGGATTTCAAAAAGATCAAAGTAGTCCTATCTTATTCACCTGATGACATGAAGAACGACTTAGTCACTGATAACAGTGTCAGTGAAAATGTTGATGATAAAAGTACCAGTATTTCTGAGTCCATTACGCAGTCTGATATATCATCAGATACTGATTGCGAAGAAGAGGAACAATTAAATGATACAATTGACGAAGGTGAAATTCAGACAAATTTGAATAATACAACTAAGGAACTCGAAGCAAAGGATGCTCAAGATTCTATAACAGAGAGTATGGCTACTGATAATAATGACCAGTCCTTTACAGCAATTGAAAAAGATAATTTAATGCAGAGTGCGTTGGATTTCCATGATGAGGACTATGATTCTAGTGACAGTGAGACAGAGAGTCATAAAACGATATCTACCAGTGGCACATTTAACGTATCTGCCATAAAAAATACAAAGCATAAACAACTTAATGGGAAAGAAAAAAAATTGACCAGTAAACAGCGCCGCGCTATTGAAAGAGCTAGTAAACGCAAGAAAATCGGTAGCAATTTTTATGAAGTTACAAATGTGAAAAATAGGAATCGCAATAGAAAGGTTCCAAAGGTAAAAAGAAAATAAGATCCGCCTTACATTCTGTTTTAATCATGATATATGTAAGTATTATGATGATGAAAAATAAAGGCGTAAGACATACGTGTACATATTTAATAATTATATAAATTCCATAATAAATTACGAAGGATTTTTAAATAAATGATTTTCAAAAGACAACAGAAATTAACATAATCTACTTTGACATTATTACCATCTTTATCATAATAATTCGTCATTAAAATAAACATTAAGATTTACACAAATATACTTGCTACACCCAATATTTCTTTCACCAATATAAAAAGCTAATAATATTATTACAGAATAAATTCTTAAAATACTTAGCAGGAATCGAGGAGCATAAATACAAAATTAATTGATATATTATATCCATTTTCTTGCAAGATAAAACAGTACAGTGTTTGCTACTTTTTTTTTAAATATTTCATTCCCTGGTAGCTTTAAGAATTCCTCTGGACTGAGTAATGCACTATTTTGAATTTCACTTTTGGTTTTTGTTATCGCTTTAAACATAAACAAAGTATCAATTAATTTATTAGGAGCATTTTTCCTCAATTCCACATTAAATTTTTCCCTAGTATAATTTTCGGTATTGCATTTGACTTCTTCCAAGGTATTTATTAAATGTTGATGGTACAAATCAATCAATTCATCAAAGTGGGATTGAATAACATCCTCAACCACGCTGGAGAGTATAAAAAACACAAGATCTCTTATAGGACTGGCATATCTGAAGACTTGAAAGTCCACAAATTTCACTTTCTCAGGTACTCCCATACAATTATAACAGAACATTATATTATTGGTCCATAAATCATCGTGTATAAAAGTTCCAAAGGGTTCGTTTAAATCATACGTTTCTTTGACACTCTTCTCCATTGTTGTTCTAACTGAAGATGTATATTGTTCAACGCTTGGTATACCTAGCAACTCTGTACATACCGAGTCAATATTTTCATACATGAACAAAGTAGTATTAATCAGTCCAGAACCACCGACGTTCCTCATCTCCTCAAAGAATTCAGGTCTCTTTAATTTTAAAGCTATACCCAAACCATGAAACTTGGCTAAATTTTTTATGACTAATTTAGCATGTCTCAAATCCATTCCAGTGATCCGGTTGCCAATTTTGTAATTATCTGTTGCCAAATTTTCAAGAAGAATCGCCGCATCTTCGTCGACCTTCTCATCTCCGAGTAATGAGAGTCTAGCTCCATAAAACTTTGGAGCACCGTCAAAGAGGTCATCTTCTTGTACGCCAGCATCCTGTTGCAAGATTCTATATGCCGGCAGCACTTCCTTATACATAGCAATCTCTTTTGGAAATGTCCTCTCGGATTCGAAGCACTTCCGCAAGAAATCGACAGCAGGTACCATCTTTGCTACTGCATGAATCACCTTAGATTTTGAAAATTTATTATTTTTAATTGTAGCCTCCACTTTGTACATTGTACTTCCATAATTATCACCCGGTGCCGTTAGATAAGACGTGGTAAAACTTTCCAAAATCATATTATCCCCAAATTCGGATTTGAATAATCCATCTGGTTGCTTCAAGGTGATTACTGTTTGCTGGTCGAACCACATTTTTGATCCAATTTCTTAAATGTTAATCGAGTAATTAATTGTTTCTTTTTCTAAATTAATGAAAACAAATATTCTACTCACACAAGTTTCACAGTGAATATTTCTATCTAAATGCTTTGTACATTTTCTGAAATACAATGTCTACTTAAAAAAAGATTAAGCAACGTTTTTGCTTTAAGACTTAAAGATCTACTGGTATCAAAACACTAATAGCAAGTATCTATATGAACAAATCTCAGCCAATGAAATAGTAGCTTGCAAAAAGTGCTGTTCTGTTAAAGTATCTTAATTTCACGTTACACTGATGTAACTAGTCATTCAATTTAAAATGCTAGAAATATTACGTGTAGTACGAATTGCGACATCTAAACATATACTATTATACATCATCACTGTTTTTGTAAAGGCTGTACGAAATTTCTTACTTACAATTTGCAAACTAATTGCACATCAACTAACGTAATGATACATTGAATAAAACTCTGCATAATAATATGACACTTTTACAAAGCAGTCGGTTCAAATTATTTTCTAGTTTTAATCAAAAGACACAGGTGACTCCCTGACCTTTCGCTTGTACTTCGCGACTTCTTGCCTTCCGAAGCGTCTAACTTAAAAAAATTATTTTTATCGCTTCATTTAAATTTAGACACGTTTAATTACACTCTAAAATTTGAATTTGGCTATAATTATCTATATGACCCTGTTATAATCGCTAGAGCCATTCCTTACTGATAAAATACAAAAATATTTCACGCAACCATCTGATAAATATTTCATTACCATCAAAACTTTTAATACTTGATGGTCCTATCAACACTATCAATTTCAATGTTAATGATTATAATATTTATCATGAACATACAGTGCAACATTTCTAACTTAGGATCCACAAAACTTTCATAGTAAAAGTCTACAAGTTCATCGATATTTTTTCGCGCGTCGTCATTAAGACTTGTGAACAAAAAAGAAAATCAAATCTCGCAAGGGACTTTGATACATGTATATTCGAATGAAGCATCATCTGCATGAAGCATATTATTTACGGAAAAGTCAAAATATATTACGGTGCCTCACGGTTCTTCAGGCGTGACTAACCAAGAGTCCGATATTCTTTGAAATCAAAGCGAGCAAACTTCGAGGCGTACTTTTTCCTATCGCAGGATCCTTGTTCATTCCTTCCAACAAGTTTTTCATTAATTTTTCACACACTCTACATTCTAATTATCTCGATCGATTTTTTTAGAGAACCGTGACTCGTCGGAATTCGACTGATCTATTGAAATAATTGAATGAGTTGGCAGAATTGAAATCTAAAATTATTCCTGCGTGTATGTACGACTTCTAAATTATAATAGAATTTTTTATAATGAAATTATTATGCCTTCTCTGAATTACAATGCAGTACGTGAAACGTTTGCACGGAATACGTCAGTATACTTGTTTCTTAGTTCAAATGATTACAAAACAATTGTGCTTGAGATATTTAAATTGTTAAAAGACAAGCTATATTTCTAAATTATAATTCCACATGCAACTACACTGTTACGCCTGCATTCCATCTACACGAAAATAGTCGCTCTTATAAACATTACGTTCTACCCACGTCACAACCATCCTTTCTCAACGTAACATAACATTATTTCACGCAAGCGTATCATACACAGCTCATTTCCTCCGTACTCAAGGATTCCTGACGGATTCGTCTTATCTTCGCCGTCAACTTCAACATCGAGCGTCAAAATTTTCATCACGATCAGACAATGCAATAATTCTAATCGTGCGTTCTCCATAAGATGTTTGTCAAAGACTTCCCGCGGAAACTTTGTCACGTCACATTCCATTCTAGCCAAAACAGCCAGAAAACTTTCATAGTAAAAGTCTATAAGTTCATCGATATGTTTTCGCGCGTCGCCGTCAAGACTTGTAAACAAAAAGAATATCAAATCGCGCATAGGACTTAGATACATATACATTTGAAAGTCCACAAATTTGACGTCATCCGCTTTTCCATTCTCATCCACACGAAGCATCACATTGTTAACCCAAAAGTCATAATGTACTATGGTGCCCCATGGTTCTTCAGGTTCCGCCATGAGAGTATCAAATAAATCTTGAAAATTAAGAGCATAAATCCTCGAGGCATACTTTCCAATAACAGAATCAGTGGCTATCTTCTCCACCATAGATTTTAAACTGTTCATCATCGATCCATCCAACTTTAAATCCACGGGTTTCATGAAAATCTTTAGTTTCTCAAACTCTTCGGGTTTCTTCCATTTCAAGGCGATTCCAAGCGCGTGAAATCTCGCCAAAGACTTTAGTATTAATTTCGTTTTATCCAAATCGTACCCTACCGAACGCACGCCACAGGAATAACCGCGAACTATCAAATTCTCCAATAGTATCGCAGCGTCGTCATCGAATTCGGCATTAGGATCCAATGACAGTCTAGAACCATAATACTTAGGACCAATATCAAAGGTCTCATCTTCCTTAAATCCGAATTCCAATTCCAATTGCTTGTACGCTTCTAAAATATGTTCGTACATGCCAATTTCTTTTCGAAAAGTCAACGGGCTTTGATACATTTCCCTCCCGTAAGCAGATGGTGGTGCCATCTTTGCTATGGCGTGCAGAACCTCTTTGTCCGCCTTTTCATTCCACCTGACAACAGCATCCACTTTAATAATTGTACTCGCGTAATTTTCACCTGGGGGTAAAAGTTTCTCCGTTTTGAAGTCATCGACGACAAGTCCGTCACCAAGTTTCTTTCGTAATAGATCTTGCAAATCGCGAAGCATAATTTTAAATATATCTCACTAGTCGACAGGTAGACTTTCTACACGACTATAACGGTAATTCTCTCACGATTTTTATATTCTTCTATGTAATCGTCACGCTACCAAAATTATTTGACTATGGCAGAGGATACCTCTTCACACTCTCAAGTCAGCAGCAGTACTAAACTGATGTGAGAATTAGATCATTTGATCTATTAATGCAGCTATGCATTTTCAGTAATCTTATTTGTCCTTGTACGACAGCGGTACTCAACTGTTTATCTTAGCGCTATTATTAACATTATCGAGTCCGATGGGAGCCTTTGTATGCAGAAATTTTAAACTATGAATCTATGCAAATTTCAAAAATGAAATCTTAGTTATTCCCTCAACCTTAATTATTACGTTATCTAGAACGTGCCGTGCCCAATTATTAATAATATAATTGACTAGTAACTGTCTACTTTCATAAAAGAAGCAGAAGAATTTTTGAAACTTCCTATTTTATCTGATAACGTATCGTTGTAGTTTAAAATTATCATTGGATTGTTATCTAAGTGCCACGGTATAAAAATATCTCTTCTAGTTATCAATACCACTATCCCTAACAACTCTAAGGCGCATTCAAAACTATTTCTCCACGTGGCGCACGGGATGAGATTTCATAAAGTTTTTAATATCCTTTTAAACTGAATATCGTTTACTATGATTAAATAATTCACCTTATCCCCGTCATGCCTGTCAACCCAACAACCTTAATAGACTAATTCTTCTAAGTAGATGTGGGAGATCTAATGTCTACAAGGTCGTGTGATTATATAATTTATGATATTCTCCAGGACATACCTGAACACAACGACCAAACTCATGCTCAAGAATAATACATTTATTCAAAATACAATGAAATATCAAAATATTGTGGCATATTAGTTACAATGTAACTACTTTCCTTAGAGTATTAAAAGAACAAAGAAAATCAATGGCCATTTGCCATAAATCGAATGCACCTATTATCTCTTTGCTTTTCTTAATGATAATCGTGTAACAAATATTATTTATAGTACTTAGCACAATTATAATATAATAGTAATGTATATGCTGCTTCGTATCAATCACCATTTATCGTATATTATTCATTTATTACATACCAAGTGGATGATTCCATTTACGCCCCCATTACTCCAGATACTGTTGAATTCATCAGTCTTCAATTTTCATGTGTAATATATATTCTGTGCCGAACAGTGCTAGTTGGAGTTAGGCAGGCAAGATCGAAGCCTCTTCTACGAGTTTACTGTGAATTCCCCATAGATTCTGTAATTAAAAAAACATGAACAGATTATTTTAATGTTTCAGGAATAAACTTATTTTAATTGGGCATGTAATCTTAACAATCAGGCACAGATTAGGTTCGTCAACTAGTGTTAGGTAAAAAGACGGACTAACGTATTAGCAGCAAATAATCTAGCTATATCATAAGCATTTAATGTGATAAACATCAGCAGCAGATTAAATTTATCAAGCGTTTTGCTTTATTCTATATCTTTTATCGTAACTTTGCGGATCGAATAAAAGCAACAGTTTTTCATATCGTTATACACGCAATGAGGTAAGACATGGATAACTACCATTCTGAACGTCGTGTAAAGGACGACGAGGGATCGCATCTCCATCTTCCTCAATCAATTTGTGATGAACCGCGCTGAGGGCCTGGACAGTATACAGGTGAAATATACAATACCAATCATATAATAGAAAATCTTGAAAATTGAAAACAGTTTTTAGCTAGTGATGATAAAATGAAGAATTTAATACAGCTTTCGTGATTTACTAAAGCGTTGTTATTGTGGGGTTAGCGAAAATGAAAAAATTGGCCATGTAAAGTAGGTTTTTCAACTAGAAGAATGATTGGGATTTTACAAATTTAAAAAACGGATGCTCATGTACCTTGAAGTATTTGACTGTCTTCACACGTAATTCGAGAGTAGCATCTTCGTCGCAGATGATCAGTGTGCGTGGATGCTGCTGAAAAGCAGATACAGTCCACATATGATTGACTCCTTCTTCAATAGCTTTGTATAGTGCGAAAGCCTTGTGTGATCCTGTGATTAAAATCATCACTTCTTTCGCATCCATCACAGTACCAACGCCAACAGTCAATGCTTGTTTAGGGACCTTATTTATGTCATTTCCAAAGAACCGTGCATTAGCTTCCAGGGTATCCTGAGCTAAGGTTTTCACCCTTGTACGAGAGGCCAGAGAGGACCCAGGTTCATTGAAGGCTATGTGGCCATCAGGTCCGATACCTAATTTGCAAAAAGTATTGTTAGAATCTTTATGAATATTTTTTTCTTTTGGTATAATGAAATTTTACTTTACCTCCAATAAATAATTCAATTCCACCAGCTTCTTTAATTTTTCTCTCAAATTCATTACATTCGTGCATGAGATCTGGTGCATTACCATCCAAAATATGAACATTCTTTGGATCTATGTCTATATGCTTAAAGAAATTATTATACATATAATAGTGATAAGATTCTGGATGATCTCTTGGTAAGTCAACGTATTCATCCATGTTAAATGTTTTTATATATTTAAAAGAAATTTTTCCAGCCTTATGATATTCTATGAGTTTTTTATACATCCCAAGTGGAGTACCTCCTGTCAATCAGAGCAATCAATATTAGGTATGCAAATTAATAAATATTTTAAAGTAGATAAAAGATATTAAACCACGTACCGGTAGGAAGTCCTAAAACAAAGTACTTATTCTCATTAGGTTGAAAGTCCTTGATTCTCTTAAGAACATATTTGGCTGACCACTCCGAAACATAATCGACTGTATCACAGATAACTAGACGCATTTTAGTTAATTACGTTCTGTAACAAGAGAATAAAAATAAGTATTTATCTATCAAACTTAAGGAGATGCTCATGAACACTCATATAACTCAGAAACAAAACATATACTAGTGGTTCTACCTACAATGAATATATGGATGTTAGTAAAGGGCTTCACCACAAACCACAGATTAAAAAGTAGCAACGACCGTTTATCTGTGTATTGCAACACAAAGAAACCAGACACTGATATACAATTATACAGCCATAAAATATCTTCAGTCACATTTCAAAACTTATGAACGTTTAATATAGATACAGCTGTATATCCTTTAGTGTATCTTATAAGACAAAAAGTATTTTTCCAAAAAGATGAAACTATTAATATATCCTGAAATGGACATTGAGAATACAATTTCTCACATCTGACATTTTATACAATGAGGCCCAATTACTATAAGCCTTGAAATATTGACGGCACCTTTTCAGCCAAAGGTCAATAACCGACGGTTGTTGACCTTTGTATAAAGTATCATATAACAAAGAATTCACCAACAATATTTTAAACCTTTTTAAATTCCCTCTAATTCATTATTATAATATTGAAAAAATGCCGAATAGTTATAGACTAGATACAGATGCCTCTCGAATAGGAATGAGGTAGTAGAAAAAATACAGACCCAGTTGACAAGTCAGCAAACTCTGAACACCAGTTCAAAGGTCTGTACCGTCTGTACTAACCTCCTGAAACAGCTGACACAGACTAACCTAATGTTAAATTCAGTAGATACAAATGAATTTTGACAAATCCATCAAAGAATACTTTTATGTATATTCAACATGAGATGCATTACCAGTTTGATTTACTCTTCAGATTATAAACAATCCAGTATAGAAAGAAAATTAGACATACAACTGAAAATTAATTAGAAAATGATGTTAGCTGCAGTCACTAACTTTATAACTTTAATAACTAAGGATAAATAGAGAGCGGGCACATCTGACTAGGTTTGGAATCGCAAGAGTCTGGACGTGGCGGAACGTCGTACATTGAGTTACCGACTGAAACATCTAAGTCACGAATCCACAGAAAGATGGTGCCGGCTACCAAATAATACGACAATGAATGGCAAAATTAAGTACATGTGTATCCCTTGAAGATCTACAAGTATTATCTTTGGCTAATCAATCTTCGAATTCGTTGTCACAAAGAAGCTCGTAAAAGAAAAATTATTAATTCTTGCAACTAAGAGAACAAGTTTGAAACATTTTATTATTTTGATCCATGACTCTTCCCATCTTACACTCCCTTCAGTTATTCGTGAGAACCTCACGATTACTGCTTGAACGGACTTGTACGACGAATAGGAAAGAAATAGAAAATCAAAAGTAACTGACCAAATAATCCTTGTCTCCGATATGCTATATTCCTTGTGGTTAAAGGCTCGGTCTGTCCTTTGATTTACGCGATGACTTGACGGTTACTGTTGCACTACGCGTATTGTCGTATACAAACTAATTATTCTATTATAATACAGAAAGTAGTGGTAAAAGGTAAGAAATATAGGAATAGATGTTGGGAAGGGGACTGAAGGTAAGAGACAAAAAGACTCAAGGGAAAGACGATGACACATACAGTGAACGATTATTAAAAACATTACAGCTGACAAAGAAATGTAAGGGATCGGGTTAAGCGGTTGAGGGTGCAAAATGCATGCATCGTCTTCCATGGTAAAGTTTTCTTGCCTGCAGTGTCTGTAATTTATCTGACATTACAAATATAATATTGAAGAATGTATTTTACGTTATTCGCAAACCTTTCGATCCTCTCAAACAGATTTGTTTCCAGCAAAATACCAAACCTTCAAATTTTACTTATCTTTAAGTCTAAGTCTGTTGCATTAAGACGACATACAGAGTGTATCACCAGGAATGCACGTTTGAGATTTGCGGTGAAACGGTGCACAATTTTGAAAATCTGATGTCACAACCATTGAATATTTTTTGATTGCGCATCGAATGGGCATATTATTATTGTTCGCTCAACTTCCGGTCGCAAATAAAAAAAATTATCTTCGCCATTTCAAATGATATTGAAACAAGTTAAATGCAAAAGTTGTAGAGCAAGAAAAAATAATAGAGATGAAAAAAAAATTCGGACGGATTGCACACATAATAAGAGAGATATTTGCGTCAGAATTTTTCTCATTTTTTGACAAATTTCTGATACTGGAGGAACGCCTTAGCTTCGTGCAGCAGCTTCACGCCGAACTCACGATTCGCAATTGTTTTGAGGTAAGCGTTCAGTCAGACGCAAACCCGTACAAGGTGGCTAAAACATATTACAATGCTGTGTTTTATTACAAGTTAGAAGCCGAAGTATTCCTGCTGTAGATTTCCGTGATCCTGGAAGTCGGTTTTCGAGTCTTCGTCTTCCTGGACGTGGATTTTCGAGACTTCGTGTTCGTCGTCGTAGATTTTGGAGTCTACGTGTTCGTCGTCGTAGATTTTGGAATCTACGTGTTCCTCGTCGTAGATTTTGGAGTCCTCGTGTTCGTCGTCGTAGATTTTGGAGTCTACGTGTTCGTCGTCGTAGATTTTGGAATCTACGTGTTCCTCGTCGTAGATTTTGGAGTCCTCGTGTTCCTCGTCGTAGATTTCGGAGTCCTCGTGTTCCTCGTCGTAGATTTTGGAGTCCTCGTGTTCTACGTTCGTGTTCCAAAATCTACAACGAGGAACACGAGGACTCCAAAATCTACGACGAGGAACACGAAGTCTCGAAAATCCACGTCCAGGAAGACGAAGACTCGAAAACCGACTTCCAGGATCACGGAAATCTACAGCAGGAATAGTTTGGCTTCTAACTTGTAATGAAAGATAGCATTGTAGTATGTTTTAGCCACCTTGTACGGGTTTGCGTCTGACTGAACGCTTACCTCAAAACAATTGCGAATCGTGAGTTCGGCGTGAAGCTGCTGCACGAAGCTAAGGCGTTCCTCCAGTATCAGAAATTTGTCAAAAAATGAGAAAAATTCTGACGCAAATATCTCTCTTATTATGTGTGCAATCCGTCCGAATTTTTTTTTCATCTCTATTATTTTTTCTTGCTCTACAACTTTTGCATTTAACTTGTTTCAATATCATTTGAAATGGCGAAGATAATTTTTTTTATTTGCGACCGGAAGTTGAGCGAACAATAATAATATGCCCATTCGATGCGCAATCAAAAAATATTCAATGGTTGTGACATCAGATTTTCAAAATTGTGCACCGTTTCACCGCAAATCTCAAACGTGCATTCCTGGTGATACACTCTGTATGGTTAGCTGAAAAATGCCTACCAGTTTATCCGGTTAAAGAAGTAGGTCTATTCATCATCTGTTAACAGACTGTTAACAGTTATCTGTTAAGTAACAATTATAAATATATTTTATAGAAAGATTAAAATGAAAATAAAGGCATGAATAAAAGAAATAATCACACGCAGTCGCTCTTCTCTTTCTTATTAGTTTCTTCTCGAATGAGCTTGGCAATGATGCTCAGACCCTGCAAAGCATAAAATGAATATCAGAATGTAATATTTCACTACGCATTAAAACGTACCTTGTCGATTTCATCCGTCGTCGCATAGCTATAACAAAGTCGTAAATGCTGATCAGATTGCGATATATCGAAATTGAATGCGTTTCCCGGTAGCGCAAAAACGCCATTAGGGATAAGTTTCTTCATCACGAGATCGAAGACGTCCTCCACCCCTAAGATCTTTATCCAGACGAACATGCCACCGTTTGGCACGTTCCACTCAGCCAGACCTAGAATGAAAGGGGAGTCATAACGTTCTTAATGACGTTGGTAGATAATGAATAAATTAGTTGCTTCAACGAACATAGAAGCTCCAATTAATTACCTGTGAAATGTTTCTCTACAGCAGCCAGCATTACGTCACGTTTCTTCTTATAAAACTGTTGAATGTATTGAAAGTGCTCTTCAAATTGTTCTTGCTTCCAGCTATCGAAGAGCTTGTAAAGCAAAACCTGAGAGAGGGACGAAGTGTGAAGAGTAGAACTTTCAATGTGGAGTGCAATCTTCTGTAAAAGAAGCTTAGGAGCTGTGATAACCCCAACACGAAGTCCTGCGCTTATTATCTTACTGAACGAGTCGAATCTTATGACACGTCCGTCGGTATCCAAAGAGAAGAAGGATGTCGGTGGCTTCTCCAGGAAGTGAAGAAAGAAATAGGCATCATCTTCGAGTATAATGAAATCATAACGTTGCGCCAACTCGTAGATTCTTTTTCTACGATCCTCGGAGAGTACAGTCCCTGAAGGGTTCGCACCAGTGGGATTGACATACAGCACCTGAGATAAAAAAACTCTTGTCTCTTACTTTAAAACCAAAGATACGATTTCATAAAGAAGAATAAATGTTTACCTTGGGAAGCACTAGGCCGTCCCGACGTCGGTTCTCCAGTATCGTTTCAATCCTCTCTGGTATAATACCATCAGCATCATCGTCAATTCCGACGACTTCGACTCCCAAAGGATTCAGCTGAAAGGAAGATCAAGGACTAGGTCAAGAACAAACAGAACTGAGAGAGAACGAGCGACTACTACGAGTACTACTGGTCTTATAAAATGTGAAATGACGTTGAAAATCATTAAAAGGCCATGAAAAAATTGTGACAATTAATTTAAAAATGTGTTGAGCAACGAGAAGCAAAAAATGAATAGTTTGACGTAACGGTGAAGTATGGTACGTTATTATCTAGTGGCGCCATCTACGGAAAATAATATCCAATTCAAAGCTTTAATGATGCCATACTATAATTACTACAGTTGCGTATTAAACGGCATCTGTTTCTCAGCAATTTCGTCCGAAAGGTGCTTTCCGTATGTAGAGTTATACCTGCTTGGTCGCCAATCGAATAAACTTCCTTGCCTAAAGTAAATTGCGCGTTTTATCGCGGTCATGAAAACTCCCAACTGTTAATCCCGTAAGGGCGTCTCGCTTTTGGACTTTCACGTTTTCAGCATTCCAAGATTCAAGAGTTTCTACATGTTTCTCTCTTCGACATCCATGCACCAGGTCGTTCTCTTGTCTCTTTACGACATTTGCTTAACGATCCTCAATGAATCTTTCTTGTGTCGATCGTCTTCACGAGCTGAACTTTCTTAAACTCCTGGGAAAGTTCAGCTCGTTAGTCGATAAGTTAACATAATTTTGAAAAACGTAAACGAAAAATGGTTGAAAAATATTCGAAATGTAAGAATCTATAATTTTTTTATAAACACTCACCGCTCCAATGACTCCAGCGTAGGTCGGACTCTGGACCATCACAGGATCACCTTCCTCGAGAAGAAGGTCAAATGCCTTGCAACATGCATCCTGTGATCCAGTAGTTAAAGCCAAGTCCCAATCATTCCTTGGTGGATTGTGCCATTTTATCTGAAACTCTCTCATCTTCTCCAAAAGCGGAGGATACCTGACGGAAAATATAGCGGCGAAAGAAATTCAAAATTATTATCAAGCTACAAAAATGTCCCAACCAAAACACTCACCCTTGAGAAACTCCATATTGCAAAGCTGTATCAAGATTCTGACCAGCAAGAGAATATCGTTGACCATCCTTGTATGTAACAGTAATATCAGCGAAAGGAAATGTTTCCGTGTTTGGCAATCCACCAGCTAAGAAGACTGAATCGGGTCTGTTGATACAGGCCTCGGCTAGATAAGTTCAGTATATCCAGAGAATGATCATCGACAACCTGAACTGCCCTTTACTTCAAGAGAAAGGAAAATTCAGAATATCCAAATCCGTAAAAACTTCACTTGCTTACTCATTTTCCTGATTAAGTTGGGCTTTCGTCTTTGCGAAGATTTCGTAGTGAACCTGGAGTAGTCCATATTGTTACAGCTGGCCATACACCTACGTGTGATCCTTTCCATTTAATAATTAACAATGGAAACTCGACTCCACAGTTATACTAAACAAGAAATGAAACGACTAAGATAGTAAACCGATTCTGATTGACGTAATCTGTTACCTAATACATAGCGGAATGAAGAGCGCACTGTGTGTTGACGTTCCGCGAGCACGAAAGCCGTTAACGACAGCTCGTACTGCGCATGCGTCGTATTCAAAGGGGGTCCAATGAATAAGGTCAGGCCCGACTCATACTTCGGTATATGTAATACGATGTACACTGATTAACTCAAATAATAAAAAATGATATCAAAACAATAGATAAACGAGAAGCAGTGAGGTTATCGTGAATGAACTTTGCAAAATATTTTCTATCAACTGAAAGCGAATCAGTGACCCGAAGGGACAGTCAAAATGGCCGAATGACGATACCAATAGAAAATCCAGATATAAGAAATCCTACAGGGAAGAATGAAAAGGAAGTCCGATAGACATCAGCTATAATACTGATAAAAAGTGATATCGATGGCCTTTTTATCTAGATGTTATCCCGGCTCGACTCGCTATTCTACTTTCTTGATGAAGGTTCACAGAGCAGTCAGGCCATACGAATTTTTTTATACTGATGCTTACGCACGTGATCGTGACGTGATCGATCGACGATATCTGCTGACCAGCCGTAGGGAAGTGTAAAAAAAGTTTACTACTATTTTTATTGAACAACTGAATCGGATTAAAATGCTGCTCGACTACGATTAAACTTTCTGTTACTCACAATGAAGAAGCAGAAATAAAAGAGATACCATCGGAACAAACATGATTACACAAAGATAATTTGAAAAAAGAATCCAATCGATGTAACCTTACGAAAACAATTAAAGAATTATCAAGTATATTATTTCGTAACATTTATTCCAATTCCTTAACACCTTGTGTGTGTATTACGTCATAAGTCCCAATACCGACTGGCATGTCTCTCCTGCGAATGGTCTGTATACGTCGTGCCTTGATGCATCAAGTACACGTGAATCGTGTCGTCGACTTATTGTTTCGATAATATTTTTATCCTTTTAACCTCTCAAATAACACTGCACAACTTATTGTATTTATTGCGTGATAAATGCTCCTTTCGATATCAATAGATATTCGGCCGATTGGGCTCTTATTTGCGCAATTTTATTTAAACGCACTCTATACAGAGACAACGTGCGGTTGAAGTGCGGATGGACTAGGAAAAAATGCCAGTAAAAAACGAGCAATCAATGTCGAATGGAACCTTTATCTTAAGGGAGACACAGTACGAGTACAAACTGATAAGCCGATCGATTCAATTTGGCTTTTAATAATCGTGCCAACACGAATACTCGGCCAAACTCGTTCTGCAAGCCCGTTTACTTCTTCGAGGCCATTTTGACTTATTTTCACCCCCAATTTCTCCTACATCGGACTCTCCCCTTTTTCTTCTATCTTTCGCGTCGTCCCTTCTGTCTTTCTCTCTCACACTCGTACAACTCATACATATCACACGCTTTTAAATCTCGCTGAAATATTTACAAAACAGATGCTTAACCGATTAAACCCTTAACGATCGCTTATCATTACTTCTATAAGTACGAGTTTCGTCTCTCTTAATAAGGTAGTCAACACGTGCTCTCCCGAAGAAACGGTATTCGTAAAAACAACCCAATGTGAACATCCTTATGACAATCGTCGTTCCTCAGGGAAGCCACCCTTAACGCGAAAGGGAGTTTTCAAGCGGCGTTACGGGCCACCCTCTGTGCCGCTTTTTAGAGCACTTTGGACTTCTTTGGCACCAAGCAGACGGAGGGGGCGGGAGGGGGGAGGGAGGGGTGGTGATGGTGGGGTGGATACGAGGATAAAAATGGATCAAGGTTATTTAAAGGCTGTTGAGAAAGTACGGAGGAGCTGATGACGGGAAGTGACGAAAAGTGTAAGAGGGTGGAATTCCCGAGGGGATTGGATGAATCGAGGGGGGGCAAGGAAGATGGTTAAAGTTAAGGTACATATGGAAGGTGGAGCAGGTTTTTTCCACGTTAGAAAAATACGCAGGGGCTTCGGGACCTGGCGTCGCAATACGGTTGTCTGTCGCCACATGAAAATTCTCTTAATTCCATTAATATCGCCTAAAACGCCTAGAGTCTCTAGCTAAAGTCGAAGAGTAGAAAACTTATAAAAGTACGAAGGTCTACGCGACTCACTGACGACACACGATTTCTCTCTCGCCTCTTTCTCTATCTCTTTCCCTCTCATTCGTTTTGCTCGTATTTGTCTTTTCCACGTGTCTCCCATACGCATCAGCCATCGGAAGCGAACGAGCCGAGAAAAAGGATTGTGGGCATCCTAGGGACATTTAGGCTTGTCGCCATAGAGTTGAGGGTCGAACCTCGCAGCCAGTAAGTCTGGCGAACCTGGACCTTGAGGGGGAATCCGTTATGTGACTTTTGCAGATGTGAAAATAACGTGAAAGAGTCAAACTTTTCCATGAATTATGTTTGCACGAGTCTAAAGGGCGGAAAGTGAAGGGGATATATGGGGGCGAGGAGGGGGTACCTCCCCACGTGACAGAAGGAGGTAACGGAGGGGAGGGACACAGACTCGAAGATTTCACTTTTCACATTTTTCACATGAGCAAAACTTACAGAAAAAAAAAATCCCTAGGGTTCGCCCAAGACCCCTCGAGGACGAGTACCGAGAAATAAGTGTCGCGTCGTCCGCTCCGAGCTGTCGCGTCGATGTGGACGCCCCTTGATACCCCGAAGAAATTGAACGACCGGAAGAAGTGCGACGGAAAGGCACCACAAGAGAAAAGTTTCGTACTAATTGATCGATCATTAATTCTAACTTAATCGATTATTCATTTATCCAATTCGTCCCCCCCCCCTCCCACCCTAGATCATCGCCCCTCAATTTTTTAATTATAATTACCTTTTTCATCCCCTCCTAAAACCCTCTCTCAATATTACTTATTATATCTCACTCTCGCTTCACAAACCCGTTACACAAGTACGGCCGTGTCCTCCATTCGTCTACACTCAGGCACACTCGTAAATCTCACGCACGCCTTAATATCTCATTAATTAAATTTGACTAGACACAGTTTGATTGTTACATTTGGCAATTCGGCAGCACTTGCGAGTTCAAGCTCCTTTTTTTACGGCTCGGAGACGAGGCCGGCATTTCGCGAGACACGATGCCTCTTCGTACATGGCCACGAGCTAACTAGTTATTTTTTTTTTATTAGTCCACCCTATATATCAACTGGCTGTTCGTTTTTTCCGCCACAGAGCATTGATCGGCTTTTTCCATATTGTCAAGAGAACAAATAAATTAACAGGCTCTTATATACATATCTGTCTCGTGAAAAGCTCATGGCTCCCGTCTCTCGGAGTTATATATATTTTTTTTAATTTTTCTTTCTTTAAATAGACAACGTTATATTCCAGTTCGACGTCTCAGCGTATTACAGTATGTACACCTATCTAATATTTTTTAATAGTTTCGTAGGATGTCTTGCTAGAACGCTAGTTCCCTTTCTCTCATATATATATATATATATATAACGCTCAGAGATAGATTTAGTGGGGGGGTTGCCAGGGAGGTCAAGGGAGGGGTAAGGATCGACTCGTGGGCGGCGAGGGCTAAATTGTCTCCATGATATTGAAGAGTGACGTAAAAAATGTCTTGTACTCATGTAACGACGATGGTAGAGGACAGTCAGGTGACTTGTAAGAATGAGTGATAGGAATGAATGGAGGTAAGGGTAAAGCGGAAGGAAAGACAGATAAGAAGGCATGGAGAAACAGTGGTACGAGCCTTCGCATTGCGCACGAATCGATCTTGCGTAACAGTACACAGTACCTACTGTAATATGCATAGGAGGAATATTAGACACGTACACGCACACTAAAAATGTACAGGAGTTTACAGGAGGATACACAAGTAGAATACATTTTTCATTTGTCTCTGGCGGCTTTCTCTCTCGTTTTCTTGGCTCTGACGTGCGCTTGGAATAATGACGTGAATCGATAACAATGGCGATAACAATGAGAGAAAGATGATTAACGATTAAAAAAATTATGACGGATATACGTACACGCGTGCTTAGACGATTATTAATTAAGAATGACAATAATAACGAGGCGGGATTTTCATTCCCTTAACAATGATCAGCTTAGGTTAGCCTTGACTAAATAGTTACAGCTACGTTAACGTTAACGGGTAGGCTGCCGTGCAGATCCGACTTGACGGTACACCACGACTTTGATTATCATCACGTTATTCGTAGAAAAATAATTCCTTAACACGTATCATTCTCTTAGCGCTTTAACGATCCCCAAGAATATCCTGGCGTCCTGGCAAGTCCACTTACCTAGGTGCTTGGTGCTGGGATGATCCTTAGGTCCTCGTCGTCTGACCTTTCACCTTCGCCATCGCCAACACTTTTCACTACTGCTAACACTTTTCTTCATTGACTGTGACTGACTGATTGGCCTCGACGTTATTTATTTACTAGGTATTTCTCTCGCTGTTGGGCTTTTTTTTTGTCGCTGTAAGGCAATGGCCATGACGGGTTAGAAGAACCGAGCACGACGGACGGAGGGGATGATCCGTGATGGAAAGGGTCGGCTGTTGCCAAGGTGGCGAACCCAATGCGCGCAGCTTCTCTTCTCAATAATGCACCAGGAAGTGAACCTTAAGCCGGGTTTGCTCTGGTTTTAGTGCCCGGATCCTCGCACCAGTCGCACCAATTGCACGAGCCTTCCTAGTCGGCGTTCTTCGCTTTCATTCATATTGGAAATATTTCATATTACACGGAGTGGCGTTCGGGCCGATGGGAGATCGATATGTATGCATTCGTATGGGGATCTCGTGCCTGCGAGTTCTTCTTTCCCCTTTTCCCACGGAACCGGCCGGGTCCAATGATCAAACTCAGAGATAGAGAAACGGCGACTAGAAGAGCGTCTCCTGAGACCAGATAGGCGTTCCTACGGTCGTCGTAGTCGTCGTCGCCGCCCTCGTCGTCGTGGTGGTTAATGATGATTGTGGCATCAGTGGCATTGGCCTATGCCTGAGCTCGATCGGCGGCGAACGCGGTGGAGACTCGGTGCTCTTACTACTGGTGCTGCTCGTGGAGCTGGTGCTGTTGATAGTGTTGCTGGTCGGTATGACTGACGATCTGCCATGGGTAGGTAAATTGGGTCTTTTACACAAAGAAAATAAATCAGTGAAGGGTTCAAAGGAAAAACAAACTTTGACAGATAAACCGGATATCTGTGAGTTACCTGGGCGTCTCGATGGCGGCGCTGATCGTCAGGCAGGCTTGGCAGGGAGGCAGGGCGCCGTTATTTGTCCTACCGGCTCGTCGTCTTGGCACGCAGCCCGCACATCCGTCCCACTTCTCCGGGGTGCGTCGCTTCCTCGGCGGAACCCTGAGGAACCTTCGGCAACTGGGTCCCGGGGCGTCCGAGTCAGTTGAGAACCCAGAGACCTCGTCCTCCGTGTCCAGACATTCCTCGTCATCGAGGAAAACCGAATCGGAGCCCAGGGACCTAGAGTCGGGTTCAGGAGGGTCCACGCTACCCATGGATGCAAGAGGTGCGCGACGAGTGGATGATGCTCCGGCGTAGAGACCAGCTTCGCTTCCGCATGGCGACATATCCGGCGTCGGCTGTATAACCTGTGATAGAATGCACTGGGTGCTACGTACCTCCGAAGTCGTACCGGAAGTGCATTTCGATAACAGAATAGAGAATCGAATTTGGACACTAACCTGAATGTCTATGGGATAATAAAGATCCCAGGGTTCGTCGTCGTAGGTAGCATGACGCGGAAAGGAAGGGGGCGGCAGTAGACAGGGCATCGCCATGGCCGAACCGCGTCTCTCGAGGTAGCTACTGGCTGTGCTGCTGCAGGTGATGGAGCTGCACCTTCTGTGATCGGCTGGTGGTCCCAACCTGGGCTGCCTCATAGGCGGCGCCAGGAGCCCGTCGTACCCACCGCCACCACCAACGGATGCGAAGCGTGGGGCAATCACTGGCAGCTGAGACTGATTGACCTGGCAAATGACGTCGCAGTGCTGTACCTCTGTGGTCTAGGACGTGTTAGTGGGAAATCAAGGGCATCAGGGGTGGCTACCAAAATGAATTAATCGAAGACGAAAAAAAAAGGGATCAATAGGTCAATGCACTAAAGTTACCTCGACGCACAAGGACCTTCTGGGTCCACGACCAGGTCTCGGAGGTAACCTGGCGATAGCCTCCAGCGCAGCCGCCAGGGCCCTCTCCTCAGCCTCAGCTTCGGCGACCGCAGCCGCGGCCGCAGCCGTCAGTCTAGGATCCTCCAGTTGCTTGCTCGACTTGCACCTGAAAATCCAGGGTCTCCTAGAGCATCGTCCTACGAAAGTGTATGATGGTGCGAGGCCTGGAGTTTCCGGTAGGACCACGTCAACTCGCACCTGCTCTTGTAGACGACGAGTAGCACCATGAGGCTGAAGAAGCCGCCGAGGGTCGCGGCGATCCTCACGCCGGTCATCACATCGTACGTTTTGTAGAATTCGATTTTGAGCTGCTCACGCTCGCTGAGCGTCGGCGTCGCGTCTGGCAGGGACGCCGACGCCGTCGGGCTCGTGGTCCCTGTCGCGTTGCTGCCGACGCTTCCCATTCCTGGACAAAAGACGATCTACGCTAGGATTGCTAGTGGCTCGCCTGTGCAGGCGTTTCGTTCTCACCCATCCGATGCATGTATCGTACATATTACATACACTAAATGGCCAATACCGTTTTAATTATATAACTCAAAGCACAAGAGAGAACGAAAAACATGACTGACGTCATTTGAATTTTACGTCAAAAAACTTTTTTTTTCAACGAACCAGGAGACGCCTTGTTTCAAAGCGGCGAATATTGGCGCTGCCAGGAGCAACAAGGTGTCTGCCAGAACGAGAAGGGTGGCTCGTGGAGGCCTGCTGCCACGGGAGCCTCGGTAATACCAGGAGGTTCGTGTATTGATTCCCCCTCCGTGTGAACGAAAGAGTCAGGGAGAGAGGGAGAGAGAGAGAGAGAGAGAGAGAGAGAGAGAGATACAGTGCCAGAAAGAGTAAGAGAATCAACGCAATGAGAGCGATGGACCGGGAAACAGAGACAGACAAAAAGCCTAACAGCTTACAAGGCTAGACCTCCACCAGGACCATCTCTCTTTATTCGACTGACCATCTTTCTCTTCGACCCGGGTATAAAAAATTAAACGAGATTCGTGAAAGTTCAGCGAAGCAGGAAGGACTGGGGTAAGGCAACAGGCGACTGATAAGAAATTGTTAAACGATTGGTTATTCCCTCTGCAGAGAGAATTCACTCGTGAAAGTACCAGGGAAGGATGCTGTAGGGGTTGGTAGACGTTGAGGAGCCCGAGAGGGTGGTCCTTCCTGTTACTCTCAAACCTCTGAGCCCTTTTCTTCGTCCTTTTTCTTTTCCTCTCCGTGACTTCAGCACCCGACAACCTGTGGATGGTTAGCTCCGTGTTCCTTGACATTCGGAGAAGTAAATGGGACAACTGGGACAATCTTTTTGGGATGGCGCACGTGCAAAAGAGGATTGTGCCAGACAGCCAGGAAGCAGGGGGAGGCGGGGGGGAGGGACCAATCTGATAATGGAATTCTTTTTTTACGGAAGCCACGACATTCGCCTGTATCGGGTTTACGTGAATTCTCCAATGTCGTTTCTCCGAGAAGATTACGATCTCGAATACGCTAAATCCACGGATCTTTTATGTACCCATCCATTCGTCCGCTCCGACCGTTCGAGCAGTCGATCTGTGCTGATATTTGAAAAATATTCGAAAAAGTATTTACGCCTCATAAACGAAAAACGATAAAATATTTTTTTAGCCTCGATAAATTGTAACGCGTAAAAGTACGAGCTGTGCTTAGAAAAAAAATTTTTTTAATCTTTCCGTAACAATGCGAATTTTACCTACGCCAAGTTTCGAGCTTTCAAAGAACCGTGACTATAGCTGAAAATCCCGTGTTTTACGGGTATACGCCACGGCATTCTGAAAAAAAGCACTGAAAGAAGGTCTGAGCATAGAATTAAAAAATGTAAAGAACATCGCGAAGGAATAACCCGACGTTGCTGTTGGTCGAAACGAACGCGAAGATTTACTTCGTGAAAAGCGACTAGTCGAGTTCGGTACGAGTCATGAATATGAAGTAGCCCGAGAATTGCTGGTCATTCCCGTATGAGATAGGTCACGTGAAAACGAGGATTAAATCGACCCGACGGAAACGGACGCTACAAGGAATACGTGATCACGACGTCAGAGCTTAGGATCGAGGATCGAAGAAGAAAATGCAAAAAAATAGTAACAGCAAGTGAAAGGAAGTGGGAAGTGAAAGGGGATCGATAACAATCCCATCCTAGTATGTGATCTCACCTGGCAGCCAGGGGTTGATGCCGTGCCGAATAAAAGTACCTAACCGGCTCAACAGTTGTCACCGGCTATCAAAGTGAAAGGGACGTTTTAGTATTTCCACAATAATAAAAGTACCACCAGGGTACATTCTAATCTGTACTATTCACGCGACTCAGCCGTACCCGGCGTCGCGACGCTCAATTCCTGCGACACGGAGGTAACGTTCAACGGCGGCCTCGTTATATCCGCTTGTCCCGAAGAAGCTAAAGCCGCGTATTCAATCCTGCGACATACGTTGGAAAATTATGGGATAAGGCTAAAACAATAATGGCGACTCCATCTTGCAGGGTGAACAACGTTTGTTGCCCTTGGGTATTAGGATCCATTTCGTGTAGTCGTCGCGAGGCTTTACTGAGGTTGTAAAAAAAAAAGGGAGAGGAACGAAGGGAGAGAGAACAGTCAGAGGCAGGAGCCACGAGATGGAGGTGCAGGTTGAGATGGCTGCTAGGGAAGGCAGGTATCGATTCCAACCCGCGTGGAGAACATCCCCCGGACCTCCTTCATCCCCTGACGAGCCACGCACTCCAGGTCACCGGGTCAAAGCTCACGGTCGTCGGTGGGCTCACTGTTGCTTCATCCAATTCGGCATGGCTGTCTTTGGTCTCGGCATTGGTCCTCTTCGCTTCAGGGTCCTCTGCACGATCACGTGACTGCCGATTGAATTTTTCGCGTAGTGCTATGGGGGGGGTCAGGGGGGAGGTAGGTTCGCAGATGCTGAAGGCGAAGAAACTGCTCAACTTGTTTGGCCTGGGGTTATCGGCGACCTGGTGCCGGGAAAGGATGAAGACATCCGTAGAGTTTAGCTCAGGAGCGAACCTGGGTCAAAGGTCATCAAAACGCTTTTCATCAAACCTCTCATCTTGTCACGTACCACGTCCATTTGTCGTAGCGACTTACTAAAGGGAACGCCGGAACCTGCCAACGCGACAAAACACTCGGATTATCTGGATAAACGTCAAAGAACGCCAAGGGTCGGCGTGGGCGCCAAAAATACTGGAGACGTCGATCGAAGCAGCGAATACGGACCAGGTCGGCGTCGGGACCCACAAACAAGTGGGATGTCGAGTTGGTGCGGGGTGGGTCTCAAGCAAGATTTCATAGCTGCTGATCGAGTCCAGGTCGAGGGGAGTCTGTTGATATACTTTTAAGAGGCAGGTACTGCGTTCGATCCCTCACGGACACGCTCTTAGGCCTCCAAACCCTTCAGGCACCAATTCGGCTGGGATCGTTCGTCCCAACCACTTGTGGCAGCCGCCAACCCGTCTGCCTGGTATTTCCCACCCCTGATATCACGCGGATCATTCAGACCGACAGATACATTCGACTTTCCTAAAGTTCCAGAGAACCCCCGGGATGATCTCATTACCAGGCTAGAAAAGCGACCTCCCGGAATGGGCTAACCCCCAAGCGCTGGAAATCAATCGAGTTTAGTAATAAAACAGCATCGTGATAACCACTCTCCAATCATCGTTGAGAGCACGACGTGGTGCCAATAAAATTTCCGTAGGAAGTTAAGGGAGCAAAAGAGAAGACTGGAATGGAAAAGAGAGAGCTCAGGAATTTAGTTGAAAACTAGAACAAGCGTATCGCGCCGGCTCGGGTCACGCCGGTTCTGACATTATTCCCTGGCTCAGAATCCAATATTATGAAGTACCAGCATCTCTCCCCCTCCAACCCCCCCACTCTCTCCAGGCATACTATCGATACGTGCCATAGTCAGGAACGCGAGCGGAGTTCCGGCCCTAGTAAACAATTCATTCTCTGATAGACCCCCGCCGGACCCTCCAATGACATTGAGTTTAGGGGGATAGCTGGCACGGATATTGGCAACGATATCGTATCGGCAGCTAGCCAGCAATAGACGTTCCATAGGTTGGAGTTCGTGACAATTTTGGAAATTCCCTAGACTAGGGAAAATTTTCTAGAAGTTGAAAAAATAGTCTCATCGATTCGACTTCAGAGATATACAGACTCGGACCCGATAGGCCTGGCAGGTGGTCCTGTGGCGAAATGGGTTATCGCTATGGGTCGCTGCCAGGACACGAGAGTTCTCATTGTGATTCCGAGGGGATGTTCCTGGGATAATAAGAACGTTGAGACGTTAACGACAGATCGGGGTAGAGTGCGCTACTTTGTATGTACGAGGGGGATGATAGCTTTAATGAAAACTCACGTAGCGCACCAAACGACCCTCTCCTGGTTTTCGCAGCAGGGATGTATCAGACATTGCCGAGGACTTTAACACGAAGGGGACAGGGGGGAGACTTAGGAACCACGTCAGAAGTATACGTCCCTGGTATCAATTCGTGATCAAGGGTTGATCTCATTGGTGAAATTGAGGATGATGGTACGGGGTAGAAGCGTGAACGAGAGAGAAGGAGAGGGGAGGGCTTTAAAAGAGGAAAGATAATGTATCTCGGTATGGATATTAAAAAAAAATAGTGGACTTTAACGCGGAGGGGTCAGGGGGGAGACTTAGGAACCACGTCAGAAGTATACGTCCCTGGTATCAATTCGTGATCAAGGGTTGATCTCATTGGTGAAATTGAGGATGATGGTACGGGGTAGAAGCGTGAACGAGAGAGAAGGAGATGGGAGGGCTTTAAAAGAGGATAGATATCTCGGTATGGATATTAAAAACAAAATAGTGGACTATAACGCGGAGGGGTCAGGGGGGAGACTTAGGAACCACGTCAGAAGTATACGTCCCTGGTATCAATTCGTGATCAGGGGTTTGATCTCATTGGTGAAATTGAGGATGATGGTACGGGGTAAAGGGGTGAACGAGAGAGAAGGAGAGGGGAGGGCTTTAAAAGAGGAAAGATAATGTATCTCGGTATGGATATTAAAAAAAAATAATGGAGGAGAGGCAGGGGTTAAGGAGAGAACGAGCGTAAGGGTCAAAGGTGAGGTTCCTACTTGTGTAAGTATATTCAGCACTGAACAGGGTTAGCCACTTAAGAGAACCTCTCGAGTCTGAGGTTGCAGGGGTTTGAACTTTTTTTTTTTCCTTTTCTTTTCTCCTTTAGCAACGATTGAAGCTCGACTGTAGCCGCGCAACGAGGTAAACCTTAAGCCGGTTGTACGCGGCGTTAGCCATCATCCCTTATACCAACAGGCTTTAACGATAATACCTAGGACCTTACTCGGTGTCTCGTAGTTGGGTAAACTAATGGATTATTTTATGGCAGCTCCAGGAACTACCGAGGAAGCGATAGATTGGCGGCTGGAGATACGCGGCAGACTGTTGGCCGCCTTGCGGCAATTCTTGAAACTTTTCCAGGCGGCAAACGAGCTTGTAGTACCTCGAAGTTGGCGTAACGGGTAAAGTAGCGAAAAAAGGAGGGTAAAAGCAAATAAATGAAAGTGGAGTGAGGGAAGGTAAATAAAAAAAAAAATAAAAAAAATACTAAAAAGGAACACGCAGCTGAAATCGGCAATTTACAATGGACTAGTGGAGATTTTTACATTTCGCAGATACCCAAGGAAGTTGGTGGGTTTGAAAGCAGCGATGCGGGGAGACGGGTGTAGTAGCGTGGAAACGTTGGCCCAATCGGCTAGTAAACTTCTCCGTGGCTGGATATACAAGCGGGAGTGAGACAGAGAGATCTATACCATAAAGAGAATATATACATATATATATATATATATATTCTACAGAGGAGGCTTGAAGGTTCACAGGCCCGAGGCTGGCAGAAAATTGAATCCCAAGTATATTCATAGTGAGAGATACGGTCTCTACTCTCCTGAAATTCGTCCCTAGGGAACTGAACGGATCCCAAATCGACGTCGGGGTCTCCTACGGGAATGCATTTCGTTTTGTCAAATGGGAACGAGAATGTTTACGGTAAACGGAAGGGAGCAGAGAAATACAGGAGCAAAGGAAAAAATATTTTCACCACTCGAACGGATACGGTTGCCGAGTGTGAGTATCCGGGATGGGGCAACGGCCGATTAATTTACGTAATTGCATCGGTGATCCTTTTCAGCCCTCTCTCACTTTGTTTACTAGTGCTCTTGGGTCCATGGAAGAGACGACTCGATAGCCTCTTCCGTTACGTGTAATCGAACCCGAGAGCAAGTTCAGTCGATCGTGTGACTTACGAGACCTTTTATAACCTATATTTTTCTCTTATATTCTCTCTCTCTCTCTGCATTAACTCATACAAAACATAAATCCTAGTACTTACCCACTGTCAGACCTAAATAATAAAAATATATCCAAAACGTTCGAAAAATGCCGCGCAACGACTATACGGAAGTGACGTAGGAACGCCGATGGTCGGATTCTGTCGTGTTTGTCAAGACGGAAGAAAAAAAAATCGCAGCTTGACATAACCGATAAATCCACGTCGGTATACCGAGTAAATGGAGTATGAAATAATTTCGAGGTCGGAAAAGTGCGCCGGGTATAAAGCGTAGGGGGCAGAGGGGCAGGGGCGGATAGGAAGGGTGAATATAGCCGTCTGGTATATACCAGTACCGGCTGGAGTCGTTCCGCCAAGAAAGGTGATTGATGGAAACGTCGAGAAAGGCAAAGGAGGTTAGGGTAACGGCTCGGCGAGCTAATAATGTCGCAGCTATACAAACGTTTTCGGGGAGCCTTAAGGGAGTGAAAAAGCAGCCCTAATTTTGCCTAGTCTCTCCGTTCCTACCGACTGTCGACCTTGACTGTTTGCCTAGTGACGCAAAGTCGTTAAGACCATAACCCGACCCCTCCTGCCCTGGACGACCCGTTTAACCCCCATGACCATAACCATAAGCCAAACCATCGTAAAACAGCAAAATCGTAGAAACGGTAAAGCAGAATCTAAAACGCTACCGTGTTAATTAACACGGGGATCCAAAAACCCCCCAAAAAAAGTCTCACAAAATGAAGTCCAGGCAAGGTTACGAAATAAAGCCAAGTTATGTATGAAATTCGAATCAAGGTCGTAGACCCGTACCCCGGCATTCCACGTCTCCTATAGTTGGTTGCAATCAAATTAAAATGACGGCTGAATAGGATCGTTAACGAGAGCAGTTCGCAGCGAGACAATTTCTCGGGAAAATTCATTAAATTTATGTACGATGAAAGTTTTGCGAAACGAAAGTAAGGGATGAGGATACCAGAGGCGAACTGGAATCATACATATATCTATATACGAGAGCGTAAGAGCCGCGTGAACGCGTATAAGGTTGGCAACCCCCTCTGCGAATACCGACGTGACTGTAGCAAAAGTATATATTCAGACCAAGGGGCAACCCCCGAAATAATTCAGAGGGTGCCCACCCCTCCCGGCTACTTCTCTACCTAAGAAAAAAAAAGAATCTTTTTCGTATCCGGCGAGATTGCGAATCCCGGAACGAGCTCTGTCCTGTAATTGCCGCAAGATAGAATTCCGCGTAGATTTCCTTCAGCCCCTAGTTTTCCCCTTTGACCTCCCCCGCCCCTGGTAAAGCCATTGTTGGCTGTTGCTTTGCTTCGCTGCCGCGAAGAACAAGACTGGAGGATCGCTTAGCGAAGAGGTCCAGTAAATGTGAGAGATTCTGCATCTCAGAATTCTCCATCCTAGAATCCCATTACACGATATACAATCTCGTTTCCGGGTATCACTTGTGGAAGTTGGCTAAAGTTCTACCAGTGATCGAGAATTTGCATCTTCGCTATCGAATATCTCCCCCTCGCCAGTCCCCCTCGGTGGCGTCGCGACGGAATTCACCGAAGATCTACCGACGCGCGAGACTCATTAATCACTTGGTAATTAAATCGTGCTCGAGCGTCAACGGCACTTGCTTAATTGCCAAACACGCCAGGATGTATCCTATCTTGGTATATCCCTCCTATGCTTAGTGGACTATACCTATTTAGTATGCGCTTGTATATATATAGGATATATTCGTTTATGCTCATTTACCCGCATCTAGCTAGATGACTCCTCTCTATCAGGTGAATTTCAGGACGATCCACTCCAGTCGGATCTGAGATATCCGGTAGGGTGGCTGCCTGTCGCCGACTCACGATTGTAAACCCGCCCAGAGACGCATAGGAACAAAATAGAATGACGGCGGTCACTACTAATAAGAGCCTGGCCGAGTCCAGGGCATAGGTAGTATATCCTATGCTTAGTGTACTATACCTATTTAGTATGCGCTTGTACATATATAGGATATATTCGTTTACGCTCATTTACCCGCATCTAGCTAGATGACTCCTCTCTATCAGGTGTATTTCAGGGCGATCCACTCCAGTCGGATCTGAGATATCCGGTAGGGTGGCTGCCTGTCGCCGACTCACGAAGATTGTAAACCCGCCCAGAGACGCATAGGAACAAAATAGAATGACGGCGGTCACTACTAATAATAGCTCGGCCGAGTCCAGGGCGAAGCGTCCAACCCAAGAGCAAGACGAGAGCGGAAAATGAGAATGAAAATGATGATGAAGAAACGGGGGGTATCGAGGAGGTCGAGGCTGATGAAGCGGTCGTATACGTCCAAGGTGAATAGTTACGATTGCTTCGACTAAGGTCATCGGCAGTTTTTCTAACAATCACGACAATAAATTAGAAGGTCTGGTCAGTGTCGGACAGGCTGAACCGGAATCTATAAACATGAACAGTGACTGTCCGAGTAATTCCGGATGATCTGGTTTTTTAAAATTTATCTGATCTCCGAGTTTGCCTCTGGTCCCAGCATCCTTGCTTCACTCTTCTCTGCGACTGATTCTCGTCGCGTCACTTGTCGGTAGCAATACTGATCCGGATGTCAAAGGCGTCGCAAGATGAATTTCCTGAGCTTGAGGTCGGATCGATTTGAGAGGCGCTGCTGAAATATGTAGCGTGTAAACACGCGCGGTCCCGAGGTCGGTGCGAAAAGTAACGCAGGAACATCTGTTGTCTGTCATAAGAATCCCACCGAGGTCTTCGCGAAATTGGTTGAGGAATTCGCCGAGCCCCGGGAGAAGCTGAGGAAGGTAGCCGGGCTATGTTGGTAAACCCAAAAGCGATATAGCAGACTGGACCGGCGATGTATGGAAGTGAAGGATGATGCTGGAGAGAGGGAGAGAAAGGGTCGTGTGATTACGAGCGGCTCATTAGTCTCAGGGGTCGGCGAGAGGTTCTAAAAACAATTTGCCCAGGACACTGACAAGAAATGTGTCAAAGTCCGTAGGAAGAAGTTTGGCAATAAATCAGCTACGGGCGGGAGTCAGCTTCCTCCCGGAGTCATCATCCCGGTCCAGGACTCGTTCCTTATTTTTTTCCAGCTCTGAACGAACTGAACTCAGCTCCCGTGATAGATGGTGGCTCGACTCGCTTTATTTCAATCTTCGCTCCGTTCCTTGGAAAATCTGTGAAACCCTCTGTTTACGTGTACTTTGCAGGAACTAGGAGGAGCTCAGTGACTCAGTGGACCAAACAGTGGAGCTATAACGAGTTACGTGTAGAGAGCGCGGGGTACTTCGAATGCTTGGAAAGCTTTAAATGTCCACCAGACGTCGCCACCAGTCGTATCGCTTCTCGGTGTACCAGAGACAAATTTAGCCGTGATCTCAGATTACAAATTTCCACCCCTAGGAACTCGATCTTCTCTCGCTGAGGTAGAGGTAGTTCATCAAGATGAATACGAGTAGTCCCTAATTTCTCAAAGTTTATCTCGAGAGTTAAAGATCTCATCCCTCCAGCATCCCGGCGTATAATCTTTGAATTCAACAAAGACGTCCGCAAGGCTGCTCTCAAGCGAGAAAACACGCACTTGACCTTCTCCCAGGGCAAGATTCTATTCTAGCGTTTATTTTAGATCGCAGCATCCTAAACCTAACCTAACTCCGGCTTAGCCTCTACACACCCCGACCCCTCTGAACTTAACTCCACATGGCTACTGCCGTCAGTCGTACCGTCCAGCCATCGCAAAACCGCGTCTTCATATTCTAACCTCTTTATCAGCCGTATCAAATAGTTACGTTTACATTGGATTCCTCATACTGGCACGTGAATCCAGTCGAACGAGTCGACAGAGCACAATGTCATGGCGCGCTGAGCTAGAGTACCGGAGTGCTGCGACAAAGTTTACTTTTACAGGGAAACAAGGGTACCGCCGGGTAATTAGCGGTTCACACTTGACCCACTAACGCGCTAGTGTACTGAAAACATGACGCCGTGAATATAGACGATTTTACACGTGTACCTAGAGATACCCAGAATACCTACGTATCCGGACGTACAGTGTCTACACGTATGCGACCTACATGGGTAACATATGCTGGGGTTACAAAGTGATACTAATGCCGGCTCTTAGTCTAGGAATTACAATTAGACACGAGAATTCAAGCTCTACGGGCTCATCTCCCACATGGTCGATATCATCAAGGTAATTTAATCACAGAAATGTGCCTGTCAATGCGCAATCGATACTAACGAGCGTTTTTCCTTGGATTTATAGTTTTTCTTTCACATGATAGATAGGTACACCCCAGGAAGACTGAAGTTATCTACCGGAAGCAAGGTGTCGAGGTTCCAATCATCCTCTAGCTTCTTTATAGCCACTGATAAAATGCCGCATCGACTTTTGCCTAATCCCTTATCGCGCACTGATAAGAGCTCGCTATGCGTATGTACATATAATATCCTGAGATCCTCTTTGGTGCGGATACATAAAGTCTCCCTCGTCTTCTCCTCCTGTTTGACGTCTCTTAAGATACTGCACACTCGACTCGAAGCTTTTCCCACGAAGAGCATTTCTTCATTGTTCCACCAAGTCCCAGGAAGTGTCGGACCAGGATCTTAAGCCGTAGTTAAGCTCTCGCTAATCCACAGCTTTGTCCTTCCTCGTGGTACTTGGATCCTCAGGGTGGTAACTCCGCCATCTGGTATCGTCCAACCTATTTTCACAACCAGGAGAGTTACGTGCTCTGGCGTAATCGCTGGATGCGGAATGTGCTGTCAGTGGCAGTTCACAGGGTGCGTCAGCGATTTTTACAAAGATTCAAATGCAATCGAAAGACTTCGCCATTGTGGTCGCCCGTTGCCGACGTTGTTGACTTGGCTTGCGGCCAGGAGTCGCGACTCCCCTTAGCATTCAAGAAATTCCATCCTGACTCCGAGCAGCGTTACCCGGAAGTGACGAAGAGATTCGGAAAAGGAGCGCCGAGCCAAGCTTTACGTACGACCGGGTGAAATTATAATGGCGTAGACTCACGGAGGTCGACAGAATTTACTGAAGAAAAAAATTTCGCAAATAAACCAACCAATCGGAATCCGCGTAACTCGCTGATGGGAAATACGATTGAACGTTACGTTTAGCGACAGCCGAGTATCGGTGATATTGAACTTTTTAACAAAAATGAAAAAAAAACGCCGATTAACAAATTCCAGACGTTTTCGCTTTGACTACTAATTACATTACGCTAGATTAATTAATCTTAAATTTTTCGCCGGTACAAAAGTTTAACCAAGTATCGGCCCGTCGTTCCTGACAGTCGCGTCGCTTAAGACACCCGCGTTATCGAACGACGCGTCGGCTACGTCTCCCCGGTTGAGAGTGTACATTGTCGTTATTGTGGCGAACGGATTTTATAATGAGATACCACGTAAACTAGGACATCTAATTATACTCGAGAGTCTTCCAGAGGCAAAGTGCCCTTCGACCTCCCTTCCCTCCCCCGCTTCCAGGCATCTCACCCTTACAGTACGCGGTCTCAGCCAAATAACACGTAATTTTTCAAAACAAACTTGACATTATTCAAACAACCATATAGTCTAACCGCGAGATAACAATGTGGTGGGTATGTGGCTCCCAATCTAAACCATAATCCATAACTTTATATATATCCGGTAACCAATAAATTCCGTATAATTTGGTGATACCAGGACCCCTAGCAGGTCTGAGAGTGACTAATAACTATAACATCCAGCATCTACCCGCCCTGGAATTTTAGTCACCAGCGACCCCATTGCGAGTTGGCAAGCGGTTTACGGGCAAAGGAAATAGTATCCATCTACTCCGTGAAAGTAGTTACGATAACGTGGCAATTCGTGACACGAGCGTTTATCTGGTATCTTCAACGAGATTCGCGTTTTCGTTATCAAAATATTTTTTCTTCCCCTAGAGGGAGCTACGATAAACCGCAGATAGGCCGTGCAGTAAGTAGCTAAGTTGTTTGCCGATTGGCAAGTGGATAGCCTGGTACCGAGCGGAAGTTAGCCATTAGTAGGATACGCAGGGTGCACATCATCGTGGACTGATCTTGCTTTTCCATAACGACACTCGCAGTTGGGCCAGGATGAGATCAGTAGGAATGTCTGCTCCAGGGACAAGGGACGTCACAACCAGAATAATCTTGAGGATGCGCTGGAAAACGGTGCAGTGGGTTGTTTTACCCAGAATCGGAGACTGGATTCAGGAACGTCGAGGAGCCTGAAGTTGGCTGAGAGTCTGAAGAGGAATAGCAATATTAGAATTTTAAGTGTGACGTAAAGTGTAACGAGGGACAGAGAGGGGATAGATAAGAGGGGATGAGCAATTGGATAAGGATAATGGCGAATCCGTAATACTTGATGCTAACGTTTGAGGTTATGGTTATGGTTATTGTTATGCCAAGCAACATCTACCGCTGCTTCAGCCCCACTTCCGCTTCCTGCTACTATATTTCTGTGTGCTGTTATCTTGTCCATCTACGTGATGGCTGTTTTACCTCGGCAAGCAGCGGCATAGTAAAAGGGAGAGAGAGAGAGACAGTGACACTGTTATTCAGAAGGTACTCATTATCAAAGAGGCAAAGGTTATCGATCAGCCACTCGCAAAGCCCTTCACTCTTTTTCTAGCCACTTGAATCGTATAAAGATTCCAACGAGGTGAATATAAAACGTCCAATTAATTCGTTAAAGAATGAATCCGAGGAGCCTGTGCAAACTCAATAAGAATGGTATACGAGGTTATGAATTCGCTCCAGTGCAACAAAGCGGACTGAGAATGACGACGGACGTGGCAGCAGCCAGCCCTACAGATGGTAAAGAAGAAACGAGGAATTGTAAGACAGTTAATAGCACGAGCTCAAGGGATGCAAATTAAATGTAGCTCGTTAAAAAGATATAACCGGTGGGCGAATTGAATCTGCGTTGGGAATTAGATAAGGGAGGGACATCGGTTAACTCGAGTAAGCTTCAGGGGCGGATAGAGAAGTGGGTCTGAGAGGTGAGAAAGATAATCGAGAGTGAAAGAGGTAAACGAGAAGAACCAAATAGAGTTGAGTTCTTAGGCACAGTACAAATCGCTAACAAATTTACTACCCTTGGTTCAAGGGTCGCACGCTTTATTGAAATTTTTACCAGCTCGATCGATATTTTCCTATTTTATTATTTCATCCCTTATGGACGTGGGGGTTGCGTTCCCGGGTGGCGCCAGTGACCTCCGAAGGCTGACGAGCTTCGCGAGGGTTCTGGCTGGCGAGAGGGAGAAAGTTAGGAAGAAAAGGGATACAATCCCGCCGCCAAGATACAAGAGGTTGTATTTTTAACGTAGCCTATCTATACCCGGAGACGAGCCACTAAACAAAGTACAGGGTTGATTTAAAAGCCTCAGTGGTGCTCATTCCGTGACGTAATCCCGAAACCCTGTCGAATTACGACACCTCGCGTCGAGGATTTCGCCAGGGAGCTCGAGGTGGTTGGAATGGAAGGACGCAAGAAAGGTTAGAAGGTAAGAAGGTAAAAATATATAGCTGCCTGTTCGTAAGGGACGAGGGGTGGGACTTAAGCTTGGCCAGGGGTTCGGAAAGGTGCGCACGAGCGTGACCTCGTAAATTATTCAAGCCCCATCAATTCACTTGAAAAGCTGTCGAGTTCCTCGCTGGTTTTCGCCGGCGGAACTCCAAGGATTCTAAGTTTGCATTTAAAATGCCGAATTGACCATCTTCGTGGTCCTGCCCTAAGACGTTGATCGAGCTGAACAGTCAACCGAACGCGTCTACGTCACAAGCAGCCAGACACAGTTGGCTACTCTGGAGAAGCCAGATCTGTTTGAATAGTCGATATAGAAATGGGGGAGAGAGACAAGGTATTTTTCAAGTGGCAGCAGAATAAAATTCTTGAACCAAGGTCGTAACCTACATGCGAGATAGAATGCTAAATCACTAGGAGACAGAGAATGGAGGTCCTCGTTAAACCGCGTCTCCATCCCCGGTGGCCATTTCTAACCACCGGGGGCCGATAACAGGACCCTGAGGTGGCTTTAAGCTCCTAAGATCCCCTATTCACGTTCTCTCACCTACCCCTATAGCTAGAGCATCGTGAAATACCAGGAGGTTACAGTATTGCTCGTAGAGATGAAAACGACCACCTGGAGACGCTCTCTGTATCCTGGGCAAGACGGGGGTATATATGTATACGTATGGTATACAGAAGGTAGGACCTGGGTTTCAGCTGACAGGCAACCTGAAAAACGAGTCAGGATCGCTTTGCTCCATTTGCGAAGTGTCCACGAGCAACAGGCTACACGATTCCGCACTCGTCGACGCTCGCGGGCGTCGCGACGCTACGTGATGTAATAAGAGACCCACCACTGCCAACGTAAACTCGATCTACCGGTCTTCCTGGCTTTTTCCAATTTTTCAGCAAATATTCCTCGAGTATCAGGAAACAGGATGTCCCTGATAGAGGAGCAAGAGCATTCTCGATTCCCGCTATCTTCCAAGCATCTTTTTGGAAAAGTCAAGGGTGAACAAAGTAGCCCTGGATAAGAAGAAGAAGAGGTTATGACGTTACAAAGTATTTGGTAAACAAGTATTCTACTTCCAGATGCTTTTAAGAGCAAATATCGTACACAACATCCCACTTGAATCTTTTTGAAAATTTATTAGCTCCCATCCTAAGGCTAGCTATTCGAGTATCTACCATCGACCCGAGAATGCTATAGTAAGAGTAAAAGAATAATGAGGATTATATTTAATGAAAGACGCTGGGTAGCTAGACTGTCTCAACCTGATACCTGATGAACCAAGAAAGAAGTAAACCTTCGTAAGACGTAGTTGAACGTTCGGGCTGACTATGCACCAGGTATTATCACTCATTGTTCCTCTAGTGGGCAAAGTAGACCGAGTCCTCTTGGTACAGCCAAAAGGCTTCATCTTGGCCCCAAAACACAGAAAGGCTATTCTGATTTAAGATTTTGACATTCCAAAAAAGTCCTACGTTCCTATGAGAATCACAGGGTCGACGACTAGAACGCCTCAATGGATAAATGCCTGGTTGACCTACGTCACGATTCCGTAATTTTCCAAGAACGACAAATGACGCCAAAATCATATTACGAGTCTGTGTAAACGTAGGACGAAAATAGCGATTTCAACAGGCGGTAGCAAAACCGAGGGACGAATTTTTCAGCGCAGCATGAATCGGCTAGAAATACAGATTGACTTCCTCTCTGTCTAATAAAGTCACAGACATGTGTTCGGTATGCTTCCTATGTATCCTGAACCCACATACCCCTGCCATCTTATTCATATGACGTAAGCCGCGGCCGTGGGTGTAGCCTTTTTATATCGGACTATCATCCCCCATCAGATGTTGATTATCCGTGAAAAGCCAATGGTCATGGTATTAAAGCAGACTAATAGCAGCATCCAGGAATACGTTCCAATCTTGCGACGAGGGACGCAGAAGCTTTCAGAACGTTCGGTACTAAACGCAGTGTGGCGCAACTCCAGGGGGTAGCTGGCCACCCACCACTGTTAACCACTAAGCACCACCATCCTCCACCAGCAGACTTCACCGGCATTCTCTCCGTTCTCATTACCGGAGCCAGGTACTTGAATAGAGTCAGAAGATTGCCGATATTACGTAGACTCGCTAGAGCATCTTCTTGGTGAAAAACGAAAAGAGGCGACTGATACTAAAGGGAATGAGAAGGGAGACAATGAGCCGTGTGAAAAAAATATAAAAATAAAGAGATATCAAGTAAAAGTAGAAACTGACAAGACTTGCCCACGTGGATGATCGTTACCTCGTTGCATCAAGGAGGTGACGGTGCTTGGCATCGCGACGAGCGTCGAGAACTCCTCTTCTCAATGGCAGTGGCGAACAGCTGATGGACGATCGTCGTCTCCGTCGTCAGATCGTTGACGCGGCGTTAACCCAGTGGTCATCTCCGAAGCAATGATCCTCCTTCGTCCTCGTTCATCCTCCAACCGATCACCTGACTCCTTCCGGTCCAGATACTGTTACAAATAGATCATTGGTCATTTGAAATAGATAATTATCAGTAGATACGTATGACGTGGATGACGTGGGTTATCTCAATTATCAATACTAACGTCCTGAAGCGATGGTAACGATGGTAACGGGGCTCTAGGGTTACTTCCAGCGATGACAACATTTTGCGACCAACTATAATAAGCGCGGATCGATGCTCATTACAGTCATCAATTGGTTAGCTACAGGGGAACGTTGCTCACGCACTGTTCGTATCTTCGCAAAGTGATTAAAACGTGTACCAATCCATTGTGCCTTTTTATTGTGTTTATATTTCCCCATTACTAGTCCCAATATTTGCTCTAACGATACCTTGACCCCTTGTACCTATAAAGTAGCGTAGAACAAATATCTACTTTGTACTTCATGGCAAAGTAATGGAGACTGATTGATAATAGGAATGACCGGGATTTGAGTATATACTATATCCATATAAAAAGTGATATCACGAGGAGAGTGATTTACCAGACTGTACCGAACAGCACGTGTACTGGGATAAGGTACCGTACGACCCCATAGAAAGCAAGGGATGCGTGAGGATTTTTTTTTTAGAAAATTTAATATTGAAAGATGAAGCTTTCACTAGGTAGTTCTGAATACCCTAGACACCCCGGAGATTCAGTAGACTTGGTAAAAGAGTAAGACCCTGGAGAAATTCTGCGCTACGCATTCATTGCTGTTCGAGTAATCGTATTAAAGATTGGATGATCCAGAGAGGGGCAGGATCTGTTGCATATTTAACGTCGGTACGAGCCGACCTCGTCCCCATGGTCTCCTGAGGGTTCCTCGTGTATGATTAACGAGAGACAGTGACGTACCTTCCTCCTTCACTGGGGATCAGCGGAGGCAGGGTCCTGGTAGTTCTGCATCCCGTCGCGTGACTCTCTTGGTTATTAACTGTTCCTCGTGATCCACGTACCGCTCTTCAAGGCTTCTCTACCACCTGACCGCACTTTAGAGCGTCGTTGATCCGGGTAAAAACGACGTCTGTCCCTTGGGCGTCTCTCGGAAAGAGTTTCCAGCCAAAAACATAGCAAATACGTAGTCGTTCGAACAGATGTCACTGCAATCGATTGATCGACGTCGTATGCCTTGATCACTGAGCACGCACTTTTCCCACTTTCTCCATGGGTCGTACGATTAAGGACACTGTTACAGCTCGTCACCAGTACCAAGTCTTCTTCGATCATTCCGCGTTGGACTTGCGATTAACAAAAGAAATTCACGTATCCGTAAAACTGAACGTATTGCAGGTACGTAGTCAGCTTCTTTCTTCGGCTGGGCCAGGAGCAAGTTCATCTGCGCCTGTTCGACCGTACCTGGACACGCGACCGCGTCCTTGCCAATTAGCATAGAATGATCCAAAATGGTGGTTAGCTAGCCGCCATTTTTAGGCGCGTAGAACTCCTTCCAGGATGATCTTGCTGCATTACTCTAGCACCTGTCCATAGAGTAATTCATTAATTACAATCTTCCCGTACACACGACACCTGAACAAGGTCGGCTCTATTACACTATATCTATGCGTGCTTCAATTTACGTGGCAATAAGGTCAAGAACGAGAACAAAAGACGATTTCGCGGATTCACGCGAGCAGGACGTAATCAAAGGAATTAAAACTGAGTTAACACGATTCTCATAGTCAAAGGTTCACCCGCTTCACATCGCGACCTTACACTATCATTGTTAACCGACCTGGATAATCCACGGTCCCGTATGACCGTCAATTTATATCGGCCCGCAAGAGCCCAGAGCACCTATGGGCTTTCGATTTAGGAATTAGCCTCTCATCGACAGACGACTGCCTATTGGTCGCGCACTAGGTAGCCATTCATTGCTAATATCCTCTAGCAATCAGGTACGCGTAGCAGTACACGAAAAGCCTGGCGCGATGCCTTTACAAGAGTGTGTGAGAGAAGAAAAGTAATGCGGAGACGAATAAAACAATTTGAACTGAAGAAGAAGAGATCCGGATGGAGTTAGAGTAGAAAGTAGTGAAAGACAGAGAGGTAGTACTTAATGTATGCGTACGTTATACTCTGGTCGAGTGTATGCAGCCTCCCTCTTGGGATCCAGAGTGCTCCCACTAGCTCCCTTTTCCTCTTTGTCGTATAAGCGTACAAGCTTCGACAAGAGAAAATGAGAGAGATGAAGAAAGAGAAAGAGAAAAAGAAAGAGAGAGAGGAAAAGAGAAGCACGCATACACGAGTACAACCGCACTACGTCACGCACACGTTACTGTCCCGTGTACGATTTTCGAAAGCCGCACGCGGAACAACAGCGCTGCTTTCGGCACGAAGTCGCGCGCTCCACTGAGCCATGGGCATGCGTCCGTCTATCCCCCTTCTTCATCCTCATGGACCCCCTCTGACCGCTCAACTACCTACAACCTACAACCATCCTTCCTCCCGTCCAACCACCCTCGAAGCAGCTTGGCCCGTTAAAATTTTCGAACGTGTGCGCACCCCGAGCGTCGCCGTATGCAAACAAGATGCAACAGATGTAAACGGCTCTGCTCACTACTACCGTCGTAGATGCCATCACTGTCACTGAGTCCTTCGACCTGACGAGATGAAAGCGCTTTAAAATTCTTCAGTCGAAAAGACTCTGTATGACTTTGGCTAAAAAAAAAAGAAAATTATATACAGATAAGTAATGTCGTAACGACTGCACGGGCTGTTGACTTTTGAAATTCGCGAGAAATAAAGACCTAGGTATAGACGTACATTAACGCAAGTCAGCTCGTTTAATGAGTTAAGATGATGGATAAAAATGGAATGGATGCGGAGCAGGTGCGATACTTACAGATAATGTCTGCCTTGCCTTTCCGCTTTATTGAAGCACGCGTACAAAATTATGACTATGTTTTTTAATTTGTAAGAAACAATAGACGTGATTACGTCGTTCATCTCCAGATGATACAGATGCTTTCACGTGGCACAGGGACTGGTACCTCTTTTTCGATCTGCCAAGTGAGCCTTTATGATCTCGAGAAATTGCGGTCGATCCAAATGAGTGTATGCGATTGCAAGCATTTGAATGGCCATAGTATGGACGTGGTTACTGCCGCTGGAAAAGAGGTCATGACCCAATTCGAGACAAGTTCCGAAATCGCACTCGTCGGCTGCTATCGTTGCCAGTCTTGTGACTTCTAGTAGGCTATTTAAATTATCCTCGCGAATATTGTCGTCCGATGTTTCGTCAATGTTCTTTAAGATTTTTCGTAATTTACCTGGAACGGAGAAAAATCGATGCTTTTTATGTGAGCTCATGATAATACAATTTTACCAATTTCACCTACTGTCGGTTACAGCTAGTTCCCGGTAGCCAACTTGTGTTTTTTTGTTGTAAGGAACTACGATGCCTGCACCGTGTAACGTTCTTGCCACTACCTGCTTCTCTCTGGCTTTCATTGAACTGGTATTGGTTTCCAAAGTTATTTTATGTTCCTTTGCGTAATTCTTAAGACTCTTTTGAAGGTTAGATAGCTTCATCTTATTGAACGGACTAGCGCGTTTTAACTCAGTATCCATATACGCGCTAGAAAATATAACGTATGTTATTAAATCGGTTGGGGTATGATAAATTTCACTGTGTCTGTATGCTACCTCACTGCTGAAAAGATGTTATCGGCAACTGGAACTATTTTACAGTTGACATTCACACTGTTTGTTGCTACGAATACAGGATTCTCTGTGGGCTCATCCCTCCAGTAGCCAAAGTGGAGACCATCTTTACCCTCAACATTTAGGATAGTCTAGAATAAAATATAATGCTAAATATTGAATATTGTTTTTAACAATCAAACGAAGCTTGTATACTTTTGATTTACCTGGAACTCAGGTGGATCGTAATAAAATCTCCAATGTGTTAAATATTGTTCTTTTTTCAAATCGTTCCTGTCATCGAGTTTACCACTAAGTATATCATAAGGCCCTACTAAAGTAAGCTTTACTATCTTGAATGCTCCAGAGGGATCATTCGGAGAGACAGTTTTACAGAATTCATAAAATTTATAAAAATCCTCTGGCATCTTTACAAGAAACTTATCAACGATACTTTGCTCAATATCTGACACATTCATGGGCATAGCTGTCTCACTCAGTTCTGTAATTTCTAATGAGTCACATTTGCTGACAGTTGTTTCCGATGTACCTGCCACTGGCACTACAGCTTCATCTCCTGCGGTATCATGCTCAGGACTCGGAGAGAGTTCATGATCACCTTTATTTAGCAACGGAGAATTTTCTCTCTTAAGCTTAGTCTGTGGCACTATTGTTTCTTTAGATATATCAGATTCATGTTCACTTAACTTTCGTTTCCTGCTAACAGTTGTTACTCCAACGTTCTCCTCTTTTTGCTGTAACAATGATGTTAAAATCATAGGTTAAAACTACATATAAATAATACACGTAATGAGGTAGTTAGGTTGATATAAAATTCACGTACCTGTTCGTGTTTTGGAGGATGTTTGTACTTGCTGTGATGAGCAGGATTCTTTTGATAACATTTAACACCATATTGACAGGGAATTCGTGGATCATCACTGTAAACTTTTTCAGCATCATCACTGTCTCCCATCTTTCAAATTCAATTTGATAAAAATACTTTGTTTTGGCGCCAAAGACTTGTATGTACAACGTATAACTCTGGATGCCATATACATATACAGTTATACTTTATACAACCATTCAAATTGTAGTTCATAGAATTGCCGCTATAGGGGGCAGCACCTCCTGGACAGACGGTTGCGCCATCTCTGAGAATTCGTTAGAACTAACAAAATTCCCGAATTATCGAAGATATGACAGGACGCATTTTTGAAAACTACATTTGCAATGGTAGATAAGAACTCGAGAAACTAAAATTGTTCTCCGAGTTCATACGATAAGAATTACGGAACGCAATGGTAACGAGTATTACGATACCTAACAGATGACAGCACAATCGATTCTGATTTTATATTTAGTAGACAAGAGATGTTTATGTATTTGCAATTAATCAAATCAATGAAAGATATTCAAACAAACATACGTTTTACATACCTTCAACATTGACGCGTAAGCAATGACGGGAAACGAGAGCTCAAATACCATAAAGACGATCGAGATCCAAGCAATTGTCTGGTTACGATAAATCCTAAGATCATCAGCTCGTGCCAGCAGAGTAAAGACAGCACGATTCTCTGCAGTATGCAAATATTATCGGTCACGTATGTAGCTCGCCACGTGACACACACGCGGAAGTTTACAGCATCGCATGTCGTGGCAAATGCATTCCTGAACCGCGCCCGTTCTTGCTTTTCTCTCACAATCTTCCTCATGCTTCTGTGCATTCTCATTCCCAGCATCGCATCGAGCCTGGACCACCCGCAAAGCAGTCGTCACTCCACTTAGACGAAGCGTCGCGTCTTCCCACCGAATATCTGCAAGATCTTCAGGAACTGACTGGTACCATGCTCCATCGTCGAACCTACGGGTCAAATAAGAAATACAAAGATAAGCTAAAAATGAAGCTATAAAAGCTCAAGAATTCAAAGGCTTCGGTACCTCCAGGAAGAAACTGTCCCTATGCCTTCCTGGGCGACCAATTGTCATTCCATGGGTGCTGGTCGTCGCTCGTCAGGTTATAATTTGAGATTCAGGGTGGCGAGCGTGGGTGAACGTGCGTCAAGGTGTGCGAGAGACGGGTGACGGGTGACAGGTCGATGGGTGAGAGAACCTAGAGATTCCTGGCAGGGAGAGGAAGCGCGTGGAATTCCTCTTGCACGCTCCTCTCTTCCCTCTTCGATCTTTCATCAAATCCAAGACTCCCGGCTTCTACGTCAATCTTTTTCCGCTGTTTGTCCGCTGCCTCTTTCTCGAGTCATTTGGATATTTTGGATGGCCTCATTCCCGCAGAACCTACGCGTAGAAAGAAGACCGATTATTATCAAGCAATCGAAAAAAAGATAAAATAAACTGTCGAGGTTAGAACGTCGAGACGCCATAAAGGCGTCAGTAGCATCGATCGTTAGCCGACCGAAATATTGCCAGAAAAAAAAGTATTTAATATAACAACTAATCCAATACCTTTCTATTATTGATACGCCGTCTGGAAGGTATATTTTCGGTTAAGCAACTGAATTATAGAACGAATAAATATGTTTCCGATAAAGGTCGACGTACGACTAGCACTCTGAAGTTAGCTGCGATTGACTTTTTCGAGGTTGACAGAGAAGTTAATAAACAAAGGATAGACGACAAAGAAAGAAAACCAGGAAGTACTATAAGAACGGAGACCGAGGAGGAGTTCAAGAGTGGCATTGTTCTCTCTGGAACGCATTCCAGCGAAGGCCAGAGTCGCATTGCTCTATGCTCTACCGTCTTCGGTGCACGCCCGTGGACGTCCGCAAAGGGGGGAACCCACGATTAGTTATTCCCAGACTGTGATGTCGTTATCGGAGGCGTAATATTATTTACCGGCAGTTTGAGGATTCCGACTAGAGCGGAAACGCATAGCTGGACGTTCCCGGGTAAAGGCAATAACGTTCCGAAGGCCGAGGGACGTGGCCTCTCGGCTATGAATTTATAAACAAGTACCCGGCCACCATTATCGCATTGCTTATGGGGCATTACCGTTCCAGGTACGGTCATTTCTGATTGCCTCGAGGAAGAACCTCTTCCTCTTGTTCGTACACGTGGTACCATTGCTTGGTATCGTGAGAATCCTCATGTTCACCAGGAGGAAGATGAAGATCAGAACGATCCTAACCTAACAACTCTTCATCATTAGGTACATATCGGTCCCACGAACGACGCATAACTGAGAATAGAAAATAACAGTGTTGAACAGAGGTACGGCACTTCCTCGACGAGCCGCAAGTAGAGGTGGTGGGGAATGACTGGAGTCCAACGCATGTAAAGATCGGAAGGCGTAGAAGGTGCCGAGACACGTAGTGACGCGTGTACGGCCTCGCCCCTATCCTCCAGGTCGGCGAACATGACAACAATCTCGCATTACCGATATAACCGGGCCAGCCAGCGTTCGCACCCGTCCCACATATCAATGAACTCTGAAAGCAATTTTTCTGTTATCGACATCCGGACCTTCCTGATTACCTGATAATCCAGCAAAGTCAAATTTGAACCGACCCAGTTTCATCTCCTCGAGGATAGCACTGCATTCCTGGAAGACGTCTTGTATCAGGAAGTAATAACAGCGGTACCAGAAGCACACTGACTGCACCAAGTGTCCTGGGAGATAAGTATAAGTGTATCGGCGAAGGCGCGCTCCAGAGAGAACTACGTAACAGGAAGTAATGCGGCATGAATATTAACGAGCGAAGCCCGCGGCTAGTGCGGCAAGGCGTCCGCGTATTGCGGTTCGCCACTCGTGATCACGTTCCCGTCTCGAAGAAGGAAGCTGGAGGAAGCGTCGCGAATGATTAGAAAGGTTATTTGTTATGATTACTTAAGGAACGAGACTGCGGATCAGCTGCTGTAACCCAACGTGAACCATGGCGAAGGTGGCCGAAGTCCTTGTAGGTCTAACAAAGGCGCCACACCCTGCACGAGTTCTTGGGACGGTGTGCTCGGGAGAAACGGGAGGGTCCGAGGCTCCGGGTAGGAGTATCGTAAGTCCGGACACGCACCGAGCGCTCTTGTAATACTTGGAACAGGGCGACCCAGCCAGCATACGCTTAACGTCAGCGTCTTACGTTTACTCCTGGATGACGATGTTGAGCACCAGGTAGCTGTTCCTCGATAGCGTCGTAGGATTCACCAGGCCGATGGAAGTCGTACCTGAAATTGGAAAAGACATTCTTTACTATTTCTCATAGTTTACAGTAGCTTTCAATGATCGGATTGAAAATGGAGTACGGCACCCAGAAGATGCTTTAACAAATTAGCAGAATGATTAACGAGCGTCGCCCCTTGGAGAAGCTCAAAAGTGTTAGGACGACAAGGTAAAGGGGTAGCACGTATAATGTTTCTCACTACTGTACCGTAAGTACTTCTCTATCCGGCTTCTAATACCTGGTAATTGAAACTCAGGGAAACGTGAGGCGACTGAAGCATCATCCTCGTAGGCAAGACGGAACGAGAGCTTGAACGGTTCACGTAGTTTTTGCCGAACGATGGAATTGATAGAAAGGACGAGTGGAAACGGGTACCGTGCGCCTTGCGTAAGATGAGGAGCTGGAAGGGGAGCAGAGGGGCCATCGGTATCGTCGACCTTTGGGTCGACGCGTGCAGGAGGAATCACGCTGGCGTTACACGCACCTTACGCACTGGCAGGCTACTCACGCGTGCACGTATGCCGGGCCTACAACGGCGGCTACAACAGCATTAGGTCGACCCTGCATACCAATGGCATGAGAGGTTTTCGCCCGGCTGAGAAATTCGGTGCGTCCGGTTCATTCTGAGAATAACGCGAGAGCAAGGAAGTGCGATCGATCGCACGAGAAATATTCCCAAGACGATAGAAGCTGCATTTCTTAGAGTGGACCGCTAATCGATTTCGATCCGATCCGCCTGGGGCACTTCCTTAACCCAATCCCCGGTACCCCCACCTCGTCGGCAAAATTATACCGCCTAATTGGCAGGAAAAATAACAGAAGACCTCATTCCCACGACGGGCACGTTCAGATAGCCCGGAGGATCACTGGAAAGGGAGTCCGTACATCCTTCTAGAAGAGGAGCATCAGGAATCAAAGGACGCCCCAGGACAGTGCTCTGACGCAACGTACAGCAACGGCAGCGGCTACCATGAGGTCACATCCTTAACAAGGAACGACGCACAATCATTACGACATCCAACCGAGCATATCTACTGGCTAGGACTTCAGAAGTCTCTTGGTGATAAGTAGAAGTTAAAATTGTCGTACCAGGATGGGCCCAATAAAAGTCGTAGTGCAATGAGGTCGGCGACTGTAAGGTGTTCGGTGAGGACACGATGAGGTGGTAAGAGAATGAAAAAGTCGATGAGGTGGAGGTAGAGGATGAGAGAGTGGGTGCGACCTCGGTGCTACGTGAAATGCGCCTGACGTCCTCCGGAACGTGGTGTTGGAAGAGGCATCCGAGGAGTCAGCGAGGAAGGAGCCAGGTGAGGGAGCCTCGTCGCTGGGTGTAGGTAGCTTCCGGGAGCAGCCATGGCTAAAAGCAAGCATAATGGTTAAAGTTTCGTCCACACGCTCGTGGGTAGGAGTGAAAGGTTAGCAGTATTACGGTTGGACTATAGTTCAGCACCGAGGAGAAGCTGATGAAAGTGCCTCCGTCAAGTCTAAGCGAGGCGGCACGGTGTAGTTCTTCTCCCTGGCTATTGTTCTGAGGTCCAACCTGTTGCATCGTGCGGAGCTGGTCTCTCTCCCGCTCTCTCTGTGTCTCTATGTCTCTCTCTCTCGTCACACACTCCGCTGCCGATAGGACTCATCTGCCTGATGTATCTCAAGAGCCGGCGCTGTCCAAGAAGCACAAGTATCTCGTCCGCAGGTATATAAACTCCTAGGTAAATGCTTGAACGGCTATCGGTACTGGTTTGACCGCACTGTTACCACCCGTTATTACCATTTCGCTAATAGAGTTGCATAACGAATAGGATAGACCCAGGGTACAGATACACTGTACTACTGTTAGATAAACCCTGAGGACGTAGGTACACATTCGTGGCGGTAGCGGCTGTGCCAGTTGCGTAAGCCGCGCAGGAACGGAAAAGAGGGAGATAATTTGCCGATGAAAAAGAAAGCCAACCGATTGTGAGACTGGACGAGGGCTGAAAGAAAAGAAGAAAGGAAAATGAAAGACGAGGATAGAACGTAGACATGGCCCCCTGGACCGTAGAATAAAAATTCATAGAAACTCCAGAGTTCATGCAATTATCGAGCGGCCCATATTTCCGCCTTTTTTAACCATTTTCTTTTTTAATCAATAAATCACTGCTCGCGCGCACGCACGCGTGCACGACTTTACCCGCACCAGGAGTCACGTACCTGCGCCAGTTTGATGTATGGTAATTGATTTCTAGCGTTATCCGAACGATTAGGCAGTTAAAGTCGTGGCGGCCACCATTGCAATCCCGGACTTTTGTTCTCTTCGGGGTTTTCCACTTTTGTTCTATATTTTCGTCCGTTCCTGTAACACACAATATACACAGTTATCTTCTGAGGATTTTACGTGGGGCATTTCTAGGATCCTCTACCTCGGACTTCTTGGTCTAAGTCGGTTACCATTCCTTCGAGCACCTATGCGCCATCGTGTTTATATAATAAAAAGAACGAGCTAGTTGAGCCGGTCTCGCGAAATACCAGCCAGTTACGCAACTCGGGTGAGCGCGGGGCTGGCATTATTCTGGGTTAAATAATATTATGTCACGAGGAAAGTGCGGCTTATGCAATTTAACGCGTGCGTATAGCGTCTGTTTCGGTGCACGTTTCTCCCTCTACGTCCACCTCGCTTTCCTCACCTACTCATCTTTATTATACGATTTTTTGTAATACTAACCGTGGTCCGACAATCCGCCAGCAGGAACCATAGACTGATTTCTCGAGAGGTCATGACCCCACGATTCTTTGATCCTTCCTTCGTCCGTATAATGTCAGCTGGATCCGTTCTCCTCCACCTTCACCTCTTCGTCGACTGACATTTATGAATGAAAGTTTTTGCCAAGTCTGTTACGCGTGCTGAGGTAATACCTCGCGTCATCATAACGTAATAGCGGTCATCGTCCATTTTCATTTCCTGCTGGTATTCTGAAATAATAACAGATACACCTGTTAATCACTTCTTAATAACCTCGCCTATACAAGTGAATTTGGGAAGCTGAATCGAGGTATTTAAACTAGAAGCAAGCTTGTAACTAACCTCCATTTCGTGACTACCCGAGTCAATCGAGTGTTTAAGAACTGAGCTTTTGAATAAGAGCGACTTCCTGTGATCGAGTTTAGACTTTTTTGTCTTTTATTCTTGATTTCAAACTATCCCCGGAACCTCACCGGATTAATTCTCAGTCAAGAAGACATTGAGAACCAGTCAGCTTTTGGATTATTCCTTCATTGATTTACGTAGTAAGCGTATTTCCTCTTTTGAGCTGACACGTTCAGAAGGATCTAGGGGAATTTGAAACGAGCAAAGCGAAGGAGAGAATCTGATTGCGGGCCCGATTGGGCCCATAGAATTCTGGGAGTGGAGCGTAATGACTGTCCAGAAGGAAATTGGCCGTACTTCCTTTAGGGACGATGGTGCGCCAAGCAGTTCTTGTATTTTTTGTTCACTTCCTCCTTCACTTTCTTGTTCAACTTTTTACTGGAGTTGTTTGACCTTGCAGTCACTCGAGAACGGACGATTAGAGATATTCCTGGAAGAAAAATCTTTAGGTACAGAATGAAAAGGACTTTTTATGCAGTTTGGTAATGAATTCACGATAAAAGTATGTTAGTTGCTTAGTGTACGTCATCTAGTACCGAAACTATGGCGGCCATCCTGATCACGTAGGCACTTGCTAAAATTGCCAGGCGAGTACTCATGTAACGTGTTTCGTTTGTGTAAGCACTCACTACGTGATCGAGGATACCCTGACAACTACGTGCACGAATACCTGGACAGCGGCGAAGAACAAACCACGTGTCTTTAAAATTATTCCATTGGCAATTTGACTTTGTTCTTTACCAATCCTTCTAGCTTTCCTCTTCTACATTGTTCAATCCTAATCCCAAATTCCTGAAGTCGTCTCCAGGTAGGGCGGTGGGTCCTGGTGAATTTCCGTCAGACTGAGATTCCCCTTAGTTACGTAAGCTTCGATTGTCGAAATTTTTAAGGATATGAATTCCCTTCTTTGAATTCACTTCCAGCGTACCCTCTTTGCACCCTAACTGTCCTTACTTCCCTTCTACAAGGTTTAGCAACCCTGCCCTAGGAGAATGGATCATCCGATGCGTGAACTAATTCACCCCAGGACCAGTTCCTTTCCTGTTTTTGTTTGCTGTAACCAACGAACGATTTCGTTTCGTTCCATGTTCAAAATTGCTGACACTTGGTCCACCTGAAACGTAACGAAATTATATAAAAATTGTATAACTGGCAAAACAAACTTGAACCTCTAGGAGATAAGTATCAGGATCCGAATGATTCTGCTGAGATCACCGGAAGTACCAAAGAAAATCATCAGGCAAGAAATAAGGTAATTTATGAAGCAATTTGTAACTCACGTATATTAAGTTCATTCCTGTGTGTCGATACCGTGTGAATTCGCCATCTTCTTCAGCCATTAGAAGTAGCGAACGTTTCCACAACTTTATCCAGCATCCTCGTTAAGGATTTCTCTCCCTTATCCACACGTGCACTCACACGCTCGCAGCAACTCTCTCGTTCTCTGACTTTCTGACCCGCAGCATCCACAGCCTCCCGTTAGAGACTCACGTCGGCCCGATTGACATTTGACTGCAAGTATCGAGAGAGATTCGTTTGATCGATTCCAAATGGCGGATGCTGTACTTTAAGCTAGAGCATACTGTAGCATACATAAGTCTTATCGTACTCAACTTGAACAGTTGTATTTTTCGCAAATTTATAAGATAAAAAATACAAGTAGAGAGGAGATTGAAGGAGAAGGAAATCGAAGACGACGTAACGGGCCCGTAAGGGGTCTGGGGGGCCTCAGGGTGCCCCTTATATTCTGTACCGTTTGCGCAATCGCCAGCGAGTTCACCTCGACGCGGTAAGAGCGGATGAACTTTTCCGTATCGGGGACGCTTATGAAATAATCTCCCGCGAATCCCGGCGGTAATGCCGGCTTAAGGTACGTTCACACGATATTTCCAATCTTGGAGTTTATCGAGGCTAAATAACAAATTGTTCGTTACTATCAATAATAAAATAAAATCTCAAAAGATCATACACGACTGGTCCATACGTATAAGTCATTCCGGATGCTGATTGCGTTACTTAATACACGGTATCAATTAAGCCCTCCTGTGAACGTAGCTTGAGAATTCTCGGCACGGGAGTCTGCACGTACTCGTACAGCTACACCTACAGTTACACCTACACCCTGGAGTCTCCGTGCGAGCAGGCGTTCGTGAAGTAAGAAGAGAATTGCGCAAACGGCACCGCAGGCGAGAAGAGAAGACGTTCCTTGCAGAGCAGAAGGCCCATACGTGTCTGAGAGACAGAGATACCTCGTGGGCCTTACGGGCCTCACGAGACTGAGAAAAAGGCGTGCTCTTATGTAACTACGTAATCCGGCTTCTCGATATCGTCTGCAAATTAGTTAGCACAGCCTCCGATAGCGGCGTATCCTTTTGCTCTGACATTTTCGCCGTGTGTAAATATTATTAAACGTAATGACAGACGGGGGTATCTTGATCACGTCTACCGCGTGCGGTTTGGAGAGTCACGGTCCAGGATATGGGAAGAATGAGAAATTGAAGAGAAGAAACGAGAAAAGGAAAGGAAGGGAAAGGACGATCACGGTTATGATCTTCTGTCCTCGTGACACAGAATAAAGTGAGTGCCGCGTGAATGCCTCCCGTTCCTTCCAAGGAAGAGGACAATGGGGACCGTTGCCGCGATACTCTGGGTCACCGAGGACGAAGACGGCAGGTTCCTGGTAGAGTGATCCTGTGGGAAAATTCTCTTGCGTAAGTCCTGACGAGGGGAGAGAGCGCACAAAGAATCCGGTGGGCCGTAGCCACGTTTCATCCCCGTGCTGCCATTATGTTCCGCAATATTTCTTTCTCTCGCGTTACCAGGACACACGACCAGGTAAATATCCTTCTGATCCACCCTGGACCCTTCACGTGAAGCTGAGGGATATTCTCTGGACTAGCTGCAGCCTAACTGCGCGACGTTCTCTAATACCTGAAACGATTTTTAGTTTATTATTGTCCTTGTTGTTATTATTATTCATCAAAATCTCCCACTACGTACCATCAGGATTCGGTCCTATTCAGACTCAGCTTCCAGTTAACGATATTCCGGCTCCGGTATTCTGGCTCCCTCTACTTCTGCTCTCCTGCCTTTTTTTTCTCTCTCTTTTTTTCCTCTTTTTTTTCTTCTTCTCTTCATCTGCCTCCATGAAAGACACACGTGCGTCCACAGAACCCTCGCGCATCCGATTCCGAGGTGAAAAGAAACCTGTAACGGTCGTAGGAGGAGTCGTGGGAAAGCTCTGGAGATCTCGAAGGTTTTAAAGGAACACGGGTCGGCGCATTGTCTGACACACGACCTGTAGGGATGATCGGTTCTGATCGGGACACCACCCCCTTACCTCTCTCTCTTCTCTCTCAGACTGTTCTTCTGGATGTCTGATCCCGTTCAGAGTTTTCATGACCCTCGCAGCCTCCGGACCGTGCTAATAATAGAAGCTATCTTGATTCCTCCAGATATAGTTTAGCTTGAGTGACGCCTCTTGGATAAGGGATGAAATCAAAGAGGGATGAATCTTGATGGAAGCACAGCGAGGAATGCTGAAAAACTGAAGGAGACTTTGGTTTTTGAGATAAGCTTCGAGGGATGCTGTAGCCGGAGGGATGTAACGGGGGATGAAAGGGACAACTACGGGGAGGGAAAAGTATAGCGGGGGATCCAATTACCAAGGAGGAGAACCTCATTGGAGGAAGAGGTCCTTTGTTCAACCCTAATGTAGGCCACACGTCCGAGAATGGGGTGGCTAGACCGGCAAATATCAGATGGTGCACCCTTCTAATCCTTCAAAGGATCTTTGACAAGGGCAGAGGAACGCTGCGGGTTATCTCACTCCCTTTTATCTCATTCCTTTAAATTCCTTTGCATTCTCGCTCATTCCTACTTCTATCAGATCCTTCCTCTTATCTCTCTCTCTCTCTCTCTCTCTCTCTCTCTCTCTCTCTCTCTCTCTCTCTCTCGTCTAGTGAATCTTCCAGATGATTTACATACCAAACCATATGCAAATCAACTTGGCCATTCACCGATTCGCTCGACGTTCAAATCCGGTTTCTTCATCCCCCACTGGCATAGAGGACCTACCTGAATGTTCATCAGGCTGCGATTTACCGTCTATTTTTCTTTTCCCTTTATTCATCCCTATCATCATATCATCCCCTATTCATCCAAGAAGTCTGAGAAAACTCCTACGTGGAATGAAATGAAAACGAAGGTAGTGGAGTTTTTGAAATTAGGAAGGTCGTCGGATACGTGGATATTTCCCATGATCACGGGGCACCTGCTCCATCACGATGGGTCCGAATCCCAACGACCCCTGTAGAAAGAGAAAGGCAACAGGATGAAACGAGGGGAAAAAACCCTAAGGGATCCTAAGTCAGTTCGTAATGGCATCGCATCCCCTCGTACGTCATCGATTCTCTCCCCCAGCTCAATTCACCCTCAACCTTTTCAACCCCCCCTCCCGCCCACCCTGACTTGGCATAAATTTACTCACGTGACCAAGGACCACTGTCAAGCCCACTTCCTAGTTACCTCCTGTGGCATTCTGGGATTTCAGATTCTCAAAATTCCGTGAGCACAGGTCCCTGGAAAAAAAATGTAAATATAGCTTCCAGTCACAAAAGAATTTATGCATCTGTATCTACAGCAACTTTATGTAACGTTACCTCGTTCAGCTTCATCCCTGCAAGATAATTTGATACGGAATGAATTATTGGTCGATGAATGTGAAAGATTTTCCTTGAGATGATCCAAAAGCAATTTGCGCCAGGGTGTGGTCAACCAGACCGTGACCTACGATCTTTCAGGTTGTCTTTTTCCTTTCACGACCTACACGTTCACGTGAGTTGTTCTCCTGTCTCATTCCCATATTTTTTTTTCTCCAGGGAATTCGATGGACCAACCAAGAGGAAGGAAGAGACCACTGGCTCGTAGCACTAATGATGCTTTCCGAGGGTCCGGGTTGTGCCGAGTTATGCGAGACTTAGTTAACTTGAGTGGAGCCCCGCCTCCTAGTCGACCAATAAGAATTCGGTCGCGCTTACGACCTGGCACACTCCGAAGAAAACCACTCACTTTGGTCCATAACGGCTGCTGGATCCTAGAACAAAATATACCAAGTCAGATGCGTTCTTATACAAGGATACTGTAAAGATCAAGCCGGGAAGACGCAGACTAAACATTTAGATAACTATTTGAATTATGACAATGTAAAATCTTACTGAGATTAAAATAACAATGTATACTCATAGTCACAGGAAGTCTCAAGCGCGCTTTGTGCTGCCGATCGAACATCGGTCTTGATCTACCTTTTAAATAGTACTTCCACTGACCATACTCTCTTCGCCATCCTGACAGTATCTCTCATCTTAACTCCTTAGACGATTTAGAATTTAACATTGTCAGAAGTGATGTCTATTGTTAGCAATATGAAATGCAGCTATATATCTATATTTCATAATAAGCAGATTTTGTCTCATTTGACAATTGTTGATTTAAAAAAATGACGTACCTATTGATTTTTGAGAATTTTCAAATATATCTCCAATTTCAATAAAAAATAAATACTTTAAAAAAATATCTAACCGAAAGGTGAAAGAGTGAGAACCCCTGAAGACAAATGCGTTGGCTCCTTAACCGTGGAAAATCAACAGGTCCCTTAGTCTCCTTCGGTAGGCACTATAAGAGACGTCCTGCGGTGAGGATAACTGCCGCAAGGATAACACTCCTCTCCTCTCTAAGTTTTCATCTCCACGTGTTTCCCTTCTTCCCAGCCTCCCAGCCATTAGTTAACTTGAATTTTCCATGACAGTCCGAGAGTGTCGCTGCACGTGCACCACGAGCTGCAGAATAGGAACACTCCGTTTAGGATGCTGTTTACAATCCCATCATCTACATTCCACGGACCCTTCCAGTGAGATGATCAGTAATGATTTTACAGATGACTTCAAGATCACAGAAAAATGAAGATAACTCCTAAAAAGAAAAAAAAATCAGTTAAAAGATCTATAAAGAACCGAAAATTTTAATAAAAAAAAATAATACCTAACAGATAATCTTCGTTGGTCAAGAAAGTCTCAATATTTGTATTTCCCTTGTCAAATTTAACAATCTCTTAGCAATGGACCATCAACACGTTGAAAACGTTCTTCCTTCCTTGCACCAAGATGCAACCCTGAAATATCAGTATACTCGGTGCGCGGCGATTTCGCCTAATTATCGGCGAAGAGGAAGCCGTTCCCGTTATTCGGCATCGAATATAAGCCTCCAGGCTCCGGGTTGAGAGAAGAACGAGAGAAGAAGGAAGAAGAGTTAGCACGTGAAGATAAGAGAGAGAGAGAGAGAGAGAGAGAAAGGATACAAGATGGCGAATGTATCGTAACGAATGGCCGGCGTTGAAGAAGCGGTTCCCATGGTGATTAGAGTCGTCCGCCGATAGCCCCTCGGTCAGGTCAGTTAAATCATTGCACGGCGTGTGTCCCCCGATTAAACCAGCATTCCAGTCGACTCCCTCTTCGCATAGCCCAGCACCCGCCTCCCTTCCGTCTCATTATCATCTAGATAACGGCTAACCCCAGCAATCTCAATGATTCAGCCATCATCCATCATCTTCTCTTGTCCGGTCCTGAAGAGTCAGCCGCTGCCTGACTGCCAAGTGCATACATATAATTCTAACCTCTCTTAATAATAATGATAATCTTAGTCCTAATCGCGATTATAACAAACATAATTGAGCTCGATGAATCGACTGGACCTTTTAACAGTCTTGAGTAAACTTCTACATTTTTATAATAACACACTCGAACGTATCTGTGTCTCCAGAATGGACCAGGACGACCATTAATGGCGTACGGTCTTGCAATCAATCAGAGAGACGCTTACGATTATGCGAGCTAGTTAACGAGGAAGACGAACGAGACGTCTTCCCTTGGCTGAATACTAATTCACGAGGAACACGGCTCTAGTGCTTCATGATTAGATGACGCTTAGGCCCGCCCATGTTGAAACCTTCAGCCTTCCGAAGATGGTACAGCTGAATGCTGGGTGTACGTGATCCGGAGGATGACCTTTCCGTGGAATAGAAGACCAAGACTGGGAGCTGAAAGAAGGCAGAAAGAAGAGATGAAATATAACGGTAATATCGACTGGGATAAATAATTATAATTATAATTAACTTACCGGAGCAGTGAGTAAAGAAATGAAAATAATAGAAAGGAATGATTAAACGGATTGAGGAGTAAGGTGTCCCGGAAGAGGCTTGCCCAGGAGACTTCCGGTAGACGAAGATTCTCTCGTGAACGTAAGCAGCCAGGAGAATACTTGAGCATCGGGCTTGATAGTGTACGTACGGCGTAATGGCTGCTCTTTACACAGGAAGAGGAACAGGTTTCTTCATTTTTTCAAAGTTATCGCTCACCTTAATCTCCGGCTGGATGCTGTGGTCGCTGGATGCCGTAGCAGCGCTAGGCCGATGTCCGTTCACCAGGATTTTTTATGACAAGTAAGAATCAAAGATACAAAAGATGGACGTGCGATCGGCTCCTGAAAAAGATAAAGGACGAAGGTTAGAGATAGATAATGGAAAAGGAGGGCAATTCAGAATCTGGATGACACATAAGAGGAGGGAGCGAGGGATTTCTTAGAGCTTTAAGCTAGACAAGGATCTGCGCCACGCCCCGATCCTTCAGCCAGAGGCGATCCTGCGTGATCCTGCGGCAGGATAGGGATTATCGTGGTTCCGACGCAGGTGTCCGGACGCCGGGCGTCCAGCGGCGTCAGGAATGTCCGCCGAGAGATGCGGGCTTTTGGAGGAGAGTTCTTCGCAGTATCCAGAGGAATGGAGAAGAGTGAGGTAGGTGGAGAAGGAGGAAAAATGATGGCCGAGGAGAAGGACTCCTTCCAGGATAGGAATGCTCCGTCACCAGACCGGATTAGTATACCTACGAAATCCCTCCATATAGGAGATGAGATCTTGTGTACAGATAGGCGAAGGATACAGTGCGCTACGCGGCTGGGATAACGGATAAAAAAAGGGAAAGAAGAAAGAAGGGAAAAGTGATGCCTCCTTGAATGGAGATGAAGATATAGGCCGGGAGCGACGGCAGCAATACAGCACAGCCACCGCCAATGATCTCGGGTCTTAAAATGGGCAGGCGTGGGCGGCCTGTGTACCCAAAGATCAAAGGAAGGGATGCTGCGCGATTGAAATATTGAATACACCCGCTAAATCCTTTTTCCTTCCAGCCTCTCGTCCCACATAGTCCCATCTCATCTCCGGGTTGTCAGGAAAAAAAATTAATAATGGCAGCCACCGTGAACCTCCATGCAAAATCCAGATACATTTTGGTCCAGCGCAAAAAGTTATTTCCTCCCTTATTCCAACCCCATGCGTAGGTGAGTGACTTTAGCCATCCTTATCCTCTTCTTCTTTAGAGACCTCCCGCAACGCTCTTCTCGGTTGGGTTTTATTTTTAATTTTTTCTCAGTTATCCTTTTCCAAAAAATCCGGCTGTCCCTCTCTCGTCATCTCGTGCCAGATCCAGCTCAGATTTCGAAAAACGAAGCCTGCAATAACACAGTCACCAGAAGATGCATCTGCGTTCTGCGTCCTCTCATCTCGTAGAACTCCAGGAGATGCCGATGGACGTCGTCGCAGTCACCAGTAGGTTTCGCAGGCAGCTGCCACCCTCTGATCCTGAACAAACAGTAATCGTGGGTGTTGGATTACCTTTTGGTATCGAGGATCACTGAAGCAGTCCAGAGTGTCGGGTCGCAAAGATTCCGCAGGCCTAGACCGACTCGGGACCTCGGTGCGCCTAAAATCGAATGGGCATAAAATAAAATGACAAAGAACAGACAAGGAATTCCAAAAAAGCAGACAAAGTCCTGCTTTCCAGTTCCGAATGGCAATGTATAAATACCGCATTAGTATACCAGGAGCATAGAATTGGGAAATGCGAGGTGTACGAATACCCACGGCCGGTCGTCGAACCCAGGGATCCAAAATAAACGTAGCGCAGCCCGCTGATGGTGGTGCACCTAGTGCAGAGTACTCGTTGCACTCATCCAACTTGTCAGGGTCTCCGGATACACGCTTGAGCCTCGCTAGCTTCCAACTTCAACTGCAAGTAGAATCGGAGTACTTTAGAAGCATAATACACAATTAAATCATAATGGCTAGACTAGCTAATCGGCGTTCATCCAGAATCACCCTGAAGAGCCTACGAGACGAATCGTCCAAGACTAAAGGATCAGCTGGAGGATGATGAGAATAAAAAGAAAGCAAATCATGCATATCTCCAGTGGGTAACTACGTGCTAGTATACACATATGTCTAAGCTTGCACGAGTGCGTGAACTGGTACGTGAGATACAAGCAGTATACCAGAAGAAAGAGGATGCGGTGCAAGGGGAAGTACAAGGAAGAAGTGGGTATGAAATTGAGCATTAAGGAACCCGGTGGGTGAGATCATAATGGCGGGATGAAAGTCAAAGTTCATAGGAGGAAGAAGCGGAGGCGGGTGGAGACGAGGTACTCCTGGAACCGATCGAACAGTCATGCATGGTAGTAGGTGATCTTTGGATGGGACGTGTGCGGAGAATGAAAAGATACGAATGCATAACGGAAATTGGATGGCAGTGCTGTACGCCGTACGAGTAACAAGTGCGAATGAGTTGGCGCGAATCGTGGGACGAACGGATGACTAAAGTCATATTAATAGCAGCGATAGTTCCGCGACGATAAGTCGTTAAGTGACGTTTACACGCAGCGACGTGTTTACGGGTTCCTGGGAGTCGGCAGCTGCTCCGGGAGATGGCGGCAGCGGTAGTCGACCTCCTATCCGCCCGTCAGCAAGGTCCAAGTTGGGGTCAGTGTCAAGTGGCTTCTGGAAGATAATTGAAAGAGTTATCAGGGGAAAAACTTTCCTGGCTACTGTTCCTCCGCTCTCACTTTCATCCTCTTTGATTCAACCTACCTCCCCCTTCGCTTCACCTTCCCTCCATGGGATTTCCCCGGTGTTTTCAGGCTCTCCTGTTCCACGTAGGGAAGGAGGACAAAACTTGTTCGTTAAAAACGAAGCACACTGACTGGACCTTGAGTATGTGGTGTGCGTTACCGGTTTGACTGGGTACAGCCATTTAAGATTCATAAGCGGCTTGGTAAATGAGATGCTTGAAACATTCAAAACAGCAAGCGTAGACGGAAGTTCCCGGATTCCATTAGGATGGATCAGTAACAAGGAGCCAATCATCCTAGCAGATGCGGGTACTCTGAAACATAGCAAGATCAGTTTTCGTGCATATCTCTAAGTAACTATAAGGATGATTCTGGATCATTTACCAAATGGACCAGAAAGATGAAGTCCGCACGGGAAACTTACTGAAATATTTAAGTTGCACTGTGCATCCCGACACAACCTCGAAACGTGGCAACGTAGGCTGGAATGCGGTTAGTTTAGGACGCATCGCGATGAGGCGAGGTGAACGGTTGGAGGAGACGAGGAAGACGAAGAAGAAGGATCCTTCCGAAGACGATGTACCGGGACTAAGGAAGGATGTGAGAGAGAAAGAGCGGAAGGAAATGAAACCCCTAAGTAATGAGCATTGGGTCGGATTGTCCTAAGACGTCCCGACGCCGGCCTCTTACTTCAGACGAATTCGCAGCCGGGGTCGAGGAAGGTGAAAGGAAGCGGGAGAGCAGATTCAAAGCCAGAGAGACAGGCCGATTACTATAAGCGTGAGGGTAAAGGGGAAGTAGGGGAAGTGGGGGAAGAAGGGGGGGACTCCTTAATTGGCTCGGCGTCTAGCGCGTTAGGCCAATTGCCTACGTAACCGTTGCACGTAACATCGACGCTTCCCACACGTGAAGCCATGTCTGTTATCCGGAGCAAGTGTCTTGCTGGCAGCCAGCAGCGCAAATTAGGAAAAAGAGAAGGCGATAACAGGTGCTCCCGTATCTACGGAGGTCTATGATAAGTCGACGCCACGCGTCGCTTTGCCGAGTGTGACGTCGCCTTTCGCACTTCTCGAGTGCCTACATATGTGATCAGCTGCGTCGAGACGGAAGTTAATGGAAAGTACCCCCAAGGTCAGCCGGTCGGTATTTGGCATTCCATCTCCGACGGTACCTATATCTTTCCCTTACAGCGATTTTTAGTTCTTTGTCAATGCTCTTTATTGGCAGCGACAATAAAAAGATCACGGCAGCCTGCAGGAGGCGGGAGGAAAATTGAGCCGGTGGCGCTGTAGTCGACGTGACGCAAGTTAGGTAGGATCGGTCGTTTGAAGGTGATGAGGTCTCCAACCTGCTGATGCAGTCGAGATGAGGGACAAACAGGAGGAAATATTGTTGTCGATCTTCCCGTCTGCCTGGAGGCTGTTTACGACCGGTACGGAACATTGGTGGATCGGTGCATCGTACCGGAGACAAAGCGTGTTTTTCAGAAAGCAATTAGCATGCGAGGCACACTTGCGCATTAAGAGCCTCCTGATATCTTGTCGGTCCGAGTGGGTATACACTGCGTAGCACTTGGTAGCAAGATTAGAGACGCCTGATGGTAGAGGAAGAGGCTGGCGATGTTGATCAGGGTCCAGGATGCTTCTGATCTTGCGGTTTCGCTGAGTCCAGGTTGGTGGAGGGAATGTCCTTCCATGGTGAGGAAGCTCTTTCGCTTTGGAGAGGCACGAGGTCGAGTCTGCTTATTATCGGAGATGGTACCGGCGTCAGCGAACCATGAAGGCCGTCGCTTGCTCCGAGAGAGACCAGATCTCTCACTGTTCTCACTCGCCATCTCGATCCCACCTTTGCGAACGAGCGATACGCTGGAAACATGCGTGTGGATGAGCGAGAGAGAAAGAGAAAGAGAGAGAACCTAAGCGCTCTTCGTTTCCTTTCTCTTTTTTAAGCAAGCCCACGAAGACAAAACATGCTGCGAGTGACAAACCAGGTCAGCCTCATGGATCGATCCTTTCTCCCAGTCTCGAGTCAGGATGCATGCAGATCGATCGATCGAACGATCGACCCATCCGGACCAGGAATCGATCCCTGGACGCTTCCCGGCGTCCTTCGATCAGAATCTCTTGGTTTCCTGGAACCTTGATGAGGTCTGTCTTCCGCGAAGGACCAGCTCTGCTCGATTCAGGAGACCTGGAAGACTCCGTAGACTGGCGGCCGTACGGTATCGAGTGACGCGGAAACTTTTTCATGGACGCTCCTTCCTTCGAGCTGCCCATGTGTTTGAACCTCCAGTGTTGCATTGTCGCAAGTGGCTGAGCCTGAAAACAGTCAACGGTTAAGAAGGTGGAAGGTGGAAATACCGCGTGGTCGCCTTTCCAGAGCGTGCCGGATCGACTAACTGTTCTTCTACCGGTCGCCTTAATACCTTTTTTTTTATGATTATCAGCTCAGGGATCGACTTCCTGGCCTGATCGATCCGTCGCAGAATTCCAAAGCGACGTTGAGTGCTTCCGTCATCTGGTCCCGCCCTCGAGGAACAGTCGCTTACAAGGCGACGGAAGGATAAGAAGAGCTCAGGGCGGTAGCGGGGAATAAACGAGGAAATGAGCAAACGAACGGTAGGGTCTTCGGTGACCCTCGTTTGCCCTGAAGCCAAAGGAAGTCTGAGCACCGATACCGTAGCTGGACTCCCTCCAGCAGTCTACCGGAAACGTTTCCCGCGAAGCTTTGGAAGCTTGCTAAAGCTTCCTCGGAAGCCCCGACCTCTCCCTCCAGATCCCATCAGCCACCACTCTTCGGAATCCTGAGAACCAGAAGCAGTCCTCCATCCTTCTTTCTTCTGTTCTACGCTCATTCCGTTATCGACTTCACCTCCGTATAACCGTACTCTCTGATCCAAGATCACCTCATGATCCAAGACCTACGCTGACTCCAGAGGAAAGCCAGGTCGCTCGTCTGCCTGTCTTTCAGACCTGTCCACGTAACTGATGCACTCCTGGGTCTCTGGGTACTCGACGAGTTCTTCAATGCCAGTAGGTAGCGTCAACCGGAAGCAGTAGAATTCAGACTTTCGACTGGATGAGGATAACTGCAATCAGTTATCAATCATTAATCATAGCTATCGGACAATGACAAAGCACTGGTGACGTAAAGACATATATCCGTTTAAGCAAACCAAGCGAGAATAGATTATGTGAATATAACGTACCAAAGAATTGTCTAATCATTTCTCGATAAAGTCGAGATTAGTCGAAATTGATGCTCGATAGAAAAATCAAAAAGTGAAATCAGTCATTTTTTCATCTTTCCTATACTTCCATAGCGAAATGATAAAGAGTGAGTTGCCTTTGTATTTTTTTCTGACATCCTGTACTTCACCGTCTGTATATTTATCTCCTTTGCCTGCATGGACACTTCGTATATACAGATTGCTACCATACGTGTATGATGCATATATGGATAATATACAAGTTCTCCTGTATCGCAGGTTCTAGAAGGATCATGAGGATGCGCAATTCACACAGCGCAGAATGTGAAGCCCTGGACGTACACGTATCTCTAATGGCGGTATGTCGCTGGTATCAGGACGCTTCCGGTTCCGGCAGCTCTGGCGCCGCGTTGTACGATAAAAACGTCGAATACGGTTTAAAAAATTTTACTGGACGAAGACGTCTTCCCTTGGTCTTGCTCAGTCAAGAATATAGGGAGGTTTACGAGCGTGGGGGAGGCGAAAGTTTTACATGGGTAAGGATCGTTACTCAAAAAAGACCGGAAGTCGGTTGATGGTAGGAAGTGAATGAGGAACGCCTGAACCTTCGGAAGGGCGGTGGTGTAGGTGTTGAAGATGGTGAGAGTCGACCGCGTGAACGGCCGACCCTGGTGAATGTTTGAACATGTCACCCCATTAACTTATTATCGATTGTGGCTTAGTCTGTATTGGGGTTAACGTGTGTAACGGGCTGTAGGGGTTGATACGTACATTCCTGTAGGTATACAGATATATGTAAACATATATAGAAATATAGGGGTGGTATATATAATGGATGCGTGTACGAGAAGGTGGGTAGAACAGTTCCACTGAGAGAATTGGTTGTTGGGATGTGAAGAGAGTAGTCGTTGGGGGTTGGTAGAAGCTCGATTCGAAAAGGGAGGAAAAGGGTAACGTTAGAGGAGGAAGAGATGGGTGGTAGAAGGGTGGCTCTGACGCAAGCGGAAGTGCCGGAAGGGGCGTTCCGGAAGGGAAGAGCTTCGCCGGTCTGATATTCCAGCTACGCTGCCGGATGCCATCTCCACGTTCACCCTCTGAATTTTCTTGGAAATTCAAAGTTCCCAAACCACCGATTTCAACTACCCTGTATCCAAGTCATCCCTTAGGTATCACTTGTTTTTAGGGTTTAGGTATTTTGAAATTTTGAAAAATTCCGGAAACGATCATTGACTAAGAATCGATATCTAGATGGAGAACAGACTGGGTGATATTCCTCAGATCTGATTTAGATAGAAGACCAAACAGGGCTACCAGGTCCGTCCTGGTATCGGAAGTTTCCGTGGGTGTCATGAACTGGATCGTGGGAGAGAAGAGAGAGAGCACGAAGGAATCGGACGCCAGGATAAAAACGGAAAGAATATTTTGCAGTGGGGTGGTGAAAAAAAAGGGTGTTTGCGTAACGAGGCCCTTCGGTAAATCCGAGCAGAGCGCCGTCGCCATGACTATCGATCCTTTCCAAGTTCCAACCGTGCCAAAGGTTGGGGGTTGGTGTCGAGGGGTTGAAAGGGACCTTGGTGGGGCAGGGGAGGCTCTTCCGGAGGGTTGGGTGGTTCGTGGGCTTCGCTCGAGGGTGGTTGATGACGTATGCGGAAGCTCCCAGCGGAAGCACGCGGGACTCTGCTCAATTTCCGGCATCGCTGGCGAACGCCAACGGGAGAGGGTTGAAAGCACCGGGAGGGTGGGTCGTGACGTTGACGTTAACGGCACTAGTGGTGACGGTAATGTCTGTGAGGAAAACAGGAAGTCAGTCACATATTGAAAGTTCCAAGCTCCACGATCGGGCCATATACTATTTACTAGAATTCGCTTACCACTTGGCACCCCTGGTCCTAGGTCCACTTCCTGAATAATTCACAAGTTTTGACAATTGGTAATTTCACGTAGCTATCTTCTACGAGGATTTAATCTTTCACTGAGGTTCACGGTCAAAAGGTCGACAGGTCGCTGGAGGTCGAAGATACGTCGAGGCTGTAGCACGTACATAACTTTCTGGAAGAACGTATTAGCGGACGCAGCAAGAAGGATCAAAAAGTCAAAGGATGACAGGAGGAGTACCGGGGGAAGGAACAGCGGAAGAGAGAGACCAGCAGAGAGATACCAGGGGGGCTGAAGGTGGAGGTCGCTCAAGAAGGGCTCAAACGAGGAAATTAACCTCCACCTTCGGCTTAACGTTCGAGCCTGAAATGCTTTGTGCTAGGTAATCTCAGCAGGGCGTGGGCCCCCTCTTCCGACAACGGATTAACTTAATAGTGAAAAATGACGCCCATGCTGGATCGCGCTTCCTTCTTCAATCCTTCAGCTAACCTTCTTCCTTCCTCATTCCTTATTCCTCGTTCCATCACTGGACAAGTTCCTCCAGCTTTGAGACCTTTGTCCTGCCTCGTGATTTAGTAAAGATATCTTGACATTTTAGATCTCATCGGTTCCAGGTACATGCGTCATTCGATACGTCATTCGATACGTCATTGATACCTATTGACAAAGAATAATCAATTATAGACATTTGCATAATAAAGAATTTTTACAAAAAATAATAATTGTACGGCAGATTGCATTGACTTTGTACGACTTTACTTGGCTTCTTGACTAACCGTACCGAAATAGCCAAAAGAACTTACGTAATGGCGCGAGCCAAGGCAAAGCACAGCATAATCGCAGCCGTCCGCACAAGCAGCCGACTGAGCGACCGATGCTGAATTAACAATTAACCGCAATTAGGACTTAACCTACTTCCCAAACTCGACTAAGCCGAAACCATGCGGTGAACTCCATCGGCGTCATCTTTGCCGTTGAACGAGTGCCGTTTCTTTCCGGAAGTGTAGGATCTTTGAAAGGCAAAGTATAAGCTCTGAATCCCATTTTGTGAAACAGTTGATGTTTGATTTTGATTAATTTTACGGTAACCTTCCTGCGTCCTGGTACAAAGTAATATAAACTCCTGGGGTCCTAATACCTTCCCGGAAGTTAGGAGCGCCTGGGATCCTCCGGAAATTGACCAGTCTTTAGGGATTAACCTGAAAACTTGCCATTTCCGGGATTAACTACGCTCGCTGCTTAATTAGACAGGCTCAACCTTTAACCTGTAACCATAATGAATTCTTGGAATGATAATTTCTCAATTATTTGCCCAAAATAATTCCAGCTAATGAACAAATAAATATCTAAGAATTAATAATAAATAAAATATATGTCACTCTTGTTACGTGACGGCGTCCCGACGTTCCTGCTCCCTGAGACGTTCAGTGTAAGTGTAGCGACTAAATTGTCGTCGGTTTGCGACGGCCGAATGTCTAATTGAGATCATTTCGACTCAGTTTGTATCAATCTAGCCAGGCTGCTGATGTTTTGACCGCACCAAGAGATCTTCTCCCGCAATCAGTATCCAGTGAGAGACTTCAGAAGTACTGCGGATCCACTTCATCCCTCATAAAATGAGCGCATTCCAGAGAGGAACCTCTTGACTCAGTGAGAAGTAGGATATTCAAGGATTGCCGTAGGATTCCTGAGTAGGCAAGGGACGATTTTCATCGCAACGAACGGACGACCCCACTGGAGTGTTAATTCAGGCAATTTGCGACGTCGTGCTCGACCTATTCCCAAGCTGCACCACGGGTAGACTCGCAACGAATCGTTTGGAATTTTACGATCCAACACTAGTTAATGCGTACAGATATAAAATACATTGACAAATCTGATCATTGCATAATAAAAATACCATGAACAACAGTCCGACTGATTTCACTTACAGCATCAATATCGTTCTGTTAATTATTTAAGGTTATGTATACCAACCTGAAGTTGGCTGTTTCCATGTAGTCTCAAGAGCTCGTAATCGATGTGGCGGAAGGTATCGTATTTCTCGTTTCCAAAATCGGGGACGAATTCACAGGGGTACAGGATCTTGCGACATTATAGCCATAGAGAGGGAAACCGCAGCCGGAGGATGAAGCAACTGCCGATGGTGTCGATGTTCGCGTCGAAAGGGTTCGCGTGTCGCCGTCGTTCTTAATCCTGGGTGAGGACTCGGAATCCTTGAGGTACATCGATATCCTACGGCAGTAATATGGTATACGTGTAGTCACGAGAGCGGCTTAATAACGAAGGAACATTACAGGGAGCGTGGTAGTATCGGTATTTCTTGCGGTTCTTTGTCCCGCAGTCCGTGAACTAACCTCACCTGTGCCTCGACGTTCGCCGCTCCAGGTAACTCGATCACGCGTGGCGATGTGGCGGCATGGCGACCCTGCGAGAGATCGGGAGAGCGAGAGAGACCAAGGCTTGAACCTTCCTTCGGATCAGGACTCACTCTAACCTCCACTGATCGAGTCTCCTTCGCTTCCGGTAGGGATACCAGACTCCTTTACGTCCCATCTACCTGTTCTCATCTTCTAAAGACTTCGTATAATCATGGATCAGCATACTCGGGATGCTGCAAGGTAAGGTAAAGAGAATTTTGAAAAATGATAATTTCGTTATTTTAAAATTAATACTTTTTTGACACCTACCTGAGGAACTCGAACGTTCTCTTGATTTTGAGAAATTCTCTAGTGGAATCTTTTCCTAGTAAAAGGTCATTGCAGCTATGGTATGAGATTGGCTGATAGAATGCCCAGACTGCATAAACTATAGAAAACTGCATAGGGAAGTTCTCAAGTCTAGAGTGTAGAGTTTGGCCATGGGATTCGTGGCGTACGGCATAGGCAGGATCCCGTAACGTGTCAATAGCGTCTTCTACGGGTAGAGAGAAGGGTCGAAGCTACGGTTATGGCTGCAGGCATCACTCTACGTTCTATCCTATATACGTAACGCTCGTGAATACGGAGAAAATCGTGTGTGCGCCATAAGCGGAAGAAGAGGCAGAGACGAGGAGCACAGAGTGAAGTTGGTCGAAGAAGAAGTGGAAGATTGCGGTATACGCTTGGCAAGTACCGCAAACGACTACGTCGCGATCCTGCCCTCCGATCCGAGGAGCAGCAACGGAGCAGCAGCTTTTTGCACGGCCAGGGTGACCCAATGAACGCTGGAAACGGTACCTAGATACTCGGGAGCACAGCATCCTCGCCGTTCCGCGGTGTTCCCTGACGATGGTCACTGCTGCCGTCACTTCCCACTCGAAGATGAGCGTTTCGTTTTCATTGGTCAGTGATTCGCAAACCCTTTTTTTTTCTTCGGATTCCAATCCCGAGGATTCTGTGCAAGAGTCTCTTGAAATTCAGGACGATGATTCCACTGTAAAAAGTTTCAGGAATTCTCTTTCTCCTTTTTGCTTCCTATCCTGCATCTTCAATCAAGTATGACGATATAGTAGAACCGGAAATTCCCGAACGTTGACGTCAGGCTCAACTTTTCCTCAGCCAACTTCACTCCTCAGGAACATACTTCTTGGTAGACCCCATCTGAAAAACATTATATTCCTCGATTCAAGGTATCGGTCTTGTTACCAAAAAAATAGTTAAAAAAACAAAACAGGAAATTTACTTTACCAGGCGAAATAATCGATTCCTCACTCTCGTATCGACTTGTTCCAACTCTTCTGGTGATCCAGCTAATCTGAGTAATCCAGGATGTTGGCTCCCGTCCCGCAGAGGGAGCTCCTGTTCTTTAATTATTCATTAGCCGGTCATCGACTAATTAACGAGCCTCTAGGACTAATTGGGTATCGATGATCGATCGAAAGGGGAATGCAGAGCCATGTAAAGGCCATTGTCCTTCGTCTCTATGGTCTTTCATGGACGTTCAGCGTCGTCTCCTGAAACTCATTGGTCAAAAGAATTGATTGAATTTTACGTCAATGGAATTAATACTCGTGTCAGTCATTGATATAACAAAAATACTATGGACATTCATCTCCCCGACCAACCCCTCTGGTGAGGTAACCAGCTGAAACAACATAATTAAAGGGCTGTGAAAAGCGTGAATGCGTCGCGACGCTCTGACGCAGCACCGTCTCCCACGAGTGTCTTGTATTTTTTTTAAAATTTTTTCTTATTATCATCCACTACTGCGTCGTTGCTATATTATTGCTATAGGTGACTTTTCAATGCAAACGGTAGTTACGTGTACGTGTAGATACACGATATTTTATACGATTTATTCGAAACACTCGAGATACGCGCGAAATACACAGCGACTACATTTTATCGCGTAAGTGCGATGTCTATTACCGATCTTTCTTCTTGTTTCGGAAATAAATAATTCTTATCTGTGACGTCACGGTATCCCACACCCCTTATCAGATACCTAACGACAAACTGCTATTATCGGATGTAGATATCGAAGATCCAAGAAATTCGAGTGGAAAATAAATAAGGTACCTGATCTTGGAACTACTTGAATGTCCTTGAATGATTGTGATGCGAACATTTTTTTTTTGTCAGAACGAAAAATACGGAAATGGGACGGTATCGATAAATTCCTAATACACAGATTTCATCGAACTCGTTAATTGTCAGTACACAGTCAGTTAATAAAAATTTGATTTTACTTTGGACGCTATACAAAATTTTTAAGTTCTCTACGTTTCTTGGTGACGTATCAATCTGTAGACATTAAATTGATACGACCGGGTATTATCATAGATACGCAATATTGTCAGGTACCTAATTTAATTCGTGATAATAAATATCAGTTTTATAGACGTGCTGAGCGTTTGATTCCATAACCTAACATTAAACACTTGAGATAATTATTATTGGAAAAACCCAGTTGACGATTTACATTTATTGCATCAGTGTACTCGTATCGTCGTTAAAAAAAATCCTATCGAATTATGTTTCGAATCACGAGTCAAAAGAATACTGTAATTGGATCAATACCAGATGGCAAAATGACAGTTTGCACAGTGAATGATGATTTTCAAAATTTAGTAATTCGAAATCAGCGAAAGACTAAAAAAAAGATGGAACGGATAACGGAGCAGAAATAAACTTGAAGGGGGGAATGAGTAAATGTCAAGGGAGGCTGAGCTTTTTTTTTACGCGGTCGACGTTGTGCTTGCATAATGGTCCGTGTAATCAGCAGCGAGTGACTGTCACCGGTGCGACGCTCCTTCACTGTCTCTCTCTCTCCCCACTAAAAATCTCTCTCTCCGACTCGCTCACTAGCTTGACAACAATAGCGTCAGGGTGTATCATTGTTCGGCGCGACCATAAAGCTAGCCCAGTCAACGTCCCTCTTGCCGCTGGTGCTGCCACACGAAGCATCATCGTCAGTATGGTGCAATACTTTAATGCGGCTCCCCACGCTCGGTAAAATCTCATCATTTAGAGTGGCTGGATGCAAGAGCGCCTTGGCCCGGTGTGAAGACTCCTTTATACAAAGCTTAGGTTACAAAGGAACCCGACGACGTAGCTGGACCTTTCGCAGCTTAGAAGAAAGCACGTCTATCCGTATGTTTTTCGACGGCAGCGCACCCTTTGGTAACAGCAAAACACGTAGGTGTCGTCCTCCGGGTTCTTAGAGGATGATGGGGATCGAGCAAGCTATCCTGGAGGACCCAGGATCGATTCCCTCGAAAATTGAGCAGCTCCAGACGTTCCTCTTCTACGTCCCTTGGGAACAGCCACTGATAAAAGCAGCTACCAGGAAGGGCTGATTCGGCCGCTAAGGGTTGAAATCATTGTTAAAGGAAAATTCATAGAGGTGGGAGGAAATAGTAGTGTGAGCAATGGTAGGCACTGGTAGGTGAGAGGACTTGGCCACGCTCCAAGGGGTAGTTTCGGATATATAGATCCCGCCACGTGGTCTAGTTAAAGGGTCGAAGGGAGAGGAGAGGATAAGGGTGCACGTGGGTCCAGGGCTTAAATTGCATTCTGCATCAGGAAGGGTGCCACAGGGTACAAAGGAAACCGGAGTACTAACCAGGGCATTAGCAGGAACCCCATTTCCGACAAACAACGTTCACCCCCACGGCAAGAACCGGCTGGAACCCAAAAGGAGGAGAGGGCTGCCCCTGTACATCGTTTGATATTGATTACCAGGGTAAGCTCGAGGAGGAGACCAGCCCCCGATTTCATACTCCGATTGGCAGCTCACCCTGTCCGATATCCCCGATGGCCCCTTTGAAGTCGAAGGTCGCTTTCCAAGTGGCGACGAAGACTGAGCGTCGACCTCTGGTAACTACTCCAAAATCAATTAAACTTCCTGGTCGACGTATCTCCGTCATCTGAAACATTGATACCAGATCACGTCGGAGTTTCTCGACCCTTCGACCTCCCAAGTTTACAATTAATGGTTTTACCTTGAAATGTAGAAAAGGAATTTCCATCAGCATAAAGCTCGGTGTGACCTCGCTGAAAGTAAAGATAAAAGTGCCGTCACCGGTTCACGCATAGGTCAGAGGGTCATCCATGTGTGTACCCTATACATCCGCATGTCTCTGGAGTCTCCGGTAAACCCGGATTGATTCGCTCACGGGGAGACTCGCACCCTGGGGACCGTTCCCAGCTGCGCCACGAATGACTAATACGCTAAGCGCGCACTCGGGGTGCGGCGAGATTTAGGGGGTTGACGGGGGGTCGTAGAGCGGTTATGCTTGAAACTGCTGAGTTTGTGCTTCACCCTCTGTGCGAACCCCCCTGGTCCACAATCTATCCCTCTGCTAGGCACTACATCTTTCTTCCTTTTCTCCCACCAGAATTCACTCGATTACACCCCTGAACGCGACGGACCCAAATGCCGTATAAACTTGGCTTGCGGCCTTTTAATTTCCAATTATAATGAAAATCCAAAAAATCAAAATCCATCTTACAAGACATAAACATGAGCTACAGAGCTGTACGATAACTAGACCCGAATAAAATCGTGAGAGTGGCCAAGTAAAAGAATTAAAATTAATTAAAAGAGGGGATGCTGTTAACAAACGAGAATTTAAACAGACCCCATTAACGATGCTTACTGGTCCACGAGGTAAATCCGTGGCCGCGATTTTTCCCACATCAATACCACTACACGCTACAGTACCTCGTGGCCACCCCCTTGTTACTCAAAGAGCCGAGGGAGCTTAACCATTAAAATTAATATAGATTTTTCTGGGAGTGAATAAAGTGGGCCCAGAGTAGGCGCATTCGGACGCTTCAAGGTCCTAGCCCTACTCGTATAACAGGGTCAACTCGTTGCGTGATCCTCTTGAGGGGCCCAAATAGATTTCCCTCCGGTACAATGATTCCCAGCAGGACCAGGCTCGTATCAGCAGCATCAGTATCACCAATATACTAAAAAGAAGATTCAAGTAAGACTCGCGCAAGCATAAGAGCAAAGTATAAGAGTAAGTAGTGAAGAATAAGTAGAGTAAGGGGCGAGGACAGGAGGGGGACTCTGTTTCGTCATGAGAGAAGCATACATGAGACCGTACAGTTGCGTGTCATTGACCCAGGCGTAGCGATGTAAGGGGAGTCAAATGAGTTACTGGTATAGAGATGTAGAGAGAGAGAGAGAGACTTACGTCGATAGAAGATGAGAAGGAGGTGGCTGCTGCTGGTGATGGTGTTGGTGATGCTGGAAGAGGGACGATGGAATGGAGGAGGTGGAGGCTAATCTAGAGGGACGACCCGCGGAGTACGTCGTTCGCTAATCACCCTGATGAAGCTTGATGGAGGCAGCAACGGTCACGTTACCGGCAGCAATTGTCTCAAGTGAGATCGCTTCGCACGCCTGCTTCTCCTCTCTTCTTGACGTCTCTTGGCCTGCTCCAGGATGCTCTTGCGGTGCCGGATCGAATGCTGAATCAAGAGAGTAGGCAGAGTTGATTTTAGGTCCGATGTAGTCCTAGTACCAAAAATGACCACCAGGCGACATGGGCCCTCCCTAAAACAGATTGTGTCCTTTAATTGAGAAATATTGCCGTGCCACACAGCGATTTCTAAGCAACGGGTAACCGATCGACGTCATTATTTTCTCTCGCGAGATTTCACAGAGTTTATTTTCTTCCGCCTCCCTGCCGCAGGTACTCATGAGTTCCAGGAACGACGCATTCTCCACCCTTGGAGCATTTTAGCATTCTGCCATTCCGGTCTTTCAACCTCTTACCCCTTTCGCCCCGTTCTACCCCCTTTCAGTCTACCGCGGATAATGAAGTTTCCCAGCAATCGCTGCTGTCTGCTCCCTTTACCTCTGACCCTTGATGCCGTCTTCCTGGACAACGCGAACGAGCAGAACGGGGCACAGGAACCTTTTTAGATCTCTTCTTAGGAAAGACGGGACGAGGGTTGCTGGGGGAAATATCTAGTCGCGGGTTTATACGCAGGGGTGAATTCGTCCCGCTTTCACGCTTCGCACCCTTAATAGTAGGGAAGCTAGTGAGAGCGGTGGCAAACGACAATCGGAATTACACGGCGATTTTCTATGAGCAATTCGTTGCGCAATAAAGACTTGGAAAAATAAATGGTCCCTGGTCCTGATAACGTCACACACACCCACGAGGGTGACTTTTTGAAAAAAACAATTTTTTATGTTCTAAGGTTTTATCATATTCTGTAACGAAGTCGATCCTTTGTTCTTTACTTAATTCTGAAATTGACTTGCGTACAGAACCTATGGGAAACAAGGAAACGTAAATCGATTTTCTCCCTGTAGCTGGCAGCACGGACGATGCAAATCGCGCGACTGTAAAATTGCCTTAACGAGGAAAAAAACAGATCTCTGCCAAAAGATGCAGCGAGAGAATAAAGAGAGCGGGCGAATGAGCGTAATGGGCGACATGTGGGACGTGACGGGATGACACGGTGGGGATGATAAAAAAGCATTAAGGGAGAAGGTAAAATGGATCGAGAAGGGTAGCGTTGAGGGAGGGTTGAATTATAAAGATGAAAGCCGTTGTTAATGGGGGGTGGCTGCTCGCGGCGTACACGCAATACGAGCATAGACAAAGTAGAAGCACATGCTTGCATACTGATGTACATACATCCCGCCGCCATTTCTTTCTGTGACTTTGGTTGAGTATAAGACCACAGGCAGAGAAATTGCATCCCCCCACCGTAAAAACCCCCCTTCTTCACCTACTCTCTTTACTCTTCTCGGCTTTGATATAGGGCTACCGATCATCCTTTCCAATCTTGCCAGTTTTAGCCCTGCCCATTTGCGCAAATTATTATATCCATAGCCCGAGACTTGACAAGTGTTCGCAAAGTGCGAAATTCTTGTCGCGCACTTTTTTGCGATACAACTCTTTTTTGTAAATGATCTGTCATTTCTGTTTCTCTGTCGACCAACGATCCAAATTAGGAAATCGAACGCTCTGTTGAAACGCGGCAGCGGTTTCCTCTCTGCGGTCAACCGAGCAGCACTCGGTGGCTCAATCCTTTATTTAAACATTTTAGCTGAGAAGGGACAAGGCGGATTCTCATTGTCGCTAAAGTCCTGCGAATGATATCAGTATTCCGATGAGTTGAAATTACCGATTGTTGTCACGACTATTAATAGAAACGGACCCTGTCCCGAGGACGTGGATAACGAAGATGGGTGACGAATCCTGGTATCAGCATCCTTCGCATTAAAATTACGCAAGTGCAGTACTTTTCTAGGTTAGGTTAACCGCAAAAACAGTCATGACAGTTTCCATGAGCCGCCGATCTAAATATCCCAAGATGCGATGTTATATATAAAAATTAACCTATGTAGTCGTAACGTAGGAGAGCAACGCGTGCACAGATGGTGGCATGTGTGGTTTTACGAGCTAGTCGGACACATGGGGATGATGCTGGGAGTCCACATCCACACCCCTCTCTCTACTGCTCCCTTGCATATTCTGAATCCAGGGTGTCGGATGACGCCAGCGAAGCGTCCCTGAATTTTCGTTAGAAACGCACTGCTGCTCCCAGTCGGCTGAACACGTGTGTGTAAAAGTGCGTCGCAGGTTATACGCAGGGTGACGTGTTACGTCCGACACTTGTCCCTTGAGATTCCAGAATTGAACCCTCCTGAAAGAATCAACGTCGAGCAGTGAGGACGAACCCTTGAATTTCCGGCAAACGATAAAAAGAACGTCCACTAGGATATATATAGCATTACTTACCAAGAGTGACATCCAAAGGATAGGTTAGGGCGAGCATCTCCTGGGATCATCCTCGGCGCAAGTGCGTGAGCAAGAAGAGGACCATTCGTCAGCAACGCGTCGTTAACGTTCCTAAGCGACATTAAGAGGATCCTCAAGTAGTCGACGAGGCTGCTACGACCTCAGCATGGTTTTCGCTTCGAATTTAACCAGCCTGAAAAAAAAGAAGATGGCGTTGAAAGACGAGTCGACGAACTTGAGGTATTTGATCACCTGTGATCGCTTCTTCTGAATAAAGCTTCCTTGCGGCCTTCCCAGCTGGCTCTTTCGCGTAAAAGAATCTCTGCGACAGTTTGGAAACCAGACTTAAAGTCAATCCCAGGTGCTCGAGCTGCAAGGGGAACCTGCGAACACGTAGAAGGTAAAGAAAGAGAATACAAGGAGGAGGTCGAGCCGACCGGTTCGCCTCGATCGGTAAGCGATCTCCGTGATTCATGAGTTTTCCATCAGCAAACCGGCAATTACTTATAATCATGAGGTCGTTACGTCCAGCACGTAACGCGTATACGACGATATGTAGGATATGTCGGATATGTAGATCGGCTATTCGAAGGAGCGGCTGTAACCGGGAATTCCTGACCAGGCTGTCTGGACTCCTCAGTTCAGAGCGTGTGAAAGGTTACCCTCGTAGGAGGGTGCGGCACACGTGTTTTCGCCCCAGCCCTTATGCCTGTCCTTGCCCTTGCACTTGGCGACAGTTACAACCCTCACTCCTCCCAACCCAACCCCCCCGGCCTCCTCCCTTAATGTCTTCGTCCACTCTCGTCTAACGTAGTTAGGGGAACTGGAAGTTAAGGGATGAAATTCGCAAGGACGTCCCACGGGACAAGTCCTGACGAAGAATCCTTAAACTGTCGCGGGTCGTAAACGCGCCTTAAGCTCACAAGTAGCAGGTGGCATAACGTAACTGGTAACTGCGTCGCGTCGTAATACTCGGCGACAACCCCCGAGCCACTCGGGCGACGTTCTTCAACCCTCATACATATGGTTTCAATCTTGAAGCCTCCCGGGCGTCCCAAAGCCAAGAAGAGATGCCTATAACAGGTCGTAACGCTGGGTCTGCCTATGGAATATCTTAGACCGAGATTAGACGCTTTAATAGCGCATTGCCGACGAGGGGTTGCTGAGTTCCCAGATTGTCGTGCGCACCCTTCGATTTTACGGGACCCTAAAAAAAAGATCCTGGGACCTGCTAGGTCGTTTCAATTTTTTTGGAGTATTATAGTTTCATGATCAGCGACGGGGATCTTGGGGATTTTTTTTAAATAGAGGTGGTAACTTCCTGTTTGACTTTCTTTGTCAGATAAATATTTAACCCTTCAGGATGGTACGACTGGTACTATTGGTAGTACTAGCTTAACAGGTGAGGATCGCGAAACGCTACGCACGTACATCCGGAGCGTAGACGAGAGGTAATGTAACGAGAGTCTCGCAGCCTCCCATCGGGAATACGTAATACCTCGGCACGAGCCGGCATACTAATTCATGGGGTTGCTTAGTGGTTGCGCAATCGAACCCTGTACGCAGGTGAAGCTATATCGAAAATCTAGAAAGGTGAATCGAGGAGAAAAGTTAATGGAAGATTAGAGACTAAAAAGTAGAAAATTTCGTTGGAATTAAGGTCGATCGAGGTCGACTGTAGGTGCTCGTGATGTGAGTGTATTTCGCGGGGGATTCGCCGGAAGGGAAGGAGGCGCTGAAGGGAGAGCGGGGGGGAACGAAGGAAACGGGTGAAAATGGACGGGAGGCGGCGGAAAGGGAATGAGTGGAACGCTGGAAGCGGAGGAAGCTCGAGCGAACGGAAGTCAAAGAGAACGCCGGAGAGAACGGAAAGGCGCTCCGGGAGCCATGAGGAGGTAGATCCGAGCTGGAGTGAAGATGGGGAGAGAGGAGGAGGTGGCGGCGGGACCGGAACCGGAACTCGGAGCGCAGGAACACGGACCGACTCGGTCGTCGCGCGGCCCCGATATGGCGGAAGCGTCGCGTTTGCCGGAAGTCGCCAAGGAAATGAAACGCCTCACAGCCAGCCATCTAGTCAGCCAGGCTGCCAGGATTTCTGTTCCGGTCTAGGTAGACTCTCTTCGTTCCACGTTCCTCAGTTAGAACGAGTATCTTCCTTCAGAGTTCTCATCCAATCTCGTACCCAAAATGGCGTAACTTTCGAGACTCCCAGTCTCGTCCAGGTCATCCAGAAGCTTCTTCGGTCTCTCAGCGTTATCTCTAAGATTTTCCTGCGCGTTAATATTCGTTAAAGCATCGTCTAATGTCTCACGGGTTCTTCCGAACGAGGGAACGATTGTCATTCGTGCCTCGTAGACGGCCATTATTATGTAAAGTAATTTTCCAAGTTTCAAAGTCTCGAGAGATCCAGAGGGTCGCCGCCAGGTCTTATACCAAATTCAATTCACGACGACCACGTCGAAGACAGCTTCTGCGGTAGACTCGGACGCTCATGAGGATCCACCCTGTCCTCTGCGCCATGATACTTGGCTGCTGACACACAGAGACGGGTCGACTCACACAACTAACTCTGTCTGACTAATGACCGATGGCTCGGACTCGGACGGACGAGTCAATATTCCCTAATGAAAAGTTAGCCGACGTGGACGACTCGAGAAGCCAACCTAGTCGTTCTCGACGCCATGCGTTCCACCAGGAAACATTAGCCTCCTAATGTCTCTTTCCATTGTCCCATGAGGCTACGAGTCTTATAACACGCAGACACTTCTTCTTCTTCTTCTTCTTCCTCCTTCTCTTCTTCTTCTTTTCAGTTCTCGAGCAACGTTACTTCTCACCTATTCCTACTGGCACCAGCTAGTAGCTTTACACAGGCGTTCTCGTTCCAGCAACTTCCAGTGGTGATTCCCAGCGCGCTCGCATTAACGATCCTTATTAATAATCATAGTGCAACGGTTCGCGCAACACTTTCTTCCCGTCGCTCTGGCATAACACGTCCGGCTTCCATCAAGGCAAAATGCGTTACGAAACGTTACGTCCTCAGCTTGTAGTCGGTCGACTTTACGAGTTCTTCTTTCCAAATTAAATTTCCGGATCCGGTATCCTGGCAGCGGTAACTTGAGGTAGCAGGTCCCATGGATATGTAAAAAAAAGAAAATGAAAAAAAAAGTCCAAATTTCTCTGCCTTTACAAACACGTGTTTTACATACTGATAGTGTCTGGGATTCCAAGTACCGAATACCAAAGACTAGGAGTGAACTATGATTGCTGGTGCACGGGGGCATTTCTGAATAGCAGCAATCCCGTCGCTGGACTCTGTAGAGGAGATTGAACAGGAGTATAAGGACGTGTAGAGCGTCGTGCACGAGACATCAGTTGTTAATGTTGTAGTGTTGGTACTGGCAGCAGTGGCAGTTAGACTCTCCGAGTCTCCGCTTCACTGGCCGTGGAAGAGAGAGAGAGAGAGGAGCGAGAGAAGCCGAGAGAGAATAGGATCGGGTATTAATAGCGAGACTCAGGGGACTGGAAGCCGGAACTGAACAGTGAACAGCGCGCACCTCCTCTGAGAGAGGTCGCCTTATTTATAAGCACAATAACTCGCTGACTGAGATGGACAGAGACAGAGTGATATGACTAGATGGATTGAAAGAAAGAAAGAATCCAGCCCACGATAAGTTCTCTCTTTCTCTTTATCTCCTTCCTTCGTGGTACTGCTTCTCTCTCGGATTCCTTTTAGCTACTTCGAATCATTGTTTGACTGTCTCTCTCTCTCTCTATCGTATACCGGAAGAGAAGAGCGTGACAGGTAGACCAAAGTCAGGCAGATCGTGGCTCTGAAAGTAAGCAGCAACGCACAGTGGGTATCCTCGAAAAGTCAAACAATCATCCGGACCACTCGGATTCTCAGTTTCTCAGCTTCCGAGCTTCTAGGCCTGATGGATCGTGATCCGAGAATAGAGCCAAGAGAGGGAGACTCGCGGAAGACGCATCGGGATGGTTTCCTCTACTTCCTCCTAGAGACAGTGTCGACGGCGTCCGGGACGTCTACGCCCAGCGTCCATCCGCTTGTGGGAACCTTGAGCCAATAAAGCTAATAATTCTTGAGATGAGGATCGTTCGGCATCACTGTAAATAAATCTTGATGACAGAAAGTATATACGTGACCAGGTGAAAGGGGATCACCAAATCGTTTAAACGAGAGGGGAGAAGAGGAAGCATTCCGAAAATAAATACTCTCGTCTCGTATAAAGAAGCGCGATAACGCACAATTCCAGAATCCCATGTAGAAGCGCGCCGATTCGGTTGATAATTTATCTATCTCCGAGACCGCTTGTTGACATCAGCCTTGTACTAATATTGACTCACGGAAGCGAGATTGCCAGCGGTTACAGGGCGTGTGTGGATCCTATCCGTCAACGGGCCAGTCGGTCGATGTAGGAGCGATCAGCCAACCACCTATTTACCAATAAAATTATCCAGCATTAATTTCTATTAATCTTTAACGTCACTCCGGACCATCTTCAAGGAACCGATATAAGGTCAAGTCTGATAACTGAGACTTCTCGACTTCCCGACTCCTGCAGACTTGATCCTAACTACAGCTCTCGTTGCACGTCGAGGACCGTCGCTCTTGCGTCCCGACGACGATAAATCAGCGTTGCACAACCAGCCACTGATTTATATCGCAAGCAGTGTTGTTGACCTACGCCTTTTCTTTCGAGACTCCCGCCTCCACCTCGTGTATACTGCCACTCTCCCTTGCAATTTAGATAGCAGCATGTATTCTCTATATTTCTTCTCTTGTCCCACTCCGGTCTCTCGTGATACTCCAATGGCTCCCGGCGGCTTCTTCGAGATTCCTTGAACAACGATTCCTAATGATTGGTCGATCAAGAAGCCAAATGGCAGCTGGTTAGTCCCGTGTCTTTCGGCACGTTCTCATGCAGCGACAATGAGAATCAACGGTCCCGAGTAAAGGTATGATGGAATAGAACGGGAGCGTGAACGCATTCGTTTGGATTGTGATCTCTGAACTGGATACACTGGATATATAGGTGCCTGATCCAAGGCTGGGGAGGGACGCCGATAAATATGCAATTTATATCATACTTGCTCCTAACGCTGGCATTGCATCAGCGACACTTTCGAGCATTAGCATGGAGCATTGTTGCGTGCAGGTACACGCCTCTCTCGAGAACTGAAGCGAAGCGAGGTTAGGTTCTTTCCTTAAACCCTCTCTTCGACTCTCCCTGGTAAACCAGACAAATTTTCATTCTCCCTTCTGCCCTAGCTTCATCCCCACCCTAAAACCCCATCTCACGTTCACCCACTTCGGCAAGGGATCCAGAAAGATACGCCAAGGAAGTTCCATCGGCGTCTCGACGTTGGCGTTCCGGACGATCGTGCTGCTCTACGTTAGATAACAACAGGAAGCCACACGGTTGCATAATATCGGTGGCAAGATTGCGCAACCGATACTTTACCTCGCTCCTCGACTCCAACTCAACCTGGTCTACCACCACCACCGTCTCCTCCTCCTCCTGGTGGCTTCGCTAAAGGCTGATATACCGATCTCTCTATAGAACGGCCAGAACAAGGTGGAATCGTACGGTTCCTCCTGTTAACAATAATCTTTTTTTTTTCTTTCTCTTTTTTCTTTATTTCCTCCAAAGGAGTCGAGTCATTTCGTTGAAGCGTGTCTCGCGCTACCAGTGTGACGAGTATGTGAAAAGAGGTAAGTGGCCGATGCCAGGGAAGCGCTTACCGATGCATGTATCCATGTACAGACCAGAGAATATACCTGCCTGATTCCTTTCCTATTCCCATGTCTACTCCGCCTGTATATACGTCTACGTTCCTATGTGCCTTCAGCCATTTGTATTTGTAGAGGGCAAGTGAGCGAGCGACGATCGGATAGGAAGACGAGAACGAGCGGAACTGAGGTTCGCGGAGCTTCCTTTCCTTCGGACATGCTTCGCTGATTCGTTGTCCTCTCCCACAGGCCTTCCCACCGATGACGAGACGCTACCTGAAATTACGATATAAATATAAGCACGATAAGACGTCATACTGACCTTAGCTCGATAATCGAGTCATGATACAAAAATTTATATGAAATAAAAATTCAATTCTCCTTTTGCTTACCTGCGCGCATACACAGCCCAAGGAATGACTCCATTTTCGACGCACCTACTTCCGAGTGTCGTTTTCTTTTCTTCCTTCCTTCTCTTATCACCTGTTCCAAGCCATCGCTCTGTTCTTCTTCAGCTTCCATCCTCTTTTATTATCTTTTGGACGCCGGGTCTTACTTGCGTCATTTACTTTACCCCTCCACACTCCTTCCACTCCGCCAGTCAGTCCTCGTCGTGGAAAACGACAAAATACAACGCACGATCGATCAACGTAAGCCTCGATCACCTCCAGGTCCAATCGCTGCCCAACCTAACCGATTTTCAGGCGCCTTTTACGATCTCTTGCGTAAGTTGACCGAGTTTCTCTCCGATAGGCGATAACACGGTTATCCCGTTCAAGATAATAAAAATTCTGTCGTTCATCCATTTTATACAATTTATACTATCAGTCTTTGTTATTTATGAAAGACTTATTTTTTTTTTTCACTAACTAAATTAATACTTGCCGGGAGTCCATTTTTTCTTCTTTTTTTTTTTCAAAAAAAGATATCACGTCATAGGAGTTTATGACGAGGGATGTTAATTACTGATATTTGTTACTAGGGTCATTAGTAAAATCCTGATACTTTCGCGACTAGAATTTACTAGCTGGAGAAAGTGTCCTGGTACTAATATTAATGCGTGTACATCAGGTACGCATGTGGCTTAGTGTTACACGTGTTACACATGCTTCTTATATAATCGCTTACGGTAATGCTCTCCCAGGCAAGCACGTTCATTACTGAGCAAGAGGTAACCTAATTTTGGCCACTGCATTGAATTCAGGCTTATTTGAAGTATGATATAACCCTTGAACTCGTGGCGTATGTTTTTGTAACTCTATTTTTTTACTTTACTTACCTGTGTGGTGAGAATGCCGCTAAGAATCGTCAGAGTAAATCGAACCGTGCATACAATGGAATCATCGCTCGGCCGCTCACTTGCTTACTTGCTCGCTTTCCGGCCAAGGCTTACCAGCGCGACTCAACTTCCGGGAAACGACGATCGACTGTAATTCGAGTTGCTTGAGGAAAAGGAAAAAAAAAAGAAAAATATTAAAATGAAATATGATTAATTCGTTGCAATAACGATAATCTGAAATCTGATCTAATGGAAATGTAGAATAATTGAGGGAAGGGGGGGAGTATAAAATCAAAAGCTTCCATGAAATTAGAAAATTTCGAGACGAAAAAAAAATTGACAGTAATGAATCGAGACTAACGAGCGTTTATGAATTTCGAAGGTAAGTTATTTTGATTTTAGAAAAAGAAAGTTAAGTACCCAAGACAATCATAATGATGATTAGGATGTTATTTGAGCGACGTGAATATTGAATTTTCCAAGCTATAGAAAACGGACATGAGCGTCATAGTCTGGAAGACGTTGTTGGGGCCCGCGAAAATATTTGCTCTTGGTTGAAGCGTCGGCTGATAAATATAACCAGGGTAACGATACGGACGCCAGCAGCACGCATTGTCTTGTTCGCAAGAGGAATAGTATGCGTGTGAATACTTTGAAGTCTTCGATAATATTTCCAAGTAAAAGAAGAGAGAGAGATACATACACAAGAAGCTCAACGACACAACGGATTAGAATCGTTGGGAAGACGAAGGAATGGTGGAATTGCGATGCCGTCATCGGGTAAGGTCTACCTTCCTTTCATCACCTCCTCACCACTTCCTTCCTGCCTGCCTAACAGACTGACTTGGCTGACGTTTCGCACGCGAAAATGACTAACGCTTCTCCAAGTAATTTGGAATGACGCGTCCACTTTAACCACGAACGGATAAATCTCTTATTCTGCGTAACCGGCCATTTTGAATAGTACAATGACTCGAGAGATAAAGAAGAACTCGAGACACTGGAAAATACCTAGAGAGCGACAGGGTTGATGGAAAATGGACTTTGATAGGTAGGAGCGCTGGATTCGTATTGGTATTACTTTCTTGTCTACGGGAAATCCTGGTACTCGTGTACAATTGTGCACAGCCTTTAGGAAGCCATAGAGTACGTCGCTATTGGCAGAGATTGACAGTCCGGGATAAAATTTTTGAAAAAGAAACTAACAGGGTGTTCTATTTATTTATCTTAGACTTCCCATGTACAGTTACTGCTAATATTGTGCATCAAATACGTTTGGCTTCACGGCCACGTGGACTATTCGCGATCCCGTAGGATGTCTTTCCAAGGATCTACGAGGATAACAGAGGAGCTAGGAGTTTCGTCAGTTCTTGCTGGGACAGTTTGCCGCCCTAAGTTAGTGTTGTTTTTGTGGCTTATCGGCCATCCGGACTATTCAGGATTTCCCCTTTTGCCTGTTCTTTGGATGCCGATTACGTCAACTGTTTTACCAGGAGACAAAGCACGAGACGTGGTTGCTATCAGTGGATATTGCTTAAAGTGAAAGAGAAAAAGAAACAGTAGCCGCAAAACGGAATTGGAGAAGCGTATATGTACGTCATGTCCAATAGGTAAAGCCAACTACTTCGATTCGATGAGTCACTCTGTTTGCAACACACGAAAAGACCGGACAGAGACAGACTCAGGGTCGAGATAAGGAAAAAGAGGGAGAAGGATAAAAGAGAGAAAGATTGACTGGAGTATAAAGAATTTCGCAGACGGAAAGGAATTCATCCACAGGAAAGAAGGTAACTGATTCATTTTTTTTTTTATAAGTTGTATATACATATATGATATAAAAATATGGCGATTATTCCAAATGCGTAAATGCCGAGGAATCTAACTGTAAAAAGAAATAGCCAATTTGGACAGCTTGATTTACACAGCTGGCCGATTACAATTTTCGAGGTTTTACAAAATTGCAGAGCTGCTTGTATGTTTGTTTCTAGATTATGTAGAGAAATATTCTACAAGCTCTACGCGACACGGAATGACGCTCGTGCATTTATGATTCACTAATCGTTCTTTCCAGTTTCAATTAGGCACCACTTACTCCTTTCTTTGGGTTATCATTAAGCAAAATCTATGTATTGTTATCGGAAAACCAATCTTGAAGGATTCTATACCGATCGTATACATCAATGTGAAAGTACTCGACTATGAGATAACGGGTAATGCGTTACAAGCTAATGGAACAACCTGTACAACTTTGTACAGTTTAAGCAGCTGGAATTAAAGTAAATCGAAGTTCAATATAACAAATTTTGTCAAATGGAAAATGTATACGTGGATAAACGTGGAATCGTGTTATTAAACGGTAAGAAATAACTACAATTTTCCGCTTACACCATATTGATATGACATCAGGGTAGCTAATCCAACCGCTCTTATCAATATTCATAATTTCGCAAATTTGTATTGTCTTTCTCGCGTCATACTTTATGCCAGAAAAATAATAGAATTTTCTATGAAAAACATAATCCTTACCTTTTTACGAAATTATGAAAAAGTTTTCAAGAAAAGTCGACCAGCTTGCATAATCTTTTCGTGGGAGTAACGATTGGCTGGAAAACGAGTATGGATAGTTTTATTTGTTCTTGAAAAAAAAAGTCTCAAGTCTCTCTCTCTCTCTCTCTCTCTCTCTCTCATCTCACCCTCTGACGGAAAGCTGGGTGGGGTGCGAGAATCTCACACTTGTTGCAGGTCTCTTCTCCCAGCCTGGGCCAATTTTTCTCGTGAACGTCTTACGTGACGAGCTTGCGAGAACTGCTACTACTTTTTACGGTTGTGGAGATAACCGGGAACCAAGTGCCTCATCGGCGACGTGTCCACCGGTCTAGGATCCCTTCTCCACGTAGACCTACACACGTGGCGAGTGGTAAGTATCGAAGAAGGTGTAGATGGAAGAGGGAAGAGGACACTTGGAAAACCTTGCGCCACCTTCGAACGTTACGTCATCCTGCAGCGACGGAGATGGCGACCGCTTCTCGTCGAGATCCTGGATGGCTCAGCAGTGCAGGCCGCTCCGGCGTTGCAGAAGAATGCCGTGTAATGATGCTGCGCTCACGGCGGGACGCTCCTGCACATCCGGGACGAAGGCTGCCTCTGACTCTACCATTTGAGCCTCCGCCACCTCCACCGACCACTCGCTGCAGTCCTCTTGCAATGACTCGGGGACTGAACTGATTGTGAGAGCAAAAGCAGGGAATGAGTCTTCTGCGAGAGAGGATTGGACCGAAAGAGGAGGCTGTGGCGGGTGAAGAGCTGCGTTCTTTAATTTTTTTTCCTTATTCTTTCTTCCCTTCGTTTCTCTCTGTCTCTTCCTTCTCTTCAATCTTCCCCTCTCTGGTTGAACTGAAGGCAAGAGGAACTTACCAAAGTTCATGGTATGCTCTTCGATCGAGTAATATCATCTTCTTTTAATCTTCTTTTCTTGCATCTCATTTTTCTTTCATTTTCATCGCAGCATCATCATAGGCATATACAAGCAGAGACCGGAAATACTTGGAGGATGAAAGGATGTTTGCATTCCTGTTGATCTTGCTGGGCATAGACAGTGGAAACGATTGCTCGGAGGCACCTTCAAGAATCTAAATGATTGATGGGTTACGACGATAAGGCGTCGCCGTCAGCGTCGTCATGTAATCGACGACGTAAACCACGACGATCTCACCACGGATCGCTCGTCCACGGAAAGCCACGTTGAGTCGCGTGATCGATCGCGACAGAATCGAGGTGAAATGAAGTTTCTTCGAGCGTTGTTTGGATTTCGAATGTTTCCACCGGGCGTCGGGACGTCGAAGCGTCGGCGTCTTTGCGGTTTGCTGCGATTTCTAATTGGGCAATGCAATTTCCTTCCTTCGCTTGACTCCGCGAGAAATTCCACGTTGCGCAGTAACCGTCTCGGTTGTGTGTATTGCTCCACCGGGCGCCGCACGGCTTCGCGCTCTTTGAAACGCGCAAAAGGAAATGTCTCTTTGAAGAGAAGTGAGAAGGAGCACAGGTAATCTTCGATAGCAATAGATCAGCAAATGATACAGTTAAGCTACGAATATACAAGCTGATATAAAACGTGACAAAAATTTTATTTAGCTTCCTAATATTTCAAAGATAAACCTGAAACGTCATTCATTTATCTTAAAATCATATCGCTAAAGAATTGTGTTCGCTGAAAGACTTTGATACTATCTATAATTCAAAAACCACATTGACATAGTTAAATTCAAAAAAAAACTGTATAAGTATCATCTACAAATTATATTTTGAAATTTTAAAATCCTAAGGCCGAAGTCTTATTTCCCCTAGTCAAATTATCCAATTGGAAACATTTATTGTTAGTAATTAAAAAAATGTTCCCTTTTTGATATTACCTAACGACTCTTGACCTACTGGTCGAAATTCTTTAAAGCAGACACCCGGATTTTAATAAAAGAAATTAATGAATGCTAAACTAATTGGTCTGTTTGTCCAGGGATTTACCACCTAAGATGACCAGCGACGTACCTACGCTGCTTAATGCGTATTACCTGCTACCTACAACCTACTTAATTTCTGCTACCTACACCAACCCCACGACAGGTGGTTGTTAAAGAGAGGCGAGCGGAGGTACTCGTCGGAGGGTGTGAGCTCCGTGAGCTGCAGGTATGCAACGCTCAAAAGGTCACCAAGTAAATTCCCAATGGAAGCCCTCGAAACGTCGGAATGGTAGGAACGCGAAGAAGGGGAGGAACCGGATAAAAGGGAGAAGGAAGGAAAAGGACCAGAGAGATCGGAGGGTCCAGGGAGATGCCCGAACGGCGCGTAATGTCCCGGATAAACGTGGCATTAATCATAGAGGAGCAGGTAGTCCCGTAGAAGTCCCAGCGACGCCCACGAGAATATTTTTTTTCTCACACGCGTCGGCACAATAGATGGCGCATCGTACGACGCATCGAGGGATCCTTTCGGCTTCGAAAAGTTACGAGCCGCAGTACGATGCGGGGGCTCTTTCTTTTTTCTCATCTTTTCTTTTCTCTTTTTTTTCTCTTTCAGCCTCTTCCGCAGGAATCGAGCGACGCGGACCCTCTTGGAGGGCCCGGTAAGGCCCCGCCAGGGTCCTTCGTTCGTCGCCCACCAAAGCGAGGTGAAGCGATCCGCTACCAAGGAGAGGAGGAGGGAATGTGATGGAGAGAGAGAGAAAGAGAGGGAAGGTGCGAGAGAGCAAGGAGAGGAGCGGGACAGGTAGCTCAGGACGCCCACAAACCTGTTTTACCTGTTATGTCCTGGCAGCCTGGCTTATGAGCCTCGGAACTCGCTCTTGCTGTCTCTCTATAGATACGTTTACGTTTACCTTTATCCACGTGAGTCTCCACGCATACTCAGACTCTTATGGCTACCGTTGGTGTAGGTGCAGGCTACGCTTTTTTTCCAGGAAACTCTCCTAAGGATACCAGCAGCCTAAATTACTGTAGAACCAAAGCACCCTGGAAGCAAGATTCGGACAAGGATTTTTTCTTACTAGTTCTTCCTCAGCAACCCTTCCGGGTCTTAGAGCTTCCGGTGTTCATAGCGGTGCCGTCCGTTATACCAGGTACAAGTTTTATTGTTTTCATGCCCGATAAGATACTTGGTGAATTTTGATTGGCTATTCCTTAGAAATCTCGAGCGCCCGTAGACGACGCCAGCGACGTCATTGGCGTCTTCACGAAGAGATTAACGACGCGGACCTCGCAGCTCGCTTCTACTATCTAAAGCTCGGCTAATTTTAAAAGTCGTCTCGACGTCCTCTGCTTCCCCTTGCGGCGGCATCTCCATCGCGTGGCTGTCGGAAGTGAAACAACAACTTGGGAATCGCCCCTTTACCACTTCGTTCCTTTAATTCTTTGATTTCTTCTTTTCTACGTAGCAGCAGCATCCGTCTCGACGCCATCAAAATCTATCAACAGTGCTGCGATGTTGACTGGGACTCCTTTGGTCTGATGACTCAAATTCTCTTGACTCGAGTCAACTCGAGTTGGCCCGGCCTGCCTTTTCCTGGGATAACACAACAGACTCCGCCAGCAGCCCGGGCTTGTGGTATAACGTTCTCGGATACATTTAATTACTTGAATTGTTTCCAGACAGATAATGAATTCGTCATTATCGAAGATGGGTCAGAGTGTCAAAGATTAACCGAGATTAGGAAGCTGCGCTAATATAAAGTTCTCTTCTTTCTTTAACTTTGTGCGGGAAGCAGGTGTTGCGAAATTCGAGAACACCCAGTGGAATTTTCGAAGCTGCTATCTTCTTTCACTCTTCAGCTCCACACTCCTCCCTCTATCGCCTGGGCTTTATGGGACTAAGAATTTGAGTTCCTGAATTATCGTGATTATCCATATCTCTGATCTGATCGATAATAAATCAATTTTACGTCTGCCAGAGATGAGCGAGCGGTTGTTTCCCGAAAAGCGACACGAAAAAGAAGAAAATTACAAAGATGCCTAACTATTCGCACTTCGACTTTGCCTCGGGATGGCGATAACGCCTCCGGCGAGAGTTTGCTGGGAGGAGGCGAAAGGAGGTGCTCTCGAGAACGACCGGAGGAGGGATTGTTTGCGCTTGGGCCAAGATTACGGGAGATTATCCGGGGCTGGTCGTTCGTACTCGGTCAGGTCAATAATAACACTGTCGAATTTCACCGCAACCGTGTCTACCCGGGACAGACTTTTGTTTCGGTACCGGCTGCTTCCTTAGCGTTGGAACGATGAGTTTCCCTATTTACAGGTTGACCAGGACAATATATGCCAGACAATGAGTAGTGTAAAACCAAAGTCGACAGTTCGTAGTCCCCAGGGGGTGCACAGTTCCGCTTGTGGTCAGCATCAGGGTGAATCGGTTAAACCGGGTGAACGAGAAGGGAACCATTTTGAAATTATCCAGAAAAGTACCGAACCCACCTGGTGGTCAGTTTAAATTGTCAAAGGAGTCCCTGAGGATTCCGTAGCGCTTGTTATTGATGACAGTAAATATTTACAGTGTGACGCCGAAGAGGATGAGCCGAGGAGTGCCTTCCCGAGAGCTGGACAAGAACGACTAATAGGAGAAATAGGTCTTAAACGGTATAAGCGTTATGTTATTGATGCTTGGCCAAGCTAGATTTTATTATGCAGAGCCGCTAACGTTCGAATTCTTACTGGCTTTGCTGCTACTGGGACTTGAGACAGTTTTCCCGATAACCTTTACCGACGTCGTCGCTTCCGACGCTGCCACTACCATCGACATCGCTTTCCTATCTCGGGAATTCCTTCATCGTGGGCGAGCGATCATCAGAATCACGTACATACGCCGTAAAGATATGTGCGTGCATAAGTACGTGTCAAGTCGTTACGCGTAGTGATAACCAGTCTACGTAGTAGCTACGACAACGCGAGGAAGTCGTTCTTCTGTACAGAGTTCGCAACAAAAGCACCATCCGAAGTTGGTTCTATTATAGAAATCAAATGAACCGGCTAACTTAGGTCGGTGCGTTTGGCCTGAATATCCTTGTATGGTAGCTACTAGAAGAGTGGCGGTGGCCAAAAAAGAAGGCCGTGCACAGAGTATGAAGATGAAGCAGTGACAAGGATAGTAGACAAGGAAGGAAAGTATCGCAGCCAAGAGTCTCCGTAGGGTGAACAATGCCTGGCGTTCGCTGCTAAGGTCTTCTCCGTCAGTATGAGGAAGCTACGAGGAAGTGGGTATCCCCACTTTGCCTGATACGTACGTCCTCTTCCCCGTCGAGCCGACTTCGACTATTTCCCTTCGGCGCGGGCCACGTCGTCCAATCAGCGTAAGCGATTCTTACAGGGAGCCAATGGTGGCGTCTCTTGCCGTTGCGTCGTCCGCGTAGCGGCATGGCGGTGCGAAGGGTAGAGAGCGCAACCTTCCTTCCACTCGGCACTTCCTAAAGCCACGGCAACGGCACACCAGGGTGACGGCTCGTGGCTCAGTCGCTCGCTATCCTCGAGACGTGACGGTACATCGTGCCGTGCCGTGCCGTGGTTCTGCAGTCGTGCGCGGCGAGCTCAGTCGTTTAGAGTACGTTACTCGAGTCTTTCTTTCCTGGTATCTATTTGAATGTTTAATTACTGCTCGCGTGTGCCGACGTGTCTTCAAAATCCGCAAAAGACTGCGCTACGCGAGATAAACGGACCGCGTATATACCGGCAAGAATATTAAAGAAAATACAGTGCTGTAAACTAGGCTGCATTCTCGGAGCGACGTTCGTTCTGCATTTGCATAGTGATTCTTATTTTGCTATTCTGCGAAATTTTTCACTGTGATATACAGGTCACGCGCGCAGTTGCGTTGTAAACCGCGAACGCGCGACAGCGATATACGTATCTTCACGTGCTTCGCTCCTCGTCGAGTACGACGAGTGCAGGAGCAACAGTAGCAACAATAGTACACAACGACAACGTGGAGGACTATCGTGTCACGACGAAGACGTCGTCGCTACCGTGAAAGGATTATCGAATCGGCGGTAAAATCAGTGACTGTCGCAAGTTGTGTGAATACTTGACCAATGAACTGTGGAAAAGTGGAAGTTTCCTCGAGCGGCGTGTGCCAGTGATATTTGTGGAGGATTTACGTGGATAAAGGTAATTGCCAAGCATCGTTTTAACCTTATCATTTTTTATAAAACAAGATCGTGTACTATTTGAAACTCCTACGGGTCTGTAAACAAACGCACGCATCCGTGATGCATGGATGCATTCTTCGTGCATTGTTCTTTGGCATTCATGAATCACTGGTACTGAGTCTTATGTGTAACTTTTCTTTATTGACTGACGTAATAATGTAGACGACACTAGAATGGAATACATTAACGTAGGAAGAGTCTTCTCAGCTTCGCTCGTCCCTGCCGTCAATATAAGTTTTTTTTTCCCTCAATCTTATTTCCTCGCTCTTCCATTTTACCGTAACCGTCAAAGGTTGGTCAAATTTCGAAAATTCTGAAATAAATCTACCGCCGCAGGCTGCACGACTAATTTGTTTATGTGCCTCGGGGTACGGGGTAAAAACGTACATTAGCATACAGGGATAAGAGAGCCAGAAAGATTTCCATAGCTTCTGGCGCGTAAACGTGCCATCAAAAACATCCTGAAGCACGGATCTCGAAATTCCTAACGCACTTTGGCGTCAAGTCGTCGCGATCGAATTAAGTATCGATTAAGGAATCGCTTACTGGCCTAGGCTTTATTCGATCTTCATCGTAGACCTATAATGTTTACAAGCCCACTAGGAAGCATTGGCGTTCGTACTCCTAGGACTAACCAATCCTGAATAAAAGTAGATACCTACCTACCTACCTATCAGACCATTCAGCCTTTCAGCTACCCTTTGTTGGCTGCACTGCCATCTCTTGGCACTTCATCGTGAGGATACTTGGGTCTCCTTGACGGTAAAGCCGGAAGCGTTTTGCGATGCACTTTAATTTCTTCTTCTTCTTTGAAACAGCCTTATCTTGCTCTCTTCTTTTCCTCTCGTCGAAAAGCAATAAAGGACGAGGCACTTACTGGGTAAATGCTAGTAAATAATAAAAAGCCGAATAGAAATGCAGAAACTAAAGAAATAATACGAACCTCTATTAATAGAAAAAAAAAAAAAAGAAAACTGTGACTATTATATGACTGGTTAACGATGACGGTCAATGGCTTCCGCTATCACCAAGGGAACTATCTGACTGTCGTTTGTCGTGTCTTGGATCGAATTGCTATCGGGGGTGTCGTTGTATCGATCGACCTTGCCTGAATTCCGACGACCCTCCATTTCGGCTTACCTTAAGGGAGATAATGTGGGGGTGGCTTCGAGGGTTGAAGGGCGAGAGAGAGATAGCGCTAAGCTGATGGCCGGAGGCGGAAGGAGCCCGAGTAGGCGGGAGAGAGGGACCTTTGAACGTAATTCTGCCAGGCCGGAAGAGCCGGAACCCGGAAGCCAGTGGGACTGAGGCAGAAGGGTGGATTCTCGCAACTAGGGTTAGGGCTTCGGCGCCTCGGGCATCGTTAAGATCTAGATAGTCCTCATTTTTTTTTTCGTCCTCAAATATTTATATCGATAAGAAAATTTCACCACCTAGCGCCACCTACATTTTCGTTTCCACTGTGGTACCCACTTTTTAATCCTCTCCCCTCTCGCTTTACACACTTTAACCCCTTCTTACCATCTCCTCGAGTTTTCGTTCCCTTAGCCCTTCTCTCGATCAAAGACCGTTACCACCGGAGTCTGAAAACTTTTGATACCGACACCCTTATCTTGCCTCGTTGAAAGCCATTAGCCAAATCTCTTCTTAAGAAGGTAAGGGATGGGGGCGGTGACGGCTTTAGGAAACACGAGAAAAGAGTAACGCTCTCGAGGAGGGAGGAGTGGAGCAGTCCCGATGGGAGGGGATGTCAGTGTGACTTAAAGGGATGCGTGCTAAGAGGGTGGGGGGAGGGAGTAAAAGGGGGAGGCTGCGAACTTTTCGACACCGAAAGCTCTGATCATAAAGGGGGTTCCGCGAGTGTGAGTTGAGGGTAAAAGGGAGTTTGTCCTGACGCAGCGCACACGTAGAATGAACAGTGCTCCAATAATCCCCCCCCCCAATCCTCTCCCTACCCAGTGTCTCTCAATCGCTTCCTCCTTATCGCCATCGTGTTCCTCGTATCCGTCGCGATCGTCCGTGCGGATACGTCGGTGAGGTCGAAGGTGCAAGGTCGCGACACCGGACGGAAATAGACGTCGGGAGGGGAGAGTGTATCGACTTGCGAAGTATACTTTGGTAGATCGCAGCCAACTTCAGTCGATTGAATTTGCGAACCTCTTGAAAGTGGAAAGAATATATATATATATATATAATAGCTGTGTATATATATATATATTAATGTTATAGTCCTATATATTACATGTTGGGCCACTAAACGTATACTGTATTTCTGTATCGACGTATCACAGTGCCAGTACGAGTGTACCGGACACGATTCGCCTTGGCGAAAGGTTTTACGCAAGATTACATGTCCGCCTTACTCCCGACAGTCTCGACCCCAGAGAGCGTTTGCCTTTCCCGGTCTTCGAGACGAAGGGGCTCAGCGGACCGGAAGCAGGGCCGACCTCTCGAAGTCTCAAGAGGCTCCGTGGCTCTTTTTCTCGTCTTATTCTCCTTTTGACCGCTTCTCGGGCTCGAACGAAAAACGGAGCAAAGTGTAGGGTCGGGATGCTGGGAAGGAGCGAGAGAGAGAGAGAGAGAGATGGAGGATGAGGGGAGGGGGGAGAAAGGATGGATGGCATCCGGTCCGCCGTAGTCGGAGAATGTAGCCCGACTCGAGAGAATCTCCTCTGTCTCCGGGTTTCTCTTCTCGCTTCTGCCATCCTTACAGATGCACGCACGTGTGCGTATACGCGCATCACCTCCACGCACGCACGCGTGCATTCCTCTTGGTCGGATAACTATTATTACGAATTGGATCCGGGAAGGAGGGGTTACCAGTTCGTACGGGAGTACCTTTGGACTAGGTATGTCCCAGGTTCCTCCTAGCCGACGTCGCGGTGGTCCGTTCTAACCTAAAATATTTGATGAGACTCGGCGACGCGACCTCACGCAGCATATCCCCCCCCGTCGGCTACTGTATTATTCTTATGAGCTCGTGCAGTGTGTCTGCGACGTCCGCCCGTTCTATTATTGTACACTTCCTACTGGCATATTTATACCAGACACAGATTCGTGTTCCTGATACCGGGCTATCCTCCTTCTACTTCCACTACCGACGAACCACGCTCCGCTTTGGGTTCCGTCGACGTATCTCGATTTAGAACCGGACGAACCGTTGGGACACTCGAGGTCTCATCCTCCGCCACCTCCGACAACCGTTGTCTATTCTTTTTGGCATTGTCCCTCTATATACCTGTCGCTTTCTGATTGCTTTTGGGTCGTACGTAGGGTCGCTTGGCATTCTATACTCAGCGGGTGGGAATGGCCGCGAGGCACTATGGGTAGGACCGAGGGACTCTGGGACACAGTGGACTTTACAGTGTCAAGACGATATTACAACTGACAGGATTTCCCGGACTGTCCATTGTATTCTCGATGGGATTAATTTCGGGCGTTTTCATGCCAAGTAATTCCTGCACCGTTATTAGTTCCATCGCGTGCATCGACCTGGGATCGTTTCGTTGTATCGATTTTCCCGTAAAGGTATTTTCGGAGGGTATCGAGGGTTAGCAGGTACACGCGAGACAGAGAGTCTCCCTCTATTGGAATTTAACCTTATTCCATAGTGGCTTCGTGCAATTAACTTTCTTAGTTCCCTTCGCGGACTCTAGGTGGCGCCACTGCAGTTCTATTAACGTATGGCAACTTGAACCCGCCTCCGCTTACCTTCACACCGTTCAACTTCTACCGAGGTTTAAAGAGCCATTTCGAGAACGCTACTTCCCGGAAGTACGTAATCCCATTTTCACTTGGATTCCGAATTCGTCCACCTCCTGCCGTCGTGGCCTTTCTTCGCCTCGAACTTTGCCGCCCGGAGCGAAGGAGCGACGGAAACTTGGCTTTGGCGCAACGGGGAACTTCCGTGACTCGAAGTCATTGAGGATTCCCCATAAAGACGCATGGCGGACGTCTCTGAATCGCGTCCATGAAAACCGGTTGGGTGACCGGGCCTCTTCGGTTCCACGTCTCTTCGTGGCGATTTCGAAGGTACGTTCTGCTGCCGGTGCGTTTACAACGGCGAGACGGAAACGCGTAAACGGCTCAATTAAGCCGCCGGCAAAAAGACTCGCGATCCGAAATGTTTCTCTGGGACTTTTTGCAAGGGCCGGCCGATCCACTGGAGGAGTAGCCAAGGACGAGGGGAGCAAGAAGAAGGAAGGACTAAGGGGCCGGGGGGTGCGGGGGAGGGATAGGGGGGGAAAAAGGGCAAAGGGATTACCAAGTGCAGGGATCGAGTCGACCAGGCAGGTTTTAGGTCTGGACCGCGCGCTCCTTACGACTCGTTCCCATGACGAGAAGCTGGTGCCGAGTGACGAGGGTGAACCGGGCTTTTTATCGACTTCCGGTCGGCGTTACTTGCATGCACGTGCACCGCCAGTCTCTCTCACTGCTCTCTTTGTGGGGGCCAGTGACGCTCATCCATCCTCGAGAGGAACGAACGACGCGTAACAGGTTGCCCAATTCAATCTCGCAGACCTCACGTGTCTTTTTCAACTGTTTACCACCTTCGTCCATCACTTGTTCGGGTACCAGACATTCTGACACCGTCGATCCACCTCCGTGGAATAACGGATGCTGAGACACCTGGACCACGTATCCTCCTGACAAGTGAAATCCGACATGATCAGCTTCCATAAATATTTCTATCGCCACTTCATCTTCATGAAGATTGGACCACAGGGTGTCAATGAGGTTATGGTCCTTAGAACGTTCGGTGGAGGTGTAACTGACGAGGAGGGAGAATCGGAAGAGCACAGACCTTATCTGGTGCTCCGGCACGTAATAACGTGAACCAGCGAACAGGCAGGCAGGTGCCCTCGGGCTATCAGTACGAAGCCTGGAGGTCACTGACACGTCGTTGGAGCCTTTATCAGCTAAGCCATACACGACGCACATGGTGTACGTCCCCGTTCACACGTGGCCACTCACGCCCCCATTATATTTCCTGATTCGAGCCTTTTCACGTCTCACGCATCATTCTCGTCGTTTAATTCCTTCTTTTGTCGATCTGCTTTTCAACGTGAGATTTTTCGCGAACCGACTATAGATTTCCTTGGACTCAAAGTCGCCAACTGCCGTTATGAATTGTACGCGCAATATGGCCGTCTGGCTCTTACTGCCTTGTCTCGCCTATAATGCGGATATAAAATTGGAGCGTTTACTTCGCGACGGAAATGAACGCCGGCGATAAATTCCGACCGTTATGAAAGACGGGAATACTACTTCCTGATTCCCTCCTTATTCTTTTACTTCTGTGTCACTTGCGATCGCACGGCCTTTGTCCTGCCTGTACGTACCTCGGGCGATCGCGCTAATCCACTTCCGTGTGTCGTGTGTCTTATCGCCTGCTTTGGATTTGCCGATCTAGACGGTCGAACAATGCCCAACGTATTCCGAGCTATTTCAGCCGATCCCACCGTCGCGAATTGATTCCTCGCCGGGTATTACTTCATTATCAATGTCGGTTAGGTTAGGTTCTCGGCCACCCCAACTTTTATATTCTACGTATTTCTAGTTGGATTCTTTTCTTTAATAATACACGTACACATATATATCTTTGCGTGTCTCGCAGTTCCTCCGCACGAAATTACCGCCCGTCTCTGGTGTCACTTTACGGCCTTTTTGTTTATTGTTGACTCGCGGGTTATCGCGTTACGCCACCGCGGCGCCGACGCCTTGCAAAAATCCAGTCTGTACTTCGCTTGCTTCGCTCGCAGCGTCCCGCTTTATATTCGGCGTCCAATAATTCTCGGGACAGACATCCAGCTTGACTATGTCCGATCTCTTTACTCTATTTACGTTACTCCTTCGCACTTTTAATCTCACTTCGGAACAATTACTGCCTGATTATTCAATGTTCGACAAGTCCCAGTGCACGGAAACCCTAGAGGGTATATCGTTACGATGACTTCGTGCATGCAGCTCAGTCGGTAAAACGTAGTTCAGTCGCTTCCCACCGCTGCTTTACCGACAGTTAGTCTCTGTTTACCCGCGCAGTCCTTCAGCCGTTTTACACGTTTACGTCAACTGCACGTACGCGCGTTTGCATCTGCTGCAGAAACGCAATAGGTTCACTGTCCTCAGAGCGATAATGCACGCACCAAACTTACCGAGTGTCAATACGGAAGCTCTTTGCTCTTGCACGAGCACGTAGCTTCCTTTTTTTTTAAATTTAAACAACTCGAATATTTATTCCAAAAAAAAGATAAAGCAATCGATCCTGAATCGAGTCTCATATACAAGAGGGGCAATCTCCTTAGGACTTTCCATAAATAACAGTCCCCTCGATCTCGTGCCTCGTACAATGTCGACGAACGAGTCGAAACATGTATATAGAATCAGGTGCGACGGACGTATTACACTCTAAGTAACCCAAGTTCCAGGTAAATGATAATAATCGTCTCTGGTACGCACTAGTCGCGGAAGAAGGGTCACGCCTGGTGAGATTCGTCACGCGTTCCGGCGCGTCGAGCCAGAAGGAAGTAAAAAGAGCCGAAAGCGGTCGTCGCCAGGGGAAACGTCTAAAAAGTATCAGGAGACAGGCGGACGTTTCCTCGAACCTCGAGGCTTACTTACTTATTTACTTACTTGCTTACTCTCCTGCTTACGCGTGAAAGAGTCGAGCCTAGCGGTACCCATACCCATGGTGATAAATACGTTGGCGACCGGCTTACGAGATCTTACGTGAGAGAACCCGGAACAGTGGGAGGAGTGTTGAACGCGCGGAGGCGGCTGTACGTATAGTAAGATGGAGGTGATGGTGGAGGTGAGGATTACGCAGCATCCGCATATCGGCGGCGTTACTTCGATCACGATTCTTAAATCCTGCTGCGTCGACTGAACCCCAAGGACCTTCCTCTCGCGCGACTTCACTTCCTGGTTGTATATTATTCAATCCCACACAGTAGAACGCGTCTCTCGCTCGACAGCACTGCACGGGCTGGTCACGATCATTGATCTCCCATTTTTTTTTTTTTTTTTTTCCAATACCAAGAATCCACGAGCGGTATCGTGAAAACCGGAAGTAGTCAAAGACTTCGGGTTAACGTGAAAAAAAAAAAAAAATTATTTCCAAATTACGCCTGACTTGCGTGCACAGACGCCTTAAGGCGCGCTCGACTCGACTTATGCATTATGTAACGTATTTGGCTCCTATGAATAAGGCATAACGTACCTTTGACATTAAGGAGTCTGCTTAAGAGTTCTGTTGTAAAAATATATATATATATATATATAATACTGGCACTGCTGGCATGAGGTCATCGTGACTTCTCGAGGTCTCGGACCCTTACTTCCTTCCTCGCTTCCTATCTACCAGGCGCTTCCGGTTTTACACGTCCCTCCCGCCGCTTATTGCCAACCGCTACGCTAATCGGCTTCGTCTCTATTAATAATCCCATCCACCACTCCTGATCCCGGGCTCTTCCGTTAATTGGCGTTAAATGATTTTCGCCTGGACGCGTTACGCTCGCTAACTCGGTGAGCTTGCATGGGAGATCGTTTAGCAAGAATAGAACGCCCCCTCGGATCAGCCATCGGACGTCGTCATCGTAACTGGCAGGAGGCCGCTCACCCGAATAAGAACGAGAGCGCCCGGGCAAAAAGCATCCTCGGTACGGTTATATATATATATATACACCCAGAAAGTATAACGCGAGCGTATAGCAGTGTTGCCAACCGTAAGCCGGAAGTCTTGTTCCGCCGACGAAAAGTCTCTCATCGTCTCCCTTTCTGCATCTGTCTCACTCGCTCTCACCGGAATACCCAGTAGCGTTGCTGGTAGGGGAAGGAAGAAAGGGACGGATGCCACTTCCTCTAGGTGAATTACTCTTTCTTCTCTCCTGTGATTCCCCCCCGGGGGTTCCCCCGATGGCTCGAAGGTCGAACGGCACCAGGCGGCACGGATCGCCGCTCCGCCTGGACAAGAGCTCTTCGAAGCGATCGAGCGGAGACGCCCGCAAAAAGCGTTCGACTTCTGTGCGCCGAACAGAGCCGGGGAATCTGGTTTGTTACCTTTCTTGCGTAAGCGATAGAAGTGGCGAGCGGCGATCGGCACGGGGAGCAGGAGGTGAAGGTGGTCATGCCGAGGGAGCAACAAGGTGAGGAGGTTGGAGAGTGTAGTGTGTGCGAGAGAGAGAGAGGTACCTGTAAAGAAAGAAGACAGAGAGCTCACGAGAGAGGCCACGAAGAAGAAGGCAGACTCGCGGCACGCGAAGGTCGATGTGCCGTTGTCTCGCGCGACGCTCTCGCACCAGGAAATCGCCATCTTTACTCTCTTCCTTTTGCCTCTTTTTTTTTTTTGCCTCCTTCGACCGAGCTCGCTGCCTCCACGGTCATCGGCAATCTCACGTCCCAGGAAGCGCGGACTTCCGTCCAGGTTTATTATCTCTTGTTTACTTGCGGCGAGGTCGGGTGAGCCACTTTTTTTTTTTTCATTTGATTTTCCAGCGATTCTCACTGACTTTAATTGGTCCCTGTTGGAATTTTCTCGTTGACCCACGTGGCAGTGACGTCTGGATGAAAATCTGTTTGACGTAGATTACAAAGGTCGGGAACTCTGTTGTGGACGATGATTTCGATCGTTCGGGAGGTCTCGATTTTTTGTGGGAGTTTCTAGCGAAGCGACGATTTCTGAATTTCCGGATGGAATCCGTGGACGCGTCGAGAGGTTAGCGAATGGAAATACGGTTATGTAAATACCAACGGGAACGGATACTGTCTTCCTGCTGTGCTGGCTCATTCTTATGCCTCCATATTCTATGCAAATGGGGGCCCGATACGTGGATGTCTTCGAAGGCAGGACGTTTTTCCGATGTTGACATAGCTTCTGACATCGTTTGATCGTTCGCCGTCCGTTCGCTTATTGGTTCCTAACGGGTAATGGCTAATGCATCCTTGAACAGTGACTAAGGATAGTTTGCTTCGTGCCAGCTAATTCACTGATTAGATCATGCTGGCCTGGTCCGTTTGTATACTCGTATCGTGGGTATGGCATAGGGACATGAATAGCTGTTGGGTTATTTTGAAATGGGGAGTAATGGAAAATTTATGGCTTTCACTTACAGTTTGTGCTTTCCTTTTGTCGCAGATTGTACTGGCGCGAGGACGTGTTATGAAATTGTTGCCGACGATTCAGTTGCCGCAGCTACCACCGGTTTCTGCTGGAGGCGGTATGACGGGAATGGATTCCCGTCTCCCACCCGGGATATCATTGCCGTTCAGCCCTTCGGATCTTCTTTGGCGATATGGACCCACGATGAGCTTCTCCCCAGCGGCTCATCCACCGCCGAGTCCCTTGCTCGACTTCAAGACACATCTGCCCACCACACTTGGTCAGTAAACTTATCGGGGATCTTATGGAATGCGTCTGGGTTTTGTTGTTGGGTTCATTGATCATTGTTACTCATTGTTGTTTTCGTTGTTTTAGCTTCTGACCCCAGACTGTGGTCCAGGGAGGATGTGGCTGCCTTTTTGCGTTGGGCTGAACGAGAGTTCGACCTGCCGCAATTTGACATGGATATGTTTCAAATGAATGGTAAGGCTTTGTGTCTTTTGACAAAGTTTGACCTGGGGGAGAGGTGTCCTGGCGCTGGAGACGTTCTCCACAATGTCCTGACGATGCTCGCACGTGACTTCAATCAGCTTCAGAGGTGCCTACCTAGCAGTCCTGTCACTCCTACTCGGCCGTCGGCCTATCCTCTTAGTCCTCATTCGCACCCGCCGACGCCAACGTGGGTCGAGAATCCCTACGCCGCTAATTTGGCCTCCCTAATGTCTGCGAATTCGGTGACACTATCCCCGGCGCCCTCGGTCGACAGCCAAGCTGGCTCCCCGGGACACACGGAGAGCGCGCAGACCCAAGTGTACAAGAGTGAATCCGACGAGGATAATCAGCAGAGTAGCAATAGTCCACCGGCTACTCCCACGGCCTTGGCTGCTCAGAGACTCAGTGAGGTCTGCGTCAAGGATCAACCCAGTCCCACGTTTCCGCCGCAGATGATGCCGCTGACTCCTGGTGCGTTCAGACCGAGTTCAACCGCAGCACGGGAGTTCTTCCCCAGTGATTCGCACGAGCCAAACACCAGTGAGTACAGTTTGTTTTGTTACTTAGCTCTGTCGGGTGATCTTGTTGCTCTTGTTCACCCGGGTTCTTTTACCTCTTCAGATGGCAGACTCCTTTGGGACTTTCTTCAGCAACTGCTGAATGACCCATCTCAGCGATACACCCACTACATAGCGTGGAAGTGCCGAGAAACTGGAGTTTTCAAAATTGTCGATCCACCTGGATTAGCTCGTCTGTGGGGAATTCAGAAGAATCATCTTTCGATGAATTACGACAAGATGAGCAGAGCACTGCGTTATTATTATCGGGTCAACATCCTCAGGAAGGTCCAGGGCGAGCGTCATTGCTATCAGTGAGTATCAGCGCCAGTACTTGTACCCAAATCGTTTTTATCCAAGTGAAACGCTAGTTCAATCTTTTCTCTTCTTGTTTAGATTCCTGCGCAATCCCACCGAACTGAAGAATATCAAGAACATCTCCTTGCTGCGCCAGCAGATGCGGATAAAGTCAGAGCCCGAAGAAGATGGAACAATATCAACAATAGAACCGGAAGTCGACATGCCAACGGATCTCTCGATGTCCAGCATGAACCAACCAGCCAGCGAACCCCTGCCTCTACACGACCCTCCGGCCAAATACAGGAGTCACGCGTACAATCTCGTTAAAACTAATCAAGAACCGGAAGAGAGGAAGTGACGCGGGACCTAGCAGTAACTGCGCGAACGCTCAATCGTATAATTGGTCAATCGGCGATGAATCGCACCGTGGAGTAACTGGCCTTGCGGATGATGCCGTGGGTCTTCATTCCACGATTCGGGAGCTGATCGATCTACGAGTTAAGACTGACCACAGGGACACGGACGTCGCTCCTCATCCTGATTCTCATCCTGATCGTTCTATAGCTTTCCTAACTATTCTCACAATATTCCTCATACCTCAATCCTCCCGATAATCGATCGAGGAGATCAAGCCTTGAGGAGCGCGACGAATCTCGATCCGCGCTCATCCTTTCCCTCGCGCCCGTACTTCGCTCGACGACGAGTTCTACACGTTTATTTGGCGCAGCAGATGCGAGAAAGTCCCTCAAAATCCATAAGCGGATATCCTCTTCCGTTCCTCTTACTGCCTGTGAGGAAGACGGAGACAGTGAGAGAATGTTACAAGTGCAATGAGGTACGAGACTGCTCCTGAACATCCTTGATTGACAGAATTCACTTTTCTTTAGCGACATACACTAGGCTCTATAAACTCCAATAATTGGACGTCGAGCGTTTACCTCGTGACAAACGCTTCCGTGAAGCGGATCTCTCGATGGCGCTCTTCCTGGAGCCTCTTTTTATCCTTGACTTCTACGTCTCATTCTAATTCATACCACTATTTACTCAGAATGCTTATGTTACTCTACCCACCAGCCTACAGCCATATTCGATTACACAACGAATTTTGCTCAGAATCAAGACTCTGATACGAATGCGTTCGTTAAACGCATCAGGATATTGCGATTTAGGTCGAAAGTCATTCTCCTTTGGTATCTTGGTCTCTGTGTTTTTACTGAGCCAATGGTATCGCCTGATTTCTGCTTCCCGCTGCAACTGTTTCATCAGGTCTAGATGGAATTATTAATGGAGATTTTGTTCAAGGGAACAAACTTTGTGTCCTCAGATTTTTTTTTCTGTGCCAAGTACGAACCCTATTGTGGCTATCATTATCGTCGTCTTCATTATGATTCAGTATCGTTATCGAAGAGATTACGAGCGCGAGATGACGGTTAAACGCGATGCAAATTAATATAATCGACTATATTCTAGTGCGTAGGATCTCTAATGTACATAAGTTACTACCACGTTATGAGGATGTATGTTGTGTAAGAAAAGGAACGCATAGACACTGAATGATTAAGTGAATAATGGTGCGTGTGAATATCATGAGTGAGTGACTTGATACATGCGCGTATGTTTCTGTGAGAGTTATTGAAGAAATCTATTAAAAAAAATAGGAAGAATTTTATGGAAATCCGGGGCCAGAGTTATATATAATGAAAGAAAAAAGAAATATATATATAAATATATATTTTACTACCAAAATTTATATTCGAAATTTCAATGTTGTTGGTGCGCGATTGTGGTTTACATTCCACGACCGGACTCGCTCTCCCGTTTGGCTTTTCTTCAGTCGGCACTCATTTTCTAAACTTCTCGGTACTTTTTTCTCGATTAATCAATTGCCAATCGATTAAAGATTTTTAAACAAGAATAGAGAAAGAGATGGACCGAGAGTAGCCGAGAGAGTGCGAGATACCGCGTTTAAAAAGAGGACCTTACTGTATTTTTGCACGTGATTCGAGGAGAGTGATAGTTTTTGAATGTTGAGTCATTTCGTATGGAGATTAATTAATTAATGAGGAACGCGTGAATTAAGATTAATAGGAATCGAATGATAGGAGAGCGAATGATGGAGGCGTGCGTGCAAGCTAAATAGAATCGAGACCTATATCTGGCTTCTTGTATACTGTGATCTCTATAAGGTAAACGAAATAAAGTTTAATGAAATAATTAATTAATGAACGACACGTGGAGATATATGATTAAGATTAGGACGCCGCGAGATGCACGTTTTAAAAGAGCATAATATTATGGAGATAAGAGGAATATATATATATATAAATATATAGTATATACATACGTGCACACATAAAAACAGACATCCACAAAATACACACACGCAGATACGAATGTATATATCTTTAAGTTTCGTTTACAAAGTGTACATAATTTATACTTGGACGGACATAGGAGAGGATAGTGATGATTTATCGAATAGACTCCTCGGTGTGAATAATTTGAGTGATTAAATGAATGAATGAGTAATAAGAGAGGAGGAGGAGGAAGTAATAGGCAAGGGTAGTTGGCAAATGACGATGATTCTATAAAAATGACGTTATGCGTCGAGTACGATCATCGTGTATAAAATATGATACTTGTAAAATTCTAGAAATAGCGCCATTCTATTATGTATCTTGTTATGGGCCGATGAAGAATGATGGACATTGTAAATATAGAATTATTTACTTATTAAGATGATACATTTGAAAGCCTTTCTTTCTCATCCATTACCTTTTGACCATTCTCCATGTTTCATTTTATACTAGTTTGTTTTCGTAAAAATTATTACAATACCTTTGCAAAATTGTGCTTTTTCGAATACTTGTAGTGTTGTAGGTAATTAATGATTTTTTGGGGGGGAGAGTCTTGACATAGAATTGAATGAAACTGAGGCACGATTAAATATGAATTATAAAATTTATTTTACAAGTTTTTTATACACTATATATTTATATTAAAAATGAGTACATGGCTATATGTCTATGACGGATGAAAGAAAATTACATCGTCAGCTATTATAGCCGTAAGCTTTTTGGTTTTACCAGCTTCATCTGGCACTTCTCCGTAGCTCAATCTTCCATTAATTAATACACGCTGCCCTTTTTTCATGAAATTATATACAGTATCCCTTAAGTTGGGTCTGAAGACACAGACCCTATGCCAATCGGTTTGCTGCTTGAACTCTCCTGTAAAGATAAGTAATCATGTAATTCTCCAATGGATTCAGCAACTTTATTTAGTATACTTACCATTTTCATATTTGTAATTGAAGTGGGTTGCTAAAGAAAAAACAATAACAGGCCGTTCTTCAGTACCGCGTTTCTGTGGGTCTGATCCTACCCGGCCTAAGAGGGTCACTTGATTCAAAGCTGAAATTAGGTATTTATACACGTTATTTAAAAAAAAATCTAAACCAATTCATAACACTCACTTTTTTCTATTCCATTAGTTTCATATGTTTCGTTCGCGAAGTAACGCGGTAATAATAATCGACTGATTTGCTTAGTAGTATCCACGATAACCTACAAAAGTAAAGTATTTTTCGACTATAATAATACAAGACGTACTGATTGTCATAAATTCATATTTTTTTCAATCAATTATAGCATACAAAATCTACACATACCTTCTGCTGAAATATCTTCATTGTACTAACAGCACTAAACAGAGATCTTAAATTCGTAAAGTATTACAAACAACTGCAAATTGCCGGGAAAAATTCCTAATTGCTAACAATGCTCTTAAATTCTAACCTTACTCCTTTCACGCATCGAATAATGAATACAAAAATAATTTAGAGAAGAAAACGTAACACAGAAATTGTAGAATCGGTATCTGGAATAGGGCTGCCATTTTGACTAAAGGCACTAGATGGCGATACTGTTTTTAGTGTCTGTTTCACAGAACATTAATAAATGTCCAAAATAACATAATCTTATTAGTGCATTTTGAAGCTGAATTGTTAAACTACTTAATAAAAATAATGGACAATACTTGTACCGTAAATTATCTTAACATTTTTATTTAATTCGTCGTATAGGGGAAATTCTGCTTCATTAAAACATGACTTGACTTTCGATAATAACGTTGCCGCCAATTTAGTACTATTCTTCAATGGTTTATCTCCCATGCGGCTTGTAAACCGTTGGTGCCGAAGTGTTTTTCCGGAACGTCCTGTGAACCTTAAATTGTGTTCGGTACTTGCGCAATTGGGTATAATCTAGGATAGCTGGACGCGGTAGTATGTCAGACGTTCATTGTCGTCTTTGCGCGAGTGATGAAGGCGTTTTCCTCGATATTTTCGCGGAAGGCAACAAGACTTATTCTCATAAATTGGAGAAGTGTCTCTCCTTGAAGGTGAGCGTCTTATTTTTTTTTTTCAGTGTAACGATTTACAGTGAACACAGTTGAATGTAGTAACGATCGAAGCTTAAAGCCGCGTCGAAGCATGCCTATGGGCCATGACTACAGGCATTACTACGTTCTTTTTTTTGGTGGAATAGAAACTCGTAATTGTAAACAATATTAAACGGAAGGGTTATAATTGAATCCGATATATCCACAATAAAGTAATTGAGGAAGTAGAATTATCAACAACAGGAAGTCCGGCTTGTTGTCTTAAATGCAGCAGCCATGATAGCCTTTATGTTGTTTGTGTTTCCATAATATTTTCTTTCTTTTTGGTTCTTCATTTTAGGTTGAGAAAAGTGACGCCTTTTCCACAAACCTATGCCACAAGTGCGCCTTTGAGTTGAACCAGTGTAACAAATTTGTGCAAAAGTATAAACAGGCTCGTCATACCTTAGCATGGTCCAAACCTACCCAACAAAAGAATCGTTGCAGTCTCTGTGCACAGACAAGCAAAACTGCACAGTTATTTCAACTTGCGAATGATGAACAGTCTGTTGACAAATCTGCAAAGAAGATCTATGAATGCTTCGAGCAAGATGTAAGTCGTTTAAAGGATTTGTTTTGAAGTCACTTGTTTTTTTAGAAAATTGGTATTTTGATTGATTGATACTTTTGTTTTACAGCCTCCAAAAATACATGTATGCAATCTGTTGATATGTCTGCAATGTCGGTACAATTTGGATATACTCTCCGACTTGAAGGCTTTATCTCTGAAATCAGTTGAGAAACTAAAGGGAATATCTGCAGATAAACTGAGTCTCTCGGATTTATCGAAGGTATATCGGTTTGGCAAACTGTAAAACTATTGTTGCTCACTAATAAACTTTGTGATATGCTTACAACAGCTTTTCTGTTTTTGTTACAGACATCAACATTTGTGGTAAGTCGGAAAACTACGTCTATTATCCGTGACAAAATTGACGTAATTGAGATATCAGATACCGAAGCTGATTCGAGCAGAATGAAACCTAAACCACGTCGTACGCAGTCTAAACGGGCGAAGAATGGTGATATTAAAACGAGAGCAAAGAAACCAAATCGAATGTGTGGACAGTGTCATAATACAATCAAAAGTGGCGTCGACATGTACAGATTTCACAGCACAGGTGTGACTGTATGTAAATTTTGCTGGAGCACGATGGATCCTTCCAAGACATCACCAAATAAAAAAAGAGCACAGGGTCCCCCTGCGAAGAAGAAGACAAAATTATGCTCAGTGTTCTTAACAGATGTAATGGGTGATGCATCCTTGAGAGATAACAGGGGTTACAAAATAGAAAAAGACGAAGAGGGTAATACTACATTTATTTTAATGGACGATAGCTCAGAGGAAGACAATTCAACTGTAAAAATAAAGAAAGAAGTAAAAGAATCTGGGCCCAAACAGCTTAAAATGCGAGGCAGAAGAAGCAGAAGTGACATAGATGATTCATCAGTCAAATCTAAACCTGTTAAGAAATTAAAGTCCGATGGTGAATCAAGTAAACAAACCTTTAATCCAAGAGTGAGAAGGTCTCTAAGACAGAAAACAGTAAAAATTGAAGAAGTAGATGATATTGATTCCGACACGATTGTATCGAAAAAAAGAAATGCTCGTAAAGTACCGACACAACCCGAAAAGAAAAAGAAACCCACTAAAACAACCTCGTTTTCGGATGACGACTTACAAGTAATAGCCTCAAGAGTTACTCGAACATCTTTACGTACACGAAAATCTGACGTTAGTCAATCAGAGTTATCGGCATCGATAAGTGGATCTTCTTCTGGTGAATGGAGTTCTCCGCGCCGTAAAAGGAAAAAAACAGTTGATGTAATACCCATGACGGAAGTGTTTGAGAAAAATGTAGCTGCTGTAGTGAAGCTAAACACTCGTTCCAGTTCAATATCAAGCAAGGAATCATCATCGCCATCAGATTTCAAGAATCTTGAAAAGTTAAAATTGTCCACCAGCTCAAAGAAGAGTTCACAGAAGAAGAATAAATTGATGAAGAAGACCATTGAAAAATTGAAGAAGGACAAGGAAGAGTATATCTGCACTATTTGCAACGTAGGCTACAAAAACAAACTCATTGGAATGACTCATGAACTGTCACATTTGAAACAGCCAGAAGTTACATTATGCAGAATACGACCGACAAGTTACCCTGAAAAGATGAAGGTAACTGCAACCACAGAATCAACCAAAAGCAATGCGAACAATGATGTTAGTTTGGAGGAACAATCTCACGACATCAGTAGTACATCGGATGCTCTTCGTGAAAAAGTTAATCGAGAAACTGCTCAGAGTGGAACTGATGTCATTTCATTAAAGCAGAAGGAAGATTCGAGCAAGGATAAAAGAGTAGATGGTGAAGGTGTGGCTGAATCTAAAGATCAGGTTTCAACAGAGGAAAAGTCAGCAGAGGTCGAACTTCCCAAAGAGAAAGAAGTAACTTCCGAACAAGAAAAGGAACTTGAAAAGTCCAAAGACGAGACGACGAAAAAAAATGGGAAGAAGAGAAAGTTATGTTTTGTCGTAGACAACGTAAATAATGCAGATGAAAAAGTAGAAGATAATAATAAAGAATCTCTACAGTCCATTGAAGAAGAGTGCAAAACAGGAAAGGCAGAGTCTGTGGATGTTGAACAAGAAAAAGAGATATCGGAGGATGCTTCAAAGTTATCTGTTGAGGCAAAAGAATCGAGCCTAGATCCTGAGAAAATCAGTCAAGCAGAAGTTATTGCAGATGTGGACGAGAGTAGGCATGAAGTGAAGAAAAACTTATCAAAATCGTTGAAAACGACGACAAAGGTAACTCTAACTGAAAATGTTAAATCAACTACGTCAAATGACATTATTGTAGTAGAAGATCTTGTGGAAGCAGATATTCAGACGGAAGTATGTCCAACGGTAAAAGAACTGTCTTCCAAAGACGCTCCGAAAGGGTCAGTAGAAGCTGATGAAAAGGAAGATGTTGAGAAAGGCATCGAGGAGAAAGAAAAAGTCTCAGAAACAGCACCGACAATTAGTAATTTGAATGATTCAATTACAAAGGTTCCTGAATCAAAGGAGTTAACAGACGATAAGCCTGAAGAAAACAATGAAACAAAAGATAAAGAAGAAGATAAACACGTAGAAGAAGAAGATGATGATGAAGAAATCATAACAAGTATTTACGTAGCAGATGATGACTCCCTACAGTTAGAAGAAGATGAAAAAGAAGATCAACAGAAAGAAGAAAATAACAAAGAAGCTAGTGAAGACATTCACGAAGCGAAATCTGAAGAAAATGGAAATATTGAATTATTAGATACCAGTGTAAAGGAAGACAGCAATACGAACGAGGACGCCAATAAAGAATCGGTAAAAATAGAAGAAGTATTAACAAAAATGTTTGAAGAAGAAACGCCAGCAACGAGAAATCAAGATGACACGCAGACTTCAAAACTAATTGACCAACCTGAAGAGGGGGTACCAGAAACTTTGGAAAATATATCAAAAGAGATTTGTAAAGAGTCCCATGAAAATGAAAAGGACGGATCAAAAAACTCTTCAATACGTTCCTCAGACCTTCATATTCTAAAGGGGGAGTCTTTGGAGAAGAAAAAGATTCAAGAAGAATATATTGCCTAGAACACATAAAATCCATCGAAATGAAACTCTCATGGAAATATGAACGAAAAGTAAATCAGTGCTCTAAAAGTGGCTCGTTTAATTAATTATATTCTTGATGTGATTGGTATATTGAGACTGTTGTACATGCGACATTACGAAAAAGAAGAGCGCATTTCTTATTGCAACTTCTTCTTTTTTTCTTTGAAATTTTTCCAATTTATTTTAAAAGAATTATCATAATTTCTTAATGTTAACCTGAAACCGTGTTCTTCTTTATATGCATACAATACTAGTTTTTATCAAAACAGGAAATGTCGATGATAAAAAAAATACAGTGTGCGATTTTCTGGTTTTATTGTAAATACATACATTTCAATTATTCAAATATACCCTACAAACTTTGGTAACATGTATGAAAATTTGAATGTACTAACGAAATAGAAATTATTAGAAATACATGCAATATATTAATATTCTAAGATTAACGATTCATCCTTGTTACCAGGAACATCTTCGTGGTATGTAAGCGACGTTGATGTATCGGATTCTTTATTAGTGATATCCTCCGATTTATCACTGATAACATTCTCTTCTCTTTGAGATCCTAAATCCACAAAAAATTTAACTAAATATTTTTAGGTTGTCTCAGTAAAGCTTTACCATGCTTATCATCCGCATTTTCCTCTTCGTGAAGGTCCTGCCCGGAATTCGATTCTGGGCTTTGTTGAGTTGTCCAAAAGGGCGTTCTACTATTTTTCCACTGACAAATACTCAATATCGCAGTTACATCTTTCTGTCCGCAGAGACAGATCAATTCATTATATCGATCGAGAGTCTCGTGGCCTAATAAATCCGTAGTAGACAGCTTAACGTTAATACATATTATAAATAGATTAGAAATGTGACCTTTTGAGATCCCAGCTATGCATCGAGCTCTATCAGCCTCGTCCATAAGGCCGAAACTGTTGTAGAGTGTAAAAGCGTACTCCAAATGAGTTGTAGCCAAATTCGGATGACCCTTCAATGCAGAAATATTAATTTCTTACAAGAATAATTGTCAGTCCATGAAAACACAGTGCGAATTATATTCTGAGAAACAAACTCGATTTAATAAATATTCCCCAGTATAATAATGTGCCTGTGCAAGTTTATGAGACAGTTCATATTTAGAAGCGCACTCTCTCAGCATTCTAAGATGTTTTGTCGTGTTGAAATCGTCATCCAAATCCTAAATAAATGCCAGACAAGAATTTACTATAAATTTAAATGATTAGCAAATAACGGGCTTAACGGACTTTGTAGACTAGGGCCAGTTCCATATGAGCATCGCAAAGACCTTCAGGATCAGGTATTCTCGTAGTTATCGCAAGGAATTTTGATAAACTTTGTAAAGCCTGCGCCATTCTTTTCGCCAATCGTTGTGTCTTGCCGAGTTCATAAAGAGCATTAGCGATATACTCATCGTGTCCAGCTGTATCGACCAATGAGGTCACTTATCTTTAGAATAATTCATTAAAAATTAATTACTAACAATCAATGGCTCTTTTCAATGCGCTCTGACAAGTTTCCGCAGCTAATTCTGGATCCTCCTTGCGGTGTTGCTTCGCTAAATTCAAGAGAACTGTATACAACAGTGTAGAACATTCACGGAATAGGTTTTCTTGTTTGAAACCTAAGATCTTTGACGTGTTCCAAGTTTTGCCTTTTGAACTCTCGCATGCACTATCCAGATAGTCCAAGGCATCTTGTGAATTCTCTTCTAAGATATCGTATTAGAAAACACATGTTGATTTCATTTACAAATAATTATTCGATAAAAGTAGTCCGCTCGCGGTAACGGAAAAACTTCCACGGACGTAGAGGTTAATAAAAATATATTTATATTGAAATTATTTATCAACGAGTCTTACGTTCGTTAACCAAAAAACGTCCATAGAGATAACGTATCACGGTAACAGTCTGATTTTCAAAATCCTCAATATTCTCAGCAACTAGAAGTGAACTTTGAAACAGCTGTTCAGCTACCCACCACCATTCTGAAGTTCTCGACTGGAAGTACAACGCAGTTTCTAAGAGAGCTGCTGCACTAGTTATTGGCTGTTCTACAGGGTAAACATTAGGAATGATAATTCTTAAGGAAACAAGATTACATGTCCAGTACCATTTGTTCGAGCTTCTACAGACTTTACTAAGCCTGTTCTCAGACGATCAATTAATTCTTTTTGATGTTTGAGTCTGGGTCTTTTCCAAATTATTGTACCACGACCAGCCTTCTCTCTCGCTTCTTCGTCCAGACGGAAAAGCTCTTGTAAATAATCTGCTACGTCTCTTAAATCTTTTTCTTGTAGTTCTAGAACCACTGCGTCGTGATGCTCTTTGCGGTGTCTGTTAAAATTGACGTCAGAGATGATATCGATAGCCTGCATCTAATTGCATAACTAGCCTAACCTCATCTAACGAAGTAAGTACTTTGAGAATCTTAAAAGAGTAAACAAGAGTATCGCAAATATCTTTTAACTAACATTTGATATTACCATGTTACAGAGAGAGAGAGAGAGAGAGAGAGAGAGAGTGGGATATGGAGAAGAAAGGTACGAAATTGTCTCAAAGTCACAGCATCTCATCATTACCTTCTAACTTGGACCGGTGTTAACGTTGGCAGCAAAGATTTAAAATGTTCTTTCACAGCAGTAATTTCGCGGCGATTACTACTGGTCAATGTTTTTATTCTCTTTTCTTTGACATCCATACTTCAAAGTCCCTTTAGATATCTTTGTCAGGATTCTAATTTATTGTAATTTAATGTTGGAGTCTATTACTGTCAGCTGATGTAAAAAAAAAAGAAGAGGATCGATTAATCAAAGGATCGCCACCATTATTGCGATTTCGCAGCGTGTCAGCTGCATAATTTATTGCTCAAGATAAATATAAAGGTAAAGCATAGGCGGTCAGACTACGGCGTGTTATACGATCATACGGATCGAATTGGATCAATTTACAAGATGTACAAGATCGGGGAGAGCGAAACGAAGCTATTGATAAACTCGCTCAGGCCTTGATACCTGGTTTCCTTGGTTCCAGCCTGATCTTGAAGCCCTCTGCTCTCTTCAGGATGATATCAGCCTGTAGCCTGAAGTCAGACTCCTTGATGTCAGATCTGATACGGAAGTTCCTCAGGATGGTCGAGAGGACAATCTTCAGCTTGAGCATGGCGTATTTACGGCCGACGCAAGATCTTGGTCCAGCAGAGAATGGTACAAATGCATAGTAATGCCGGTTTGCAGTCTTCTCGGGAAGGAAGTTGTCCGGATCGAAGTTATCCGGGTTAGGATAAATATTGGGCTGTCGGTGCATCTTGAAGGTCGTGATGACTACGGTTGCTCCAGCGGGTACGGTGTAGTCTCCGGATGCTGTGAGAGAAGAGATCCGAGGTGATGGATACTTTTGATACGATTATCAGGTTTTAGAAGATAATTACCTAGCTTGAGATCTGTCTTCAATTCACGAGCAATTATTGGTACAGGTGGATACATGCGAAGAGTCTCCATGAGGCATCTCTCAAGATACTTCATCTCCAGGGTGTCCTGGAAGGTGGCGGGTCTGTCACTGTCGCCGAAGATCTCATCCAGCTCCTGAATGACCCTCTCTTGGATGTCAGGGTGAGTTCCCATCATTGAAAGGAAGAAGCTGGATCCAGCAGCCGTGGTATCGTGTCCCTGGAACAATTATTATTTTTTTATTTTTATTTTTATTACTGATAAAACGTTTTACTATCATACCTCGAACATGATGGTGTCGACCTGCTCCTTAACTTCCTCGTCGGTAAGGACAACTCCGTTTTGACCAGCTTCGATCAGGAGATCCAGGAAAGCAAGCCTCTTCTTCTCACCGACGTCGTTATCATCGACGTCCAAGTCATCCTTGAGACCAGCAGACTGACCGAATGACAGTCCTTCGACTACAGTTGTACTGGAGTTCTACGACAAAGATACAATTTTCTTTATTCTGTTCCCATTTTTATTTCCACGTGGACTTCAAAGGCAGCGCACCTTGGACTCCTTGCCCTTCTCAGCAGCCTTCATTTCTGATTGGATACTAGCCACAGCAGGATTGATCACACTGCGCTTGCCAGTCTTGTACTCTTCCTTCTTACGCTTGATGACTCTCTTGGTGAGCCCGTGGATGATTTCGAGAAGCTGAATCTGATCCTTACCGTATTTGGTCAGGTTGAACAGCCAGTCAGGTCGGAGCCAGACTTTGGTGTGGCGCAAGTGAAGAATGTCGCACATCCTGGAGGAAGAGGAAACGATCAGGAAAATTATTCATCGACATGGTCCAGCTGACCTCACAGTTCCATGATCAAACTAACTTCATGACAGCCATGGCATATTCGAATCCACTTCGTTCCTGGGTGGTCTTAGAGACACCCATTGCAGTTTCCAAGAGGATCTCAACAGTCAGTTCAGACATGTAATCGTGGCAATCAAACTCCTTGCCTTGTTCCCGACGCATCTTCTCGACGACGGCACGAGAGTTGGCATTGAAGAGGTCGATGAAGCTCTTCAGGACGTTCAAGTGGAAAGTGGGCGCAATCAGTTTACGGTGAGCGCGCCATTTTGGTCCTGAAAGAAGCCGTGGGTTTCCTTTGGATATCATCGCTATACACCTACTGCAAATGTGTGACGCACAGCTAAATGAAAACAGAAGTTATTGTGCCTGATACGCGAGAGAAAGTCATGCAGTCTCGGTGCAGTCTCCTTCCTGCCTCGGTGCCCCTCGCCATCGACTTGCTGCATGAATTTCACTCTCGGCTCTCGGTGCTATTCGTTACATTGCATGATTTCTCATTGACTCCATAAGAACACCATGTCTTTATGACTGTGCGAATTCTTTTCAGATACCAGGAAGGAAAAGGAGCGCGTGTGCGTGTACCAGTCTGAGAAAGCAAAACAAGACAGCACGCGATCCGATCCTGATTGGTTCCCCGTACACCTCTGCTGCAGTAACGAGTTTGCAATCCCGGAAGAAGTTTCTCGCCGTTACTTTCCAGAGGAAATCGTACTCGCAATACATAATCACCGTAGCTATAACAGCGGAAGGAAAACATACCCGTGGAGATGAGGAGACCATTTCCAAGCCAAGGCTTGAAGAATCTGTACTCGTCGGACTTGTCGATGTAAACGTGACTCGAGAGGATGATCTCCACGTCACGTGGGTCCATCAGGAAGATGACAAGCTTAGGTCCAATCCATATCTTGATCACTTGATCGAACTCGAAGGACCTTTGGTAAATGTTCTTGAAGATTGCTGTGAGAAAAGCGTAACAGGGTCAGTCGTTGGGTTCGTCAGAGGTTAATTCGATAATCCAGGATCTTTCTGAAATCCTACTTCCGCTTTCTTCAGGACTTACTGTCAGAACTTCCAATGAAATCCAGAGCATTTCCAATCACGGGGTATCCCTGAGGGCCTGGAATCTTCTCAGCGAGTTCCAGGAGATGACGACGCGAGATCCTGAAGTAGACGTAGTAGAGTACCAGGGCCGGGATGAGGAGAGCAAAGAAAACTGTGGATGCCGAAAGGCCAGCTGCAGCCACTGCAGCCACCGATCCCGGTACCACTTCAGGAGCAGCAGCACTACTCATTTTCACAGTACCAATTCTATTTCTGAAACCTATTCGCAACTTTATGAACTTTTCCTTACGACGATCGGTTATCCGCAACCAAACACCCACCTTAATTTATGACTCAGTTTAATGAGTTTCAGTCGATGAACCACCACCGGACTGTCTGGACTTCCTGAGCTCCTCTGGCTCTTATATCGGCGACACTGCCGTACCTGCAAGCTACTCCCTTCCATTTCACCTTGGTTCATGAGGTTCACACAAATAATTCATAGATGTATTCGCGTTCTATTAGAATCGCTAATAGATCATATCAGTACGCTATTTGATACTTAATCAAGTACATACGTCGATGGAAACTTGGTGACTGCTTCCGAAAATTGACAGTCATCTACAAGCGTCAATCTTTGCATTTCCTTTATTTTATGCAATATCGATCACCCAACGAACAGCTCTTTTCATAAAGATTCTTGATGACCTGGTCATTTTGAAATTACCTATTATATTTTCGTTAATATTAACGGGGTGCAGTATATTCGTAATGCGAGTATGTCTGCCACGTGAATTTCCAAGTGACTTGACACTCTTAAGCAGAAAACAATGACAAAATTTACATAGTGTGGGATCCGATTTTACATGATTTGATGGAAATAAAAAAAATTGTGTTAATGAAATAGCCATAAGTATTGTCATAAAGAATTCTTAAATAGATTTTATGGTATAGCAGGCTTATGGAACAGAGTGATTTTATAACGTTATAAAATATTGTTTTTAATGATTGAGGCCGTAGATCGATTATAGATTTTTTGAATGATCTGGATAAGGACTCAAAAAATGGAACCATGTTTTTTCTTTATTAGTGACTTTATGTTATATTGTAAAATTTTCTTTCTGGTAAAATCAATCTGTAGTTTGAACTTCGCTCATTATCATAACTCACGTACGTTTCGTGGGAACACTGATAACTGCTTATAATCGGCGGATATCCAGGTCGTCATATGATGACCTGATGATCTGGCCGATGTACATAAACACATGCTCTTACACTTTAAAGCCAGACTGTAACTAAAATTATATTATTTCTTTCCTTTAGTATTCGTATCACGTCAATGCAATCGTCGTTGACAAATTATAGTACAAAAATTCAGTTTCTTTGAGTGGAACCCAACTTTATGAAATAAGTAGATCTTTATCAATTAAAAGCATCAAAATTATTCAATCAAGATCGGCTTCATTGGAACGATATAAAATCTTTGTTTCACGGCGGAAAAGCATGATAAGGCTTAATAGTGAATCTGTAATCTTTAAAAAAATGTTAGAATTAACTTTTTTCAATCATATATTATAATATGGGACCATGAGTCTCATGATTTAAGCTAAGACAAGAATCATAGAGTATGAAAGAAAATTATTTCATTTGAGAGCACTTATAAACTTTCGGACTGGCTCGCGGTCAAATATTATTCAATTATTTTTTTAATTCCAATTCCTCAATTCATATTACATATTATAAATGAATGATAATTTAGTTACAATCTTTGTCGTTGCAGGGGCAGCACCTCCTGGATATGTGTGGGGAACCCATCATTAGCGATTCCGCAACAGTTCACTGGAAGAATTCTTTGGAGTAAGACTTGACGACAGCCAATAAGCGCAGTGTCGGTAAAAGATTCCAGCAAAAGGGTCGCAGGGAACGCGAAGGCGCCAAATGTACTGGGCTTATATTATATCATAGACACGACTGAATAGGTTTATACACCCAAGACACAGATCATATTAATAGATTAAGTGGAAATAATGTCTAGAGGCCATTAGTTTAAGTTATTAATATAATTAAATTAATCTCCGAAGATATTTAGGGCCGAAAACATTCGGGCTGTGGCGGAATTTTTTCACGAACCTAGTAGTTCGATATATATAATAATTGTTACAAATAACTATTGTCACCTCCAGACTACATAGTATCTATCGAGACTTAGCCTTCTAAATCTCTAAAGAGATTAATTTAATAATTTGAATTATTAATATAATTTAAAATAATATTCCATAGAAAACATTGTCACCTAATCAATTAATAAAATTAGGGCCGATAATACACTCCTCGTAAACAGAACATATTTTCTCTACAGGATATGTGGCACCATCTCTTTGACAAACCGTGAACCCACGATAGAGAAATCAATAAAAGACTGGTACAATTAAACCTGTATTTATTTATAAAAAGTTATCTTTATCCAAAACATTATCTATGTGAATGCTTGAGGATAATTTCATAATGCATACAAATTGCTGGAAATTGCAAAATTTGCCATTCGGTATGGATGACTGCATTCGCCATAATGTTCCCGAAGGACGAGGGGGGATGTATAAGGAGCTGCACTTGGTCGGTAGCTCTCATTCTTTCGAGAGCCGGGACCGCAATACTGGTATCTTGGATTTCTCCAACCTATCCAATTCTTCTTTTTGATCCTTTTTTTTTTCTTTCTTCCTTTTATCATTATTCACTTTCCTCTTTTATATCTTTACTCTTCTCTTTGATATCAGCTTTTCAATTCATGAATTTATTTATCCTTTTCTTTTTATTCTTATTTACTTTCTTTATATACTCATTATATATACATTTCTTCATTTAAATCTTCCTTTCTCTCCTCTATTTGTATTTGTTTAATCGTTATTCTTTCTTTGGTCCTGTTGAGCATATTTAGTCGAAAAGTCATATAACGATAGTCACCCTGTTAGAGTAGCTACACGCTACTAGCTTTACGTATCTTCTTCTCCCCTTGATCCCTCAGTCATAAACATCTCTCTTCTTCACTCTTTCCTTTTAACAATCTTCCTCTTTTTCCCTTCAACATCTTCCCTGTCTGCTGCCACCAAATTTTTCAACTCAATTTTCGAATCTCCTATTCCTTCCTATGTCTCCATCACTCTCCTCCTAGTATATTCTTAAAAACTGAGTTTTTAAAATGTATTTTGGAAAAAGAAAAGTTTAAAGTGGTAGCGCGTGTAACATACAACACGTATATTATATTGTAGTGATATATGTATTATGCCTCTAATGGTACTGTCATTGTTAATCTTTCGCAAGCCATATACTGTATATGTATACTGTATCATTATTGCATTTTTTGAATAAATCATCTTGTAACACTTATACACTTTTCGAATTTTCTATTCCTTCCTATATCTCCATGACTCTCCTCCTAGTATATTCTTGAAAACTAAGTTTTTAAAATGTCTTTTGGAAAAAGAAAAGTCCAAAGTGGTAGCGCGTGTAACATACCACACGTATATTATATTGTATATATTGTAATATATTTGTAATGGCATTGATATTACTAATCTTTCGCGGACTATATATGTACATCTGTACTTTGTATACAGTATAAGTATTGTATTTATCGAATATATGTATGTACGTGTGTACACCTGTAATTCCTATACTGTATCATTATTGCATTTGTTGAATAAATTATCTTGTAATACTTATACACGTTGATATTCTTTTACCCTATGCGAATATCCCAGAGTACGAATGAGTTCTGTCTCTTTCTTACATTCCTCCGTCCTAACAGCATCCTTCTCCTATTCCTAATACAATTTGAAATTCAATTCTCGAAATTGCACCTTTGGGAGGCTGTATCTCGAAAACGGTTGGAGCTACGGCTTTTTCCTTGAAATTTAGAAAGGTCTCTTAATGCAGAAAGATAGAATGGTCCATAGAAGAGGCTGGTACAGGTTAGATTGCGATAGGGCCACTTTAAAAAAATTCTTGTACTTTTTGGTACTCGCAGACTTTTTTTTTTTTTGAATTTTGAAAATACTCGAAATTGCACCTTTGGGAGGCTGTATCTCGAAAACGGTTGGAGCTACGGCTTTTTCCTTGAAGTTTTGAAAGATCTCTTAATGCAGAAAGATAGAATGGTCCATAGAAGAGGCTGGTACAGGTTAGATTGCGATAGGGCCACTTTCAAAAAATTCCTGTACTTTTTGGTACTCTCAGACTCTTTTTTTTTTTGAATTTTAAAAATACTCGAAATTACACCTTTGGGAGGCTGTATCTCGAAAACGGCTGGGATTAGCGCTTTTTCCTTGAAATTTTGAAAGATCTCTTAATGCAGAAAGATAGAATGGTCCATAGAAGAGGCTGGCACAGGTTAGATTGCGATAGGGCCACTTTCAAAAAATTCCTTTACATTTTGGTACTTGCAGACTCTTTTTTAATTGAATTTTGAAAATACTCGAATTTGCACCTTTGGGAGGCTGTATCTCGAAAACGGTTGGAGCTACGGCTTTTTCCTTGAAATTTAGAAAGATCTCTTAATGCAGAAAGATAGAATGGTCCATAGAAGAGGCTGGTACAGGTTAGATTGCGATAGGGCCACTTTAAAAAAATTCATGTACTTTTTGGTACTCGCAGACTTTTTTTTTTTTTGAATTTTGAAAATACTCGAAATTGCACCTTTGGGAGGCTGTATCTCGAAAACGGCTGGGATTAGCGCTTTTTCCTTGAAATTTTGAAAGATCTCTTAATGCAGAAAGATAGAATGGTCCATAGAAGAGGCTGGTACAGGTTAGATTGCGATAGGGCCACTTTAAAAAAATTCATGTACTTTTTGGTACTCGCAGACTTTTTTTTTTTTGAATTTTGAAAATACTCGAAATTGCACCTTTGGGAGGCTGTATCTCGAAAACGGTTGGAGCTACGGCTTTTTCCTTGAAATTTAGAAAGATCTCTTAATGCAGAAAGATAGAATGGTCCATAGAAGAGGCTGGCACAGGTTAGATTGCGATAGGGCCACTTTCAAAAAATTCCTTTACATTTTGGTACTTGCAGACTCTTTTTTAATTGAATTTTGAAAATACTCGAATTTGCACCTTTGGGAGGCTGTATCTCGAAAACGGCTGGGATTAGCGCTTTTTCCTTGAAATTTTGAAAGATCTCTTAATGCAGAAAGATAGAATGGTCCATAGAAGAGGCTGGTACAGGTTAGATTGCGATAGGGCCACTTTAAAAAAATTCTTGTACTTTTTGGTACTCACAGACTTTTTTTTTTTTTTGAATTTTGAAAATACTCGAATTTGCACCTTTGGGAGGCTGTATCTCGAAAACGGTTGGAGCTACGGCTTTTTCCTTGAAGTTTTGAAAGATCTCTTAATGCAGAAAGATAGAATGGTCCATAGAAGAGGCTGGTACAGGTTAGATTGCGATAGGGCCACTTTAAAAAAATTCTTCTACTTTTTGGTACTCGCAGACTTTTTTTTGAATTTTGGAATGATGAAGTATTCATATTAAAGAATTTGCATTAGTTGGAATTTTCGCCGATAAGAGGGCAGCACCTCCTGGGCATGATATGTGGCGCCATCTCTGAGAAAACGAGTGAACTTTTTCCGATAAAATAATTCCGAAATTAATTCGAAAATCAGCTGTATCTCGGATGAGACAGGTACAGATCAAATTGCAATAGGGCACTTTCAGAAAATCCCTTTACTTTTTGCAACTTGCAGACAGAATGAAAGTAATGGCAGAGAAAATGCAGCATTGCCGAAAAGAGGTGTAGAAGAATAAGGGTGGAGGAGAAGGAGAGTACGAAAGAGACAGAACTCATTCGTACTTGAGGATATTCGCATAGGGTAAAAGAATATATACGTATTTTAAGTGTTACAAAGTAATTTATTCAAAAAATGCAATAATGATACAGTATACGGAGTACAGGTGTACATACATACATTCATTCATTCATTCATACATACATACATACATACATATATTCGACAAATACAATACTTATAAAGTATACAAAGTACAGATGTACATACATATATAGTCTGCGAAATATTAACAATAACAATACCATTAGAGATATATTAAATATATCGCTGCACTATTATATACATGTATGTTATATGCGCTACCACTTTGGACATTTTAATAACTTAGTGTTTAAGGATATAATAGGAGGAAAGTGATGGAGACAAAGGAAGGAATAGGTGATTCAAAAATAGAGTAGTATTCACAGAGCATTTTCAACGATTTCCACCTTCGCCGTATTTTCTAATCTTCAGGTGTTCCAGTTTTGAAATTAATTCTGTAGAGTGGCAAATCTTCTAAGGCTGGATACCTGCTGCTGATATACATACCTGCAACAATATGAATCAATATGAAAAAAAATATACGAAGATTTCTTGAAGCATAAACTGGGATAGTCACTAGAAATGGATGGTAGCTGAGCTATCGTTCAATTTTTTAATTTCGAACATTTCTAAGTGTTTCTTACTATGATTTATAGTATCTGTCATTTGCTTTATCTTCTACTGTTTGCGTTTTCCTCTATTTAACGCCTAACGTCACTAGCAGCCCCGTAGTCTTCGTCTGAGTTTTCATTTAACTCTCTCAATAGCAATATCATAGAAAAAAAACAATTATTTAAGACTTTCCGATTGCTCGTATTATGCACAAAAAAGATATGCTTAAAGAGGGAATTTTATACCTTAGGTGTTTACTACATCTTAAAATAAATGTGTGGCATTTTAACTTCCTCTACAACCCCTATCCTGTGTTTAGCGTATTTCCTGTGTCCACTTTATCGAGTAATTGTCAGACGTATAGTTCCACATATAAAGCTATCCCTCTTTATTATAATGTCACCCACCTCCACGGCTACGTCAGTTCGTGTCTGCGCTGTGCGAGACAATATGACGTCTGCCAGTAATCAAATATCATTTTACCTTTCGCTGGAGCACTCGGAACGATGTAAGTGTAATACAGGATGACTGAATAAGCTAAAAGACATTCATGAAAAGTCATATTAATCTCCGATGATTATTTGTTTATATTTGCAGATAAAACATTCAAGCATTCCTGATAAAGGCCTTTCTCTCTGTTTAGATTACAGATATCAAGAGCGTACAATCATATGCAGTGATAAGAATGCATAATTTGAATGTGTGTAACTTATGGGTTTCTTCCAGTAATGGATATATTATCAAATCATTTTTAGAATGCTAGTTCATCAACAAATTCAACTGCCTCTGGATGTACTGTCGTTGACTGTGCTAACAGCTCAAGGCTATAATAATAGTAATGATTCCATCACACTGATAATACTGCCACTTAACAGTTTGGGAATAGAGCCTGCCTAACTCAGTTTTATTTTTACCAGCAGGAAGAAAGGTATGCTTTTAATATTTACTGAATTTCTATTTCTGTAACATATCAATGATTTACATTATTGTTTTTATGTAGGTCTATAAACATTATATCAATAGTGGCATACATATATGGATGCATCGTATTCAGTATTATCTTTAAACTATGTTGCATGTTTAAGTTACATGAAATTATAAAATACTTTATTTGTATATATAAGCGAAGAAAAGGTTTTAATTAGAAAATAATATGACAATCAATGCTCCACTATAGAATTGATGAGATGGTAATGGATGATAAACCAATGGAACCTCATTTTGACTTGACGATTGATGAAAATGAATTAAATGTTGGAGCAACAGAGATTGTAAAAAGACTTAGACCTAATTGGCCTCACAATCAACTTCAGTTCAAGGTAATGTATTGCCACAATAATTGTTATACGTTTAATGAAATTGAAATTATAAACCTATGAGAGATCTAAGGGTATCGTGTAATAATTTGGAAGTTTCACTTAATAATATGTTATATAAGAATATGAGACTGTAAAAGGAAATAAAATTTATTGGAATTATATAAAGCAATACTCAATATACTGCAACAATAAGTAAATCAACTATGACCTGCATTCCTTTTCTTAGTGATATGTACTGTTATTTAATGGAACAATTCATGTTAGTACACATAGTTATTAATTCATGTTGATATAACATTTTTTGCTCCTGATAAGCATTTTTATCATTATAAAAATTAATCTTTGATAACAACTGAATTAACACACTTATCTGAGTTGATGCTTTTCTTACTATAAGTCAATCAATTACCTTTGCATAAGTAGTTGAATTTAATCTTATAGCTTTAAACTTACTAACTTGTCATTTATCCCTATCATAGATAACAGTATACTGTATGATATCAAATAATAATGTTAATATCTAATTCATCTGTTCTGAAGTATAGAACCTAAATGTTAATAAAATTTGAGTATTTATAATATGTTTAAGTATATCTGAAATTTGACGACTTTCAGTTATTTACTAATGGGATAACAAACAAGCTGATCGGCGTTTGGTATCCAGGACATTATAATGAAATGGTTTTAGTCAGAGTGTATGGGAACAAGACAGAATTACTCATTGATCGTAAGGCTGAAACTAGAAATATTAGGGTAAATGAGAGTTGAATTTTGTTCAGCATAAAACAATAAGTATCAGATCTAACTTAATATTGATATTAACAAACTGATGTAGATAATGTACAAGGCTGGATATACTCATGCTCTTTATGCAACATTCAACAATGGATTGGCCTACCAATTCATCGAAGGGGAGATCCTCACTGTAGAAACTGTCAGGCAGAGTAAAGTGTATCAACTAGTAGCGAAGAGGATGGCACAGATGCATCTTTTGAATCCAGAAGACTCTGAAATTGAAAGGTATCCTATGATATGGAGTAAAACAGAAAAATTCATGCATATCATGCCAAAGGAATTTCCAGAACCAGAAAAACAAGCAAGGTGAAAACATATTTAAATCTTATACAGTTCCAACCAGTTCTCAACATTTATAACATGAGATATTATGCTTCTAGGTTTCAGAAATTAATAAAACCATATAAAGAACTCGAGCAAGAATACTTACTTCTGAAAGAGAAACTTCAAGCATTGGATAATCCAGTAGTCTATGCTCACAATGATCTTCTTCTGGGCAATATTTTATATAATCAAACAGAGAATACAGTTACTTTTATAGATTATGAGTATGCTGCATACAACTATAAAGCTTATGACATAGCGAATCATTTTATTGAATTTGCTGGTAATATTTTATTCTTTCCCTTGCTTTTTCTTTCCTGTTGCTATCTTGATGCAAATATTAATAATATTTTCAAACGTCAATTAGGTATAGAGAATCCGAATTTCTCACTATATCCGGAAGAGACTCTACAAAGAGCCTGGATCAGAATATATATCCAAACATACAACAAGAGCAGTAACGTGTCGGAGGATGATGTTACAAAGTTGTATATAAGTGTCAATAAATTTGCACTTTTATCTCACTTCTTCTGGGGTTGTTGGTCTCTTATACAGAGTCAACATTCTAACATAGAGTTTGATTTCCTAGAGTGAGTAATCAATTTTTTGTTCTCTGTTTCTAATAGCATAATTTGCCATTGCTATAAAAACCGGATTGAATCACATGCTTAACATTCCAATCATACGATAGTTCTGACAAGTTAATTTCATAATGGCCGTTTCAGATACGCAGCGATGAGATTTAATGAGTATTTCAAATGGAAGCATAAATATCTCAATATGTAAGTTGCGTAAGGATAATCAAAAGTTATGAAAATATCATTTATAATTAATGTATCCACAAAACGACGCTTTCCGAATAACATTCCCATTGTATCAACGTGGAAAATACACGTAAAGATATTACATTCCATGTTATTATATTACTAAAGTTTATATTAGCATGCATGATATTAAAAAAAAACCACGTTGAATAATGGAGCATCATACATAATAACAATAATTTTCAGTGTTATTTGCATATACATATATTATATAAATTTTATCTAATAAGTCTAAAAATCTGTGTAGGACGTACACGTTAATCTAATTTTTAAATTGAAAATATTTCTATGGATTCACTTTGACGTAGAGAGACAATTATGATTACAATCTGTAATTCGATGTCAGTAAATAATTATTAGCCTTTGTAAATTCACGAAGCGCATTAAATAAATAAAAAGACAACGAATTGCAGATTATATGCTGTTTTTGCCGAATACAAGAAAACAGTATTATTTAGAGACCTGATAACTGTTATGGTGCAATTGAAAAATTTAACGTATGTTAACATTCCTTGAGAATCTTGCAAAGATTCCTGTTAAAATGTACAAATATTTACAAAGATAATTGTTACCGTTGCATTCAATGCCATCAAATACTATTATTATCATAATACTTAAACATAAAATATAGTCTTCCTGCGCAAAGTAAAATCAAGTGCAATAATAATTGTGATAATCCGTAATGCAATGTGTATGAAATAAATATAATAAAATGAAAAATATCTTACAGCTTTAAATTATTAATAATATTTATGATTCTACCAAGTCATATCTAAGTATAAATTCAAACTAGCCTCCGGGGAAAACGCGCGATTGCGCAATGCTTTTAAAAATCCTACTGGAGTCAAACAACACGTTCTCATCGTTTAAAGTCGAAGCGATTGTATCCTTTAACTTCATTGTGTAATCTGATTGAATTTCCATTTACTACAGCATGATCGTAAAACAAAAGATAGAGATTATTTGAGAAAAATCATAATTGATAGACCAGCTGATTTAGATTGTATACTGACCAAGGAGTATGTTTTTGTCTCGCTAAGCCCGGACGTATAGCGTCCATAAATCAGTGTTTATTTTTAGTGAGCGCTCCTCCCGTGAATTTCGGAAAAATTTGTAAATATAAGTGTGAACTTTGCGTGTAACCACGTTCCATGTCAAGCTCGTTAATGAAAGGTTCGTTTATCTGCAAGCTTGAGAAATGTTAAGATAAGTTAAGGCGTCTAGATTCCCGAGAAACTTGAAAAAGGGTATACATTATCGCGAGGTAGTAACCAGTGAAGCTTGAGAAAGAGCAGAGAGGGTGAGTGAGTGATGAAGAGAGAGAGGAACGGGTTGATGAATAGGAGAGAATAAGAGAGAAAGATAATATCGTGGAAGGAAGAGGGAAAGAAACAGACTCTGAGCACGAAAAGCTTTCACGAAGCTACGGCCGTATAATAGTCTCTTGACATCTCTTGCCCGCGACAGAATAATATTCTGCTTTGAGAAACCTTTAGCCACTTCAAAAAGTCTGGACGATAATCTCAGTGAGAATCTCAGGCAAACCAAGTTTCAATAGACAGCGGCGGCATCGGCTGTGCCGAGTGTTTATACGAGACTCTTATATTGAAAAGAATTTTTCGAGGTCTACTACAAGATTTCTCTTGTCGAGCAGTATGCAACAGCGCAACACCTTGGATCAGCTTTCGAGAGTGGGTTAAATCAAAAAGAGATATACAGTCTACAGGAGGCCAAGAGGACGTGATAATTTTCTTAGTACTCTCGCACGCACGTACACATCGTTTCGACTTGGAAAAACATGATGTCGGAACAGTAAACGTTTCAGTGCTCACGAGATTACCAACTGGAAAGTGCCGGTCATTAAGAAAGCGCTGAACCATAAGGATTTTTGGATAATTCGTTAGCAGGACGATATTTTCCTTCCGTCTTCTTTGTTCGAAGCTGCGGATTCTTCTGCCTCTTCTCTTTAATTTTCATCCTTTCCTCGTCACGGTGACTCGATTACGTGTTTTTCGGGATTCTCGTACGATGCACGTCGCCTGCAAGTGTCTCAATGTCTTCATCAAATGCAGGGATAATGAACTGCGGAGGGTCAACCTCGAGGATATCGAACTGACTGCCTTGGAACGCGCTGACACCTTTTTTCGCGAGGTAATTTGGAATTTTACCTGAGTGCTGATTATACTTCTTTGAAAAGTCATCACAGAGGGTTTTCTTTTTGAAGGCTCTTCTTGGATTTAAAATCCTTGTTGAACCTTTTTGAAGCTCATTGATCTTTTGTTATTATCTTAATTTAATCAAATTTGAACGTGAAAATTTTACATGGAATTGAAATAAAATATCTCACAATTTTTACTGATGCTTAATATCTAAACAGCAAGTTAGTCTGTTTATATTGAATATCTGTCATTGTTATTTATAATTAAATATACTATATGAACTAAATTGAACAATTGTTAGATTCTATTATATACCTTATATGTTTCTTTTATATGGATTTATAGTATTGTGAAATTCTAGCAAATATAAGTAGTCAAGGTTGTGAAGTTAGTTTCCTAATATAATCATATGCTAAAATATTCAATAATATTTGAGTTGATTATAAGAATACCAGAAGCATTTATGCAGCTGGAGATAGTGTTTTCATATGATTCAGTGTTAATATTGGCAACTAATACAAAAAAATAAAAAATAAAATACCTTTACTGCTAGATTGTTTTAAAAAATTTTTTACTTGCATTCTTACATTCTTAAGAAGTATGAAACTAATTATTTATATTCGATTAAGTCAAAATCAATAAGGACAGTTCTACTTTATTATTAAGCTTTTGATTTCCAGAACTATCAGTTAAATCAAATTACTTACATGAATTACACAATGATACATAATTACAATAAGACAGCACCTACTAAGATATATTTATAAGACCATGCCTGGAATTTATTTCCCAGAATGTGGCGAGTGTATCAGTCTTGGATGGTATTACTAAACAGCAGTCAAGTTTGCTGGAAGTTAGAAATGTTGGGGCATGGATAGTCCACCGCTGTTACAACTGTTCAACACATACCCATGCCATACATAAAGAGTATGGTGCTGGGATGGTTCTTATTAACACCAATCTCATTGTAAGTATCAAAAGTGTAATTAAGAAAGATTGACAGTCAAAGAATGAATTGCCATTTAAAAAATACAGTTTTTATACTCAGCAATGAATAATGCGTGATGTAATTTCTTGTTCTTCGTTTAAGGAAGATTGTGTGGGTGTATCTACTGTGGTAATTCTTATTACCATAGATTGGCATGCAGTAAATGAGAGAAAAACATAGATGATGCATTGCTTGCTAAATATCAAACCTTTTTAAATACATGTTGTATAAGAGAGGACGTTTCAAAAACGTCAAATCATCTGATATATTCAAAAATGACTATTGTACTTCTTGATATCATTTAATTTCCACGTAGTAGAAGTCTTGTCACATCCTGTTTGAAACCTGTGCTAATTAATAAATAGAGATATTTATCCATCTAATCACTTTAAAGAAATCTTAAGATAATCCAAGTCGTGTTTATTTTAGAACAAAAAGAATTATCAGTAAATCTATTAATTGCGATGATGACTCAAATTAAATATCACCAAGAGGGAAAGATCCTTGCATTCTCCAAGGTGTTCACTTCGTCCAGGCTATCGAACTTATAATGCCTCTGATAATAAATGTATGATACAATATATTAGTTTCAAGTTAGACTTATCTATGGATACATATTATAATTTCAGATAACTAAACCGATACAGTAGAAATAACTTAATTCCTTTATGTATCAGGTATTTAGCAGAGCCTGCCAACCAACTATTATACGCTACCATGTGCAACTGGTTAAACTTCTTTTTTACCTTGCATTTTGCTATCCTGCTTAACGTTTTATTCTAGCTGTTGAAAGTAAACAACATTTTATGAGACACAACATACATGTACATACATATGTATCACATTTCTATGCTGGATCGCAGGATCAGAGGGTCTAGATTATTCATTAGAAAACCTTGATGTACTGCGATCTATCCATGCATAACTAAGGAGTCCTGAATGTAAAATAATTTAATAGCACTTTGTTATCTTTCCTAGTCAACATAAAATATTTACTTAACTCACCAACTTTCTGCTGATAAAACGCAACGCTCTTATTGGGCAAAAATGTTGATCCGATTGAGGATTTATTAAATACATGTCGCTCATCACGTACAACAGTTTTATTTACATACTTTTCTGCTGACTGTCGCATTATTATCATTAATATGTTGTAGGTTTCACCTGATGAAATTGAGAAATTACGAGCCAGTCCTGATTACAGCGCGGTTTTCAAGATAGTAATCAATCATAGTGCTCTGGCCGATGTGGATCTTCTTCAGACATCTACAAAGTTTTCCGGTAAACACGCTTGTTCCTGATTATACGAAGTGATACGGTTCTCTGGGATATAAAAGTAACAACGTGTAATATTTAAAAGCACTGCGAGGATCCATTAATTGCAGGTACTGGCAGATACAATTGAAGAAGCGGAATGCTTCCAGTGTTTACGTATCTCATTATATTTTCTTATCAAAATAGAATTTTGTTGTTGATTATTTAACGTTCTAGATGCTATACTTTTCAAAATGCAGATTTGATAGTACTCGAATATACCTGTAACAAATAGACTCTCTTACCTGATTTTCAATAAATAAATATATGTGCGTAAAATAGGTCTACTAAAAATATGTGCTCGTCCAGAATACTTATATCATCTATTTTATTTGCACAGTATCCCAGCTATCCAACAGCCAGCAGCTGGCACTGGGAAGTCTTCAGCAGCAACTTGAGGAAGCTGTTCAGCGTGAGGCTGCTGCCGTCGAGGAGAAGATTAGAGTTTTTACGGCAAAACAATATCAACTTCTGGAACAATTTCGTGAGAGAGCCCATACCGAGCATAGACTGTTGGCAAGGTCAGATCATCAAAATGATTAATGCTTTGCATTATGTAATGGAACGTCCGAGACTGACGTATTGATAAAAGTTCACAAACTAAATCGTTTATATTCTCTCTTATAGATTAATTTGCAACAACGAAAATTCGGCGAAGTCTACAAATGATCTGGAAACTCCTCCTGCCACTCCAGAAGGCTTTAAAGAAACTGTAACCAGCTCAATGGCCAATACAATTAACAACACAAGAGCACATCTAGTGTCAAGCGACACGAAATTCATCACCGGCGCTAATATCAGGCACCAAGCTGCTACCAAGCACCCAGCTAGTCTCCATATTGTGAGTACAGACACGTCCACGTATCCAAACAATAGTGATTACCGGTTGAAGACGGGATTTTGTATCATGCAAAATTTACCTTACCTAATTAGTATGTTTAAAAAATTCAATTCGACAGAATGGAAGCATCGACAGAAGGGAACCATTAAAGGTCTTCTCTAGGGAACCAAGTAGCTTGGATGCAGAAGCTTTGTTCCCTCTTGAAGGAATGGATGACACTTTACCCTGCGAGCAGCTTCACCAGTCGGATGAAGAGTCTGATACTGATGGTAAATATTAAGAATATGCCACTAAGGTTCTGAATATTGGGAAACTTGTTTGATTTCCGGATATTTCAGATTCCGGACATGATGAGGGTATTCATATACCTAGAGGACAACGGGGAGGCCATCCTACTCTTGCCAAATCACTGCCCGTTAGCGTACCTGCTTTCCCGTCTTACGTTCGGCGAAATATGCAGGATCAGGACGACGATCGGGTATGAACTGATTTCATATAAGACATTAAAACGTGCTTCACTAGAAGTTTATCGTACTAATCCATCATTAAAGTCTATTTTGTTACCTGCTCTTGGATCTCACATAGTTAACGTTATTTTAGCTGCCAAGAGATCCACTCGATCCTCACAATATTCGCGCTTCGATCAAAGCCCTCGCTAAAAGCGTGCATGGCGATACCGTATTCGGCGATCTACCACGTCCTCGCTTCTCCACCCAGATCTGACTTGATGGCTGTCGTGATCCGTACAGCCAATACGCAGAATGGACCTAGGACAAAATGCCCCTTAGCCGTTTCTCATCTTTAATTGGTTATCGTGCGGTGGATGTATCACTCAAACAATGGTGGATCTTTTAAGAGGGCGCAAAAGGGTAATGGGATCTTATGCATATTTCGTAGGATATGTAAGATTATGCCTTACTTTGGATCCTAGTTTTCTAGTTGTATAAGACGAAGAAGAAGCTTTAAAAAAGAGTTAAAACAAAAAAAAAAGGTAAACCTCATCGTTCAGCTAACAAGCTGGCTAGAACCGAGGCTAGGTTTTATAGGTGTTATCGCAAGAAAAGTGAGAAAAGTTATATTAAAAAAAAAAAAGAATAATTAAAGGAGATTAATGAAGAGTAAAGACAAAATGAAAGTCAGGAGGATTAAACCGAAGAATCGATGACTACAAAGTATATTATATATTAATTAACGAATGCGTGGTGCATTGTTAATGCGTTAGAGAGCCATCGGTACTGATTAAATAAGAATGGCATTACGAAATTTGCCCAACCATTTTCTAGACACAAATCCGTGATTCCACTAAGTCTTTTCGACTACTCAAGCTCATACTTTGTACTCTGTATGTTGATGGATACAATAACAAAAATAATGGTAACGGAACTACTGAGATCTTATGGAAATGCAAAATAGCCTACGATCACCTAGTGATCAATAGCTATAACCGTATGTCAATCTAAAGTCAGAAAGCAAATGAACTTTTTCAAATGAGTGATGTTTGTTTCCTGCTAAAGTCACGTGCAGCTTTTACGTTTTTTTTTCCTCGGCTTCTTTCATTAACCATAAAGGAATACATTTAATTGCGATACAAAATACTACTTGTATAGAAAATCGCGATACCCTCGGAAAGCGAGCTTATTGTTTCATGAATTTACGTTCAGTTTCCCGTTAACAATAACAGTAAGCAATTTATCGGGCTGGAATTATTCTCTTCGTCTAATGAAAATCATATTTAAAGACTGCTATAAAAATGATACACACTTGTATTGCTTTCACAAGTGATTAATTTAATCTTTAAAATGATCAACCTTTTGTGGAACAACTGAAACTGCAATATGAGTATCAAGAGAATAGAACGTTAATATGCTGTTGTAAATAACAATAGCAACAGTAACAATACATACAATAAATTGGTTTCGTTTTTATTTTGAAACTGTCTCAATAGCATGATCGCTGGTTACGACCGTTAGTCAATAGATGTTTGAGCGACGACAAAGATTCTAAATATGATTTGGATCTTGAAGCGTTATATTATTTGTGTTTCATTGTTGTTCCATTGTTTTTTTGGACCATTGGCAAACAATGGAACGAGATGTGTGATCGCGAATCATTGGATCGTTACGAAATGAGGCCTACAGTTCAACAATACAAATATGCACTTACTGATAAAATATGTTTTGACGATGAATTTTTTTGCGTTTCTTATACTGTCCTCATTGTCAATCTACTTATTGCAATTAGACGTTATTAAAAATGCGTAACGATCTAGATCCTAGTGATTTAATTATTATCAGACGATGGCTGGTTCGCCGCGTAACCGTTGCCTAACAAAATCGACAACAAAAAATATATTGCTTTATTTTTATATCATTGCTGTCATTTTTCACTTACACTTGTTGTCGCATCAATTGTAAGAGTTTGACATATCAATAGATTGCCGTGCTTTGGTTCTGATATCCTGAATGAAACGATCAGTACCTTTACACCGTCAGTTACTTTTGCGAGTGCCAGGAGCTTAATGATTTTTGTCTTTTTTGCTTCAAGATCGTTTATTTGTCTCCTTGTATCCGCACACAAGATTGTTTCAAAACGAGATCCTTAAAGACACTGAGGCATGCACAGCAATCCAGTGAAAATTATTATAATCTAATTTCTAAAAATATTATTATAAATTGTATTGTTTCCTAACAATTAGACTGACGATCAATTCATTTTTTTTTCACTAAGAGAACATCTCTCGATTGACTGATCTGTGCTTGCAAATGTCCCGTTAGATGATCAATCGAGAGACATTTTCTTGGGCGATTAGTCTCTAAGCGCTTAAATCTAATGTTTGATCTAATAAAGCGGAATTTGTGTATATATAAATATTGTACATATATGTCTTTAATTCGATGCGCAATATGTTTTAGTCGTTAACGACTGGCATTATTTCATCGAATTGAAATTCTAGCTACTATACAATTTTTCTTTTTGTTCTTCGTACAAGATGCAACTATTATGTTTCTCAGCGTTTACTCGTTACCGTGGCTGGTTTTAGTATAGATATTGTTTTCTTTTTTTTTATACATAAATCATGCAATTGATATACTATCATCATCTATATGTAGTCCTCTAACCATTATACTACACTGTATTTACCCACCTATAATTTGTGTTCCAGTAACAAATTTATATCCTCACATCGCTAAGAAATATCTGGGATGCATTGACAAAGCTTCTTAAAATATTTTGTTGTACTTTGCACAGCATCGATTAATCATACTTTTCAGAATCTTTATCTTTGATATCATAGTATCAATTGCATTAATTCACTAAGGAGAAAAACGTCATTGAATATTGTATCCATCTCAATGCACATAGCTTCAGAATATCTGTAAGTAAAAGCTTTATCATGAGTAGATATTACTTGACGTTGGAGGAAAAGAAAGAAGGGAAGAAAAAGGAAACTGCAAAAAAAAATGTAAGACGACAATCGTCTGCAAATAACATTTTATCCTAGTTATATTTTATAGATTTTTATGCTTAGGTTCTTAAAATTCTTCATAAGTGTTCATTGTATCCTCATCATCATTATGTATATCTTTGGGCAGCGGCGCCCTAATGAAAGTGGAATGTCTACAGCGTTAGTACAAGAAATGTTATTGCTTTTGTCATTGTGTTATAATACGTAACAATATGTGAAGATTTCTATGAATGCCCTGATGTGTCAAGTTGCTCACACCACGAATAAGAGACGGCTAATGATTGTACAATGAAACTCTTATATCATGTATCATAAGAAAGATCTAATAAAATGAAAGAGAATATAATGAGTTGTTCCTATTTCATTTTTATTGTCGTCCTATCTTTAACTCAATAAGTTTTAATAATACAGAGTCATAATAATAAATTCAATTCACTAGTCCTATTTTCAATAAGAAGTCTCAATGAGTGAATAGTCATACAATATATTATGTTCCATTGAGTCAAGCGCGTTAACTTTGAATTCTATTAGTTACAAGTTGGGTCCGTTCAACAGTCCCATGACCGTTATAAGGCCCCTACTGTTTCTCACCCTGTAATCTAGTGTGTGATCTGTTTAGAAAAATTAAATTATAACAAAACTTTATCAATGTGCAATTGTGCATTTTATATATATATATCAAGAAATAAACTTGACGTATTAGACAGTGCAATCAATAATGTTGCTTAAGAGTCTTAATGCTAAGTTCTTGAACGATTACGCGGTCGAGGTTAAGAGGAAGCATAGTGTAAACAAACTTGTAAATGGAGCAATTTAAACACAAAATTGTGCAACAAATAGTTTTAAATTCATTTTATGAGATTGTGGTTTATATGAGAATTACTGTGTTAAAAGTTTGATTATAATTCTCATGTAAAAATGAATGCTGAAGAGGATTATAATGTAGCTGCAAGATACCGTACAGTTCGAAAGCATCTGGATAATTTAGGATATAAGCAAGCACTTTCCTTGGATGCTCTTCCTTTAATAGAAAGGCTACTGGCAGATCTTATACAAACTACAGAAAGTCTCAAACATTTTAAATCCATTGCACAGGATAATATAGAGGTATAAGACCTTCAACTTTTTTAACTGTATATCTTACCATATATTTTAGAATTCTATAGCTATTGTAAAATGCATTTTGAGTCCCATCAGAGTTATCTAAAAACTTTCTATAATGTTTAAAGTTCATTTGTCAGTTGACATTTGTATCTGTCAAACAGGTGGTAAGTGATTTAGGTTATTCATGTTATTTAACATTGACTTCGGAGCATATACATTTGTTAAAGCTATATCTTAATCTACAAAAAGATATAATTAATAGTAATTTATGAATTTTTTGTTATTAATTTATATGATACTATTTCTCTCTCCCAGGCATGCAGTCAGTTGCAATTGGCTGTTGAGCCATATAAGTGTGACAATGCACGTCTAGTGCAGGAATGTAATGATCTTCATTCAGAGCTTATAGAAACTAAAGAGGCACATCAAAAACAACTTCGCGATCTTAAGAAGCAAGTGCGCAAATTAGAGAGTGAATGCTGTGATCTGAAATTGGCATCATCGCGCAATCTCCAGAAAATCAAAGAATTAGAGTCTGAATCCTCAAAGAAATCGAAGAAGATATTGGAGCTACAAGGAAAGTGTTGCAAGCCCGTGATAAATAACGTTGGACTAGGTAAAGATATTTCATATTTATCTGAAGAAGTAGTAAGTTCAATAGTATCTGCAATCCTCACCATATTAAGAATACAAGTATATATCAATTTATGATTTTATAGCAACTAAAAAACGTGCAAGCTATCCACTCAGAAGACCTACTCTAGAAAGTGATGCTTCGCCAAGATCAAAAAGTAGTACTACGACATTGCCTAGTTTACGAAAAGTGGAGCCACACATTGTTGATTTACTGAGCACTGCAGAACACAAGATGAACTGTTTGAACCGTGAGGTAACCAAATTAAAGGGAGAATTAGCATTGCAAACAGACAACGTACATACAATGAAAACACAGGTATCGTTAAAGCCTAATATATTTTTTGAGTATCTTTTGGATTCTTCCTTGCAACTTATCGTGTGTCCAACCGGAATGTGTACTTTGTTGCATGTATTATTGATCCCCAGGGTATGAGAATTCATTTCTACTACTGTAAGTGTGAGCTTTTATTGTTGTATGATGTTTCTATAATGTATCGTGCACGGTAACGGGTTGTTTACTCAATGAAATATGAAATGTGGATAAAGCAGATTAACATCTTTAAACCGGTATATTTCCAGTTAGCTTCCAAGGAGAAGGAGATTCAACGATTAAAGAAAATGTTAGAGGGTGGTCGACCGTTTGCCGCGGTTTCTAAGGATTGTTCTTGCCGACGAGTTGATAAGAATCATCGAGACCCTGAGAATAATGAAGTTAAAATACTGCAACAAGCAAAGTTGGACTTGGAGTTACAATTAAAAGGTGATTAGATAGATTTGAGGATCTCTTAACTAGTTAACGTAAAACGTGAATAACTTTCTTTCAATTTAATACAGAGGCTATTAATAAACAACACGATGCAATGTCTCAGGCTATGAAATTAGCTGAGCGCAATGAAGAGTTAGAAAAAGAATTATCAGATATAGATCGTATTGCCTTGGCAGTGGAGGCTGATTGCAATACGGCTGTTAAGGAGAACAACAGAAGAGTTTGTAAATTACAGGTGAAAATTTTCATTAGTTTATTCATTCTCACAATGTCTGACAATTTTCTTTCTTTTTATTTACTTTTTAATATATTTAGGAAAAGCTGGAAGACGTCATGACGCAAGTTCACGTGTTGGAGAGTGAATTGACCGTAGAACGACGAGAAGTACAGGAACTGAGAGCGGATTTAGAAGCAAGTAAACTCGAAAAACGTAACATACAACGCGTCTTAGAATCAACATTGGACGAGAAGAAGCAAATGACTGATAGAATCAATCAGTTAACTATAATCGGTAGGGAATAAATCATTTTTTTTAGAATACTCAGTCTTTCAGGTGTTCTAGCTGTATGATTCAAGACGCCCTTGATCAAACGGTTATAAATAATATTACAGAAAAGAGTTTAAACGACGAAATAGAAAGACTAATTAAAGAGAACGAGTACCGAAAAGAAGAGATTACACAATTGAAATGTAACAATAATTTATTAGAGGAGAAGATCCGTTTGAAAACATCCTTACAGAGTGACAATGGGGACGCCTTGAAAAAAATCAAAGAAAAGGGTGATAAGAATGATAAGAATAAAGGAAAGAAAATAACGAAAAAAAGGACTGGTACATTCGTGACCTGCTTACTGTTTGCCATATAATTTTAGTTTATCATCCCAAGTTAATGTTTATACTAGTAATATTAATCTCTGTAAATAATCGACTCTATCAGACATTGTGAATCCTTAATTGAATTTATTTTTCATATAGCATCAAAAGGACATCGATCACCATCGCCGTCTACCCGAGCAAAGAATATAGAAAGAAAGGAATCGCTGTGCAAAGAGTCTGAAGTCACAAAAGACACAAATGTTGTAGCATCGAATGGAGAGGCTCAAAAAATAATAAATGAAAAAGACATGTCGATAATGTCTGTAAGTTTAAGTTGAATAGTATCATTAGAAAAAAGGAATTAACTTTTTTTCTTGTTACTGACTTCTCGCTTTGCAGTTACGACAAACCATCGAGAGATTAGAGACTGAACGCGATTATTACAGAAACGAATACAACAAATTCAGGGAACAATTTAACAAAGGATCCGACAGAGATAATGTAAGGCATTCGTTATGACTATTTAGTTTTTATAAAATATTTGAAAGGAAGAATCCAAAATCTGCCTGCAATCCATGGTGTTATTACTCAATTAATATGTATACCTCATTCATACAGTATCTATAATACTTGGTAACCTTATATAAAATTTTATTCAGTCTGCACCCTATTTCTCTGTCTTCATTAAAACAGGCTGACCTATGGACACAGGCGTCCGAGTTGAGACGTCAGCTAAACGAGAAGGAACGTGCCATACAGGAATTACAACGAGAGAAGAAGGAATTATGCCGTGAAAAATTCAACTTAGAAGCTAGACTGCAGACTAACAAAACTCATCAAAGAAGATCATGCATCGCATGCAATCCTTGTAGCCCCTGCAGGCCTGTTGCTAGCTGCACCTGCGCTTCCTCGAGATCACCACCCGAGAGTGACACAAATGTATCCAAGGTTAAGACTGTTACGATTACTTAACAACGCCTGTAGCTTTGTATCAATTAAATGTTGAACATTCTAATCAACAGGCTACTCTGGAACGTTTAGAACGCGAGAGAGACACAGCCAGAGCTGACGTGGAACGTTTGGCAGAGGAACGCGATGCACTTCGCGAAAGACTTAAGGTATTAAGTAGTATTTGTTAATCAATAAGTACTTTAATATTACTTACCCAATTCCTTGTTGGTCTGTAACGAACGGGCACGTAGTACCTGATCTAGTCCTATTGTGATCTGGAAACACGTATATGACATTAGACTTATATTAACTTAATTTCTAATCAACCTGCCACTATTATCTAATCACTGTTTTCCCCGCATGAGCTTGATTGCACTGTGATTTATGAATGAGACAAAAGAAAAAAGGCGTTTGGATATCGTTTGATCAGATGGCAGCCGAGGCTCATACTTCCGAACAGAGACGACTCAGGGAATCATTAACCGATGCAGAAACAAGATTAAAGCATTTAGAAAGAGAGCGACAGGATCTTCTGATAGCGCAAGGTACGCGAAGGGCAACCATAAACGGTCTTGAAGATCAGTTAGAAGACATGCGAGAAGAATTGAAGAAGACCAAGCAAGAACTTGCGACACAACGCACCCAATATTTTCAACTTCGGTAGGCCTCAATTATTAAATAATAACCTTTCGTTCCAACTGAATTTCGACCTCGATCAATGAACAATAATGTGTAATTATTTATCTGACACCTCTCACCCAGAGCACTGCAAGATCAAACGGATCAGGCTCTTGGCGATGTCCAAGGTCAACTGGCTCAATCAGAGACCGAATTGAACAAGGCGTTGGATCGCAATAGGAGTCTCGAGCAGCAACAGATGCAGCTCGACAATCAAGTGAAAGAGTTGAAACAGGAGATCAGTAAACTTTGTGCTGGTATGGCGCAATTGGATCAGGAGAAAGATCAGCTACTGGTAATTAAAACAAGCTATTGTATTACTAATTCTTATTACTATGCTAAAATAAAAGTTGCGATGGATAATCAATTGTCATATAATCGACAGATGGAACTTGATGAGAAGACTGAGCGTATCGCTGCTCTTGAAAGAGAATTACGTGTCAAGGAGCAAGAGGCGATAGGAGTGGAGCAACAGGTTCGCGAGATCGAGCATAAAAATCAGTGAGTAATAATTCTTTGATATTATATTTACAGAAATCTCGGTCGCACAATTATTTTTTATCTATAAGTCATGACTTACCACTATGGCGAATGATGATGCACGATGGTTTTTACTTATTTACAAATATACGTGTAAGATATCAAATAAATAGGAAGTCTTAATGAACGTGCGTACCGGGCAACGGTCCGTTTGCAACTGACAATGAGCAGCGGACGGTAAGTCAGCGCGACGTTTGTTATGTATTTACAGTAGAGTCCTAAGTATACAATGCCACGTGTAACTGTTTGACAGTTAATAGTCAAAAATCCGCTGACTTGAGTTTTTCATTTAAAAATCTAGCTAAGCTCACTGCAGGCGGTTGACAACCACCTGGGACAATTAAACTGTTACTTTCTAATTCGGATTCGTTGGAATTCTCAGATATCCTCTTGTAACCAGGTCTACACTCGCATCTGGCTCTGGGTTGTGACTCATCTTCATCTTGCCACAAACTTCCTTTGGCTACTCTTCGCGCAACCAGCCACTCACCTTCTGCGCATGGACCTTGCGTGTAAAGCTTGTAGCAAGTCTTATTCATCATTGCCATTCCGGCGGTGCTCTCGCAACTCTTTTCCTCCTCATCCTCGGAGCACGTTCCAGAGTTCATCAGTGCACTCGTGCAGCCACAGACTCCATTGTAACTGATTCCGTCCAATGATGGCCTCACGTTGTAGTCGTAGAGAACTATCTGACCATTGGGACAGGGTCCTCTGGATCCGACTTTGTAGCACGTCTTCTCCTGGGGAAAGTATAATCTTCCTCGCTTACAAGGAACAGGAACGCACGTTGTTGAGTTTATTAACATGCTTCCATTGTCGCAAGGACCTCTCGTGTGGACCCTGTAGCATATGCCGTTCCGGTACAACACGTGTCCAGGTTTACAAACGCATTTCGCATGGATGAAGTCCTCACGATCCTGACTAGATACAACGAACTGATGTCCTGCTGGACAGGGTCCGATGCCACCTAGGTATTCATGGAGAAACTACTATACTTCATCTGTTTTCTTGCTAAGGCACTAATTTCTCTAACGGCTGGGCTTACCTAGTGGATAGCACATATTGCTGGGTTCATGGTAGTGCGGTAAACTGTTGTGACAGCCGCAGACTCCTCCTGGTAGAAACAATTCACCAGGTTCCGTGCAGGGTCCTTTGGTGTAGTGTTCGTAGCAGCCACCGCCAACTCCTGGCCAGTGATATCTGCTTAATTCACCTCGAGTAGAACAGGAACAGATAGCGAAATCGTCGTCACCCGTAACTAGGAGTTCGCCTCTAGGACACGGTCCTCTTGTCAGCTTTGGATAGCACTTGCCGTCCTGGGGCCAGAAGACCTCACCGCGTTCCGAGCAAGGTTCAGGCTCCCGACACACGCCCCAACGTCGCTTCGAGCTACATCATTATAATCATATACGTCCTACACTATTGAATTCTCATGGAGGAAGATGAAACCAACACCGGATATTAACTGATCACTTGAGTGGAATTGACCTGAATTCATCCTGGGTTACCTACCTTGCCGAACCTGGGGCTTCTGGCACCGGTGCAAAGTACTGACCCTTTTCGCAAGACGCTCTTGTAAATATCGAATGACACAAAGCATCCCTGGGTGACTGTGCTGTGCCTGGTGGGCATCTACACTCCGCTACTGTACCACCTCCTGCTGCAGGACCCAATTCCATCGTCTCTGGACAGGGCGGACCTATCTGTACCAATACGAAATTCTTATTAGAATAATCCTGTTCGTCAAGGTTTTTATACAAAATTTTTAACTTATCCATTGAAAAGTTGACTCAGTCAATCAGAAGCATGCTCAAAGGTTCATCAAAGTTTACCTGGAATATTTTGTAACACTTTCCATCATCAGGCCAGTATAACAATTGCCAGCCTCTTGGTTGTGCAGCACACGGATTACTGGATGGATTTGCCCAAGGTGGTGGTACTATCGCAGCATTTGCACCAGCTACTAATAGAATCCACACTGTACTGCTCAGGATGGTCTGCATCGCTCTGTAAGGAATGACAGATCATGGATAAATAATTACAATCACCATACAGTTACAATTCAAACAGGTATATCACAGTTACACTAATTACATTTACATCTGTCGAAGCTTTACCTTTCATTTTCTATACTCAGTGTCAACTAATACAATTAAACGCCCTGGTGCATCCAGAAACACACGTTCTGCAACCCCGAGCAGGAATGCACTGAGTCTCTAACCAGAATGCTGACATAGAAAGACAGAAATGGTCTCTTCGATAGTATGTGGTGCTGCACACTAAGTTTTACTCAACTGGAGGGACTCGTGGCGCAAAAGCAAAAGCATACACGACACAAATAAAATGCCCATACTTTCACTGTTTCACTATGGCAATGGCATTGTCCCTGGTTGGGATAGAATGACGACATGCATACGGAATATCAAGACTGACCTGTGTCCAGGGAATTTTTTTACCGTCATCAAATGAGGATTCACGCTTTTTACATTTTTCACGAGAACCATTTGGCAATAAGGAAATTGGATACTCATGAAAATCTGTTCTATGACTGATATCTACAACCTTCTCAGTGGTTCCTGTCTAAAAATGTAGAATTCTGCAGGATTACATAGCAGGGTATTTATGGTGACTAACAGTGTGAATCCAGTCGTCACTCTAATATTTTCTTTGTAATCATTCTTAATTTTACTTGTGGTCGCAGAAAGAACCAGGAACTGATGTACCCATCGAAAGTCACCATGTGCATCTGGCGTGTCCTGTCATCAGGCTCTAATTACTTCAGGAAATTTAATGCACGATATTACACGTCAAGTGGACGCAATTCAAAATTGCAAATTTTTAAAAATTTTCTATAAGGCTCTAGTTTAGACCTCAGTGTCTATTTCACAATTGGTCTAGCGTCTGTCTGAATGATGAGTACCGCAATACTTTTTTTCCTTATGAAAATTCAAGGATTCAACAGTTATTAGCCAGGTCCTTGCCGCAAGGCTTGAAGGTCAAAGCTGGTGAAAGTAAATCGTGTTCTTCCAAAAAAAAGAAAGAGAAAATCCAGTCCTCTTTCGTTGCATCTCGTAACCTAGTACGAAAAAATGAGTCTGGAGAAACGAAGGTCTCTATTTTTCATATAAATCTCATGGACGACCTTACTTTTTTTTCTTCTTTCACTACCAATTTTGTTCCAGTCGAAGATGCCACTGGGAGATAGCTTTTAAAAAAATGGTAGAGTAACAAGATCAGTTATAGAGATTGTGGATATAGTATGTCGTATGGGGACCACCCATCCACCCACTAGAATTCCGCACTAGAAATTCAACAGCCTTCATATATATTCTATATGTATATATATTTTATATAGATAATATCTGACATAGCCAAGAGAAAGAAACGTTCATAGGATACTAATTCATTTCTGGACAATTTTTTCTTTCACACGTTGCTTCTCTTCACGCAACGTTGAGTATCCACTCTATTCTATTCTTTCCCTTAATTTTTTTTGTATCATCCAGTCCATAGTCGTTCATCAATCTGACGTTGATCTCGATTCTTAGAAATTAACTTCTATTCAATAAAATTCCTCCTCGAGCAATAACGAGCTCCATTTCTTTTCTCTGTACTTTGAAAAAGTGAGAGTCGTCAATTGGAAATGATGTTAAACAAGATGCGTGTAAATATTGATGGTATTAGATAGTCGTAACCCAGTAGCACCTCGAATTTAAAAATTCTCTTGCACAATCAGCTAATTGCTGTGTTACAGTGCGAGACCGAATACTTGTTACGTCATGAACTTTCACCCTCATATGATATATATAAATTTTCGCATATTAGACGGTAATGCGAATAATCGGGAATGGTTTTAAAAAATAAAATTGATCTACGAAGGCCAAGAGAAAAGATACAATTATCAAAAAAAAATTGTTGCTGGTTCCTCGAAAACAAAAAATTATAATTTATCTGTCGAAAACAAATGATAACAAGTACGGTGGCCATGACGACAATTCCGTTGGCAATAATCATGGCTTTGCTCGACCAAATCGAAATTCTTCGTATTTCTGTAAATTGATACACTACAATTTCAAAGGATGTTTTGTCAATTTATAAAATTTTTGTAATTAAGAAAGTTATTCATTACCATGGACACCTGTTATCCTCTTTGTCCCTATTGCTGTTTACCGAGTGGCGATGATATTCGATTTAGGTATGTCTTTTTTTTTTGTTTCTTCTATAACTACACTTGCATGAGCGGCGACACTCTGTGAATTATTTTTTTGTCATCGAAAAATCAGTGAAACAATTTAATTGTTCCTTGTCAGTAACGTGCCATTGTCGATGATAACGAAACGACAAATTTTTAATTATAAATTATAAATTATGTTTTGACGCGTTCAGCAACTTGTTCCTCGTAAATCAATCTGATCGAATTTATTTTTTATTTATTCATAGCACGTGCCAACAATATTAAAATTAACCTATTTTTTTTAATGGAAAAAAAATCCTAATACTTGGTTATCAAGCTGATCAGTTAGTACGTATAAAAAGTATCTCTTGGTCAAACTAGTAATTAAAGTCAACCGGATGTGAATCATATCTCAAAAATTCTATAAAATATTTTCTAAAACAAGATAAGACCAGGAATTTTGTTTAAACGATAAACGAAAGGAAACTATATATATATATATATATATATATTCGCCGAAGAAAGTTGTCCACAATTTTAATTCACTTTTATCGTGACGACGAGTTATTCACTATTGCAAAATGCTCGATCTAAAGTTTCACGTGAAACCGACGAAACAGTAAAATCCGATTGTGACGTATTAATAATCGTAGTCGACGTAGAAAGTTAAGCATAAAATCGTAGACGTCTAAAAGGCCTCTTGCAAATGTCAAGTCTCATCGTTCACCAGAAGTAAACATAATAACGAGAAAGACAGATGCTGCAACGTGCAGCCTAAGGAAAACGAAAGTAAACGAAAATTTTCCAATAACAATCGATCATGATTCTTTTATCCATAAAATTTATAATATATTCTTCATCCGTAACATAATATCATCCAATGATATTCTGCGAGCAATGAATAATCATATTTTCATTATATCAATTAACGCGGGAATTAAAGAAAATTTTGAAACTTAACAAAAAGATCAACAAAGTACAATCATAATCTTTTTCAAAAATTCCTCGATCACATCCGGTTCAATATTTCATTCTAATATAATAATTTTAAATTATATTATAAATGGATCTTACACTCGTTCGTTCCTCATAGCTTTATCCAACTCTCATAGATAACAAGGCGAATAGTCACATCACGATTTCACAATTTGTTTTTTCTTTCCCGACGATATATTCAATGATAAAGAGAAATATCTCTGGAGTAATTCAAATGACAAAGAGAAAGAGCAACCACGTTAAGAGCTTAGGTCTTATAGTGCCGAGTCTCGCGCAAAGACTGACTTCAGGCTGGATACGTTTCACGCCTGTATACAGCTGTTACCTAACTTCTTCGTGCTTCAAACTGAATCAGATAGACGGGCATTCGACAATTGCTCACGCTTCTTATAACAGAGCACGGGAAAGAATTATACCTTCTTTCCTTCACTGGTCGATACTGCAGTATGACTTCTCTGCTCTATGGGATCATAGTTGGGTTTTTCACGTAACCTTAACAACTAGGATGTGCAGGAATACCGTTACCAGAACGGGCCTTGACTCCTTTTCCCTATCCGCATGTGTAGCAATAGGCAATCGAATCTGAGATAAAAATAATTCCAATAATGTTTGACGAGGTTATGAAAATTCTGATTTAATAAAATAAAACAGTCCACCTTATCCTGCGCGCATGCATATAGAAAGCCATAAATCTTTGCGTAGGCAGACTCCCGGCCACTTTGTGGGCGTCCAACAATGTTCCATTGTCAATTCATACGACGGAACAAAGTTCCGTAATAGTATCAGAACGTGAAATATATATCACAGATAACACAACTGCACTTGAAGCGATAATACCAGTATCCTAAAACACACGACAATAGGTTTCAGTGAATTAATACGTTGGCATTCGACTCGTCTGTAATTTGAGGTTACAATTTTATAGATTCCGCCTAGTGAAATTTCCATCGACTTGAAATTGCATAATCTTAAACCTGCCTGAGGGCGCATCCTGGTTACGACCAACGCGTTCGACATTCCTTTTAAAGATGACGTAAAGCATTTTGTAGTTCCTTCTTTATTCTCTTAAGAGACCAGTTTCTTTTCTCTCTCGCAATAAATCCAACGAACTGATTCTGAATCCTCGTTAAGATATGAATATCAAATCTGTCGGAGAGTCGCATTACAATTGCAAAGAGACAGAAAGGACAGGCACTTCATTGTCATTATTAAATTACTTAACTCCAGTGACAAATCTGCCGTCGTCCTTGAACGTAAAAATCACTTGGACAACTCTTTGGGTTCCGGTTCAGATTGGAGGTACAAGTCTAGAACCAATATAGAAAAAGTATCAGTGCCAATGACACGATTAATCTCGACAGAACTATTGTATAGAAAAATCAAATAAGTGATACCCGCTTCGAGGTTTACTTTGAATTTTTTCTTCCTTCGCGCCAAAGTCTCGATCCTAATGTCGTTTCGTAATCGAATCTTCCTAGCTTCATACATGTAACCTATGAGACAGCTTCGTATAACGGTATGGCGATGAACCAAGGTAGCAGCGAAGTAAATGCACACACGTTAGGATCGGGTAGACTTTTAAAACCGTAGAAGTCTTGTCGTGAAGCAATCGAGAGGAAGAATAACAAAGAGATGCAGGTATCTCAGGGCGATGCACTCTGACTCATTCATGGACGCGTTCCAACTGCCACGAGGAAGAGGTTAAGATTCAACTAAGTACTTATTTGAAATTTAGATGTAACAACCAACTTGTTCAAGTAAAATATTTCATCAGACACATCAGCTAGTTGATTTTGAATACCGCATAGAGTCTTGTTTGACAGATCAGCTTCAGTGTGAAGATTAAAATAACGCAATGAAATTCCTAGGAAAACCGATGAAACGTAACTATTCCTATAAAGTGACATTTCCAACAAGAAAGGATTACGCAGTGACCCTGAGGAGCGACCGTGAAAGTAAAAAAGACATCACGCACTTGTGAACGTGATATGTTTTTAAAAATGTTCTATCCTCTGGTCTGCCTGTTTTTTCCTAGTATCCGCCAGACTCCGGAACGCATGGATTCAAGATGTTTGAGAGGTTCGCGATACTAAAAGAAATTTTAATCAACTTCGACTGATTGACTTTCAACGAGAGCAGAGAAATCATTGATACGTACTATTAAGAGTATAATATAGGGTCATTCAGGAAATAGGACAATGCTCACTATATAATGATACAAAGCTAATAAGAGCATTGAGGAAGTGAATAAAAGTCCAACTTCCGCGAGAACGTCCCGGCGCATGTAAAACCTACACAGTCAACATTGCATATGACAATAACGTACAGGAAGGAAGTTTTTCCTCAATTCTCTTTTTTTAATGCCTCTGCCATTATGCACAGTCCAACTGTTTCTAATTGCAGGATCAACAGGGCTGCAAAATTCAAAATGGCTCAACGACAGTTGCGTCTTGCTCCTTGAATCAAGATTCTTCCGTTGGATTTGTCCTTCAAAAATTCTTCTCGAAGTCTTCCTGGTCATCCATAATTATCGATGATATATTAAGATGCCTCCAAAGATACTGGATCCGTGCCTGGAACCCGTTTTGTTAACGCCACCATGTAACACGAAACTTTGCTTCGTACATTTTCACTTTCCTATCCAAGAGCCACAGCAAGCTTCTTCGCCATCGGAGGCTGTGGCTAACAAGGAGCGAGTGAAAGTCGATATGAGTCTTACCGTTGGAAGCCGGCTTTGCTATCTGACTCCTTCTCTTGATCGCTTGTGATAATCGATTTGCGTGTTGCGTAAGAACCCTGAGGACGTAATCGGACCGTATAATACTGTAAAACGAAGTCGCGAACAGCCGTAGCGAATATTTCGTTAATACAGTTGGATCATCATTGAAAAAAAATTGTAAAAACACTCTTTTGGTTCAAGAGTGTCGGAGACAATTCTTTTTCTCTTCTGAAAACTCTTACAAAGAAGATGCTGTTTGATGCTAACTGGCAACGTGGATTTTCAGAATTTATTCTTGATACTCGTAATTAAAATCACCTCAAATAATCGCGTTACGTTTCTAATTCGACCTCATTCATATAAACGTATCTGTCGCCCTTGTCCTCGTTGATGACGTCGACTTTCGTAATTAGGGATGCACGTGCTTCGCATTCGTTTACGTAGGAATTCATTTACAAATAAGGATAAACTTATGTAACACGTGAATCAATGAAAATTACAGTATTCTTTATGCACTTGGTTTATATACTGTTATTTTTTATGGTTCACGTGGTTTATTCTGCCATCAGACTATCATGGACTGTGTGATTGGCAAAATGATAATCATTGAAATCTAGAGCTCACGAAAGTGGATGTTTTGTACATTATACTTTGTCATGACGAGACATGACGAAATAGTAGAGGCTACAAGAATTTTTATGACGGAATTATAACTCGTGAAGCGTCCCCAATTCAAGTTGAATTTCGTGGAAGAAAAATGTGATAACTTGTGCTGATATGTTGGATATGTGGCAATGTAGTGATTCACAGAATATTTATATAGTAGTGGGATAGATGCAAAAGATACTTTCACTTGGAGTGTCATCAATTTCATGATATTGACAGTCTGGTTGTATCATTACCAATAGTCAATTCACGATACTCCGTGGAACTGATGCTTGTAATTCTTACAGATTATGCCTGGAGCAGAGCGCAGACCAGGAAAGGCAATTGCGAGGAATGCATCTGGAAATGGAGAATCTTCAGAGACAATTGGCTAACGCGTCGGCAGATCGTGAAAATGCTATTCAAGAGAATAGACGGCTTCAGGATGACCTGGCATCCGTAACCTGTGAGGTGCGGAATCTCCAGAGGGAACTTGAAGCCTCGCGAGGCGAATCCTACGACCTCAAGAGGCAGTTGCAGACCTACGTCAGTGAAGTTCGACGAGCCGAGGATCTTCTCAATAGAAAAGTACAGTCAGATTTAAAATAGCGATGACACCATACGAAGAGGACACTGAGATAATTGTAAAGTCGTCTGTGCTCGTGATTGATTTTTTAGGAAAACGAGAGAACGGAGATGCTGAATCATTTCAGAAGTCTCAGTCTGGAAGCTACTGTTTTGGAAAACAATAATCACAGCTTGGAGTCCGAAGCGGCAGAAGCCCGCGGTGCACTTCAGTCAGCCCGCGACCGACTGCTTGATTTGGAACGACAACTAGCTGATAGGGACTGTTTGATTAGAGGCTATGAGACTCAGGTATCTTTTGTTAATTAATTTCAAATATCCGCTCGAGCATCTACGCACTTAGAAATTCGAATTGGAGAACAAACCAACAAGGAATTGAAGTTACGGTTACTCAAGTCTACTTGGGAAAATTTTAATTCGCCTCTTTGATCATTGTACTCGCAGATCACTGAATTGACGCAGAACGTCGCCAGCATGGAAACTCAGTTGCGGCAACAAGGGGAGCAAAGGAAAAGAGCAGAGGCTGATCTGAATGCAGTTCGAGATTTGTGCGTTCAGTTGGATCAACAAAAAGAGACTCTGCTGAAGCAGATCGGTGACAAGGACGCCATGAAAGCACAGGTATCGTTGATAAATAATTAATTAATCAATAAAATACGAATATCACATTATTTCTTTATCGATCAGTGCGAGGCACAGCTGACGAGATTGAAAGCCGAGCAGAATATGGTTCAGGACCAAATGGATCGTGATCATGCAGCTGTGGATAGATTGGAGGTACTTTTATCTCAAGCTCGACAAGAATCCATGAATACGCAAACGGCCAATCAAGAATTGCAGAACGAAATGACAAGATTAAAGCAAAAGATCACAGAACTTCAGACAAAACTGTAAGACTTGTTTTCTGTATGCTCTGTGAAAGCGATTCTAAAGGAATTTCTACTATTCAACTCTGCACTTTTTTCGCCTAATCCTTAAAGGAGCGACGAATCCAGCGAATTGAGACGCTACCAAAACCAGGCAGCTGAGTACAGCAAGCAGATCAGTGAGCTTCGTAGACAAATGACCAACGAGAGATTCGACCGTGCCAGAAAGGAGGAAGAAAGTCGACGGTAAAACCACCATAAACCATTATCCATATAACAACAATAAGACCCATTTTAAAGTCACTTCTAGAGTTGTATATAGATTTCTAGAACAGTTTACAAGGATCTTTATTATTGTATCACGTAGAAATATTCAAGCTTGCACCGAGAGTAATTGTCCCCAGCATGCAAATCCTACTCGCCGTGGTGAGGTTTCCCTAGCAGCGCCACGTGCGGATGCTAGAGTAATTAACGAGTGGAAAGAACGAGGTCAAAGGTAGTTTTGGAAGTGGGAGCGACTTAATTAGTTCTCAAAGATCAAGTTTGATATTCTGTTACACAATTAAAAAACTCTGCCAGGCAACCAGACTGGCTGAAGAAACCATACAGCGCGCTTCCAAAGTGCATCACTTCCTCAAACTCGGCCAGAACTCACTCGCCATGCGATAAGGACACTGCACAGTCCTTTAACACCCAGTGCATTACACCTTCCACGAGAACTACTGTCTGTAGCAGGCTGCCAAATAGATTGTCTACGACTTATGTCCATCAGTGTTCCCGTGGACCACCATCGTCCCTGCATGAGAATTCCTGTTGCTCAAACAAATCCTCCAGTTCCCACTAGACAGCCGCACACTGTTATTACGTTTACATGAAAAATTCTTTTGATACTCTATATTCATTCTAATCTATCTTACTCTAGAGTAGCGTGCGTTTTCTTTTTTACTGTCCTTTTGTGTACTAGGGTATTAGTGCTTTTTTGAAAAATATACTTCAGTCCCACTGTTAAACTGTCTACTGTCATTTTCTTCTATTGATCGGACACGAGGATTCTAATAAATTTTGTATCTTTTCTTTTACAGGTCACTTAACTCAACGCCGGATAGCTTTAACGTAGACTTCAATGTAGTTATATAGAGTGGAAATTTAATAATGAATTGTCATTCACTGATATAGAATATCCAGCAAGACTGATGACTTCTGTTCTAAAAGATGCGCCAAGAGTGAAGTATGCAGAACAAATAGATTTCCCATGAGCCCTGCTTGGACTTCCGTGGCGCCGGTGCGCAAGTGCAGACGAAATGGCAATGAGACATGCAGTAATGCATATTTTCAGTTCAAGGACGACGAGACACCGTGTATTAAAATAATTCTGTATCCGGATACGATGCCACATTCAAATGATAGAGAATATAAGAGTGCATTGAATTCTAACCAAACTGAACGCTATCAAAACTCTCAAAGAGTACCTTCTGATCACGTTGCTTTGGATCAAATATCGATGAAGGAACAATCGCATGGAAAAGCTACGAGATTACCGATCGCTGATATTTCTCATGTAGAAAATGCTAATCATTCATCTGTACAAACTTCCGGGGACCCAAGAGGGCCTCTGCTCGAGAGGAATGCTAGAAGCACGTACTACCCTAGGAACGTACAATCTGTCTCTAGTCAACCTAATTCTAACCTGAAGCCAGTACACAGTACGAGCATCTCTATACAGTATCCAGAAATTGATGAAAAGTGCGTACCAACGACAGAAAAAAGAATAACGATCAAGACTAGCGATGATCCGATTTCATTATCTAAACCTTGTCTGACTCTGAAGGACGTTACATATTCAGAAGAAAGAATTGATAGAGGGTTGGTGAACCCTTTGAGCGATAGTCTGACAAGAGAACGTATTAAGAATAAAAAGAAACAAAAACTCTCAGAGAGGATAAAACATACCATTCGTAGTTTGAAGACTGACAGCGACAAGACTATAAGTATCCTGAAGCCGTGTAAAGCGTCAAAAGTCTCCTCCACGACGAGTCTGCACACCGGTAGGTCGGTTTCACAGAAAAACACTGATACCAATTTAACAAATAATGAAACTCACGGGACACGAGTTGCGTGCCAGGGCGAAACGGACACTGAAACGTCGACTTCCGTTGGGTACAAAGAAGCACCGCATTTAGAAACTACCGCTAATCCAAACAGCCAATCGGAGAGGGAGGTGATAGAAAAAACAATTTACAAAAAGACCTGCACATTGGACAAGAATTTGTCAAAGTTTTCCTTTTGTACGGGTCCTCACGTACCACCTTGTGGGACTGAAAATACTTTGACACAAGAAGAATTACTTAGAGCACCTTCAGCACTACGAACGAATGACAGATCCAACTCTCATGAGAAAGATTCATGGTCTCAGAGTATTTCTCAAGAGAGAAAAGGGAATACGGATGACAGGAATAACTCGGATAATAGTCACGATCAGAGAGACTGCTGTGGAAATATACAGGATGATACGTCCGGTTATAATACATCAGAAACCCAGAAAACAGAGAAATCACTCAAATTTGATGATACCAAGATGCATTTATCTGCGGATACCAATGGAGCACAGTCAATTACTAATTCCTATATGAGAGCTAATAAGACAGTGTCAGTGACTTCGAAGATCATAGAACCGGATACCAGTCTCACAAATGACACTATAGCGTTATTCAAGAGTGCACTGAACAACATTGAAAAATTAGGATCAAGGACAGACACTCGAGAGACAAAGACTGAAGTCAGTAGAAACTCTAACAAGACTGAAAGTCCTTTTTTATCACAGAGAGTTGCTAGTATTACTGCATTAGATTTAACTAAACCGGACTTCATTAGAATACTGACGGAAATTAAGGAGCACACACGTAGCTTAGAGAGACAATTAGCTGAAATGAATAATATCATGAAGAGTAAGTCATCAATGATTAACGTTAATGATACATTCTCAACAAAGAATACTACTAAGCAGCCTGATAATTTTCTACCATCTAAAATTACTTTGATAAAACCTTCCCAGGATACTGACACTCGTAATACTACTACTGAAGATTATACTTCAGTTTCAGAATACCCTAGGACTTCCTCGTCCAGTGATTTACCTTCAACCTCATTTGATCCATCTTCTTCTGCTACTAAATCAGCATCTGTATCTACTTGGAACCCAAGAGCCACTTCTACTTTCCAGCAGGTAGAAGAAGAATCGAATTCTCAACCGAATGATACAACTGTAGAATCCTGTTGCGGCCAACCGGATGTATCAAGAAGAACAGAGTATCAAAAGACTAGTGTAACTTCTATTGCAAGTGATAGTAATGCAGATCGAATGATCGAATCAACAATGGATAGAAACAACAGGGAAAATAATATAACTAATCGTAAACCCAATTCAGCATTGTCATCAAGATCAAAACAGAAAAGGCCGCTACTCGTTGCTATGAAGTCAAGAAATTATTTACGATCGCAAATATCTGGAGAAACGATTGAACATAAAGAATACAGAGAGTATGGTATTAATACTGTTGACTCTCCGATTAGAATAATTAAGAGTAATGTGCCACAGAATGTTGAAAGGGAAGAGATTGGGAATAAACCATCAGTAGCTTATAGAGGCGCTGTGAGAAAAAAATTAGAAGCGCCTATTCAAAGAGAAGTTTTGAAAAAGGATGAAAATTCTAAAAGCCCTAAGAAAACCGAAGACTACAATTTACCAGTAACTGCTTGCACCCAGTCTTCTAATTCTCATATAATAGCAGCAACATCGTGTTGCTCTACTGATATAAAACAAGAAATAACTCCAAGTAGTAACAATGAAGTTCAGCAATGCAATAAAAGTCCTGTAAGCCGTCGAGTATCTCCAAGAAGTCCTGAAAGACAGAGCAAGATACCAAAAGCTGTAGAAAAAATTGAAAGAAATGTCCCACAGAAAGAGACAATTGGAGAAGTCAAGAAATCCGAGTCTACCCTGATACCCTGTGTACCTGCGGAACTTCCTCCTGGTATTAATTCTCCAGCAAATACAGAGAATAAAGTTCCTGAAAAAATGATCAAAGTGCAAAGACTATCGAGTGACAGTCCACCATTAAAATTAAAAAGAGCAAAAATTGGATCAAAATCAATTAAAAAGACTACGGTTGGATTTCCGGTTTACAAACAGCCAATTCAATCTTCGCACAGGAATGAAAAGCCAGAGGAAAGCACTGCAGACAATTATACACAAACTTTGAGCAGTGCAGTGTATCCAGAATCGATGAACAATAATAAGAAACAAGAATACCGTGACACCAGACCATTTACATTGAAAAAACTACAAACAAGCAAAAGCTCCAAGACCAATGATCTTTCTGAGAAAGATGAAAATGAACGTAGCAGACATCGGGAAAAAGTTATTCCTCAGACACAAGAGAGAAGTAAGGATTCATCCAACAAGAATGAAAACAATGGCGCAGGATTCAGTCAAGATTTATCCAAAAGATCATCACGACGTTTGCCTATGAATGACTTGGTGAAGCTACTCACAAAGGATCAAGCAAGCACAAAGCATATAACCTATACAACTACCACAAAGCATCAGGTAAATAAACTGCCACCAGGTAGATTAGATTCTGAGAGAGAGTTAACGTCAATGGATTATGGAACAGACAAATCAAAGTCCGCTACACCTTGCAAAAACTTGCAGGAAGATATAGAAAAGCTGAAGTCTGATCGACGCTTGTTAAATTTATATAATTCTAACCAAGCAGACAAATTCAAATCGAGATCAGATTATTCAAGAGCACAGACAGATCCATCCAAAAGTTTACAATGTGGTACCGGATCATTCGAGACCCTTGATACGTGTGAAGATTCATATTCTGACAGCAGTTCGGAAATACATGTGGACCTGCCTTTCTAGAATTGTCCAGCCAACGAAAGCATAAGGAGCAAACAATAATTCTTAACTACAGTAGAATTAATCTTATTCGTAAGCCGTAAAACGTAATACCTTCGAACAATAATTTTGTACACCAATCCTTGTATTTCGATAACGCAATAAATACTTTTTGTACTGTATAACGGGACTGTGGATTTATACCGAAGAAATAAAGACAATTTTTCTTATCCTTTCTTCCTAAACGCCTAGATAAAAATTTTCTTTTCTCTAATAAAATAAAACAACGGTCCAAGGTCTGGCGTTAATTAGATTCATCGACCGGAGCTCAAAAAAATCAAGACAAAGCACATGAAAAATATATGATATAATTGTTATATTAAAGTTGCTTGTTTTTTCTTTCTTTTTTTTTTCTTCTGATCGTATTATACGTATGCCTAGTGTGAACAATGTGACAAGTGATGACAATGAGGCGATGACTGGAGTGTGCACGATCGCTCGATTTCAAAAGTGTCTCTTTTTTTTTGTTTCATCGACAGTATATCCTTTTTCTTTTTGATCGGTTTACACTCTAAAGCGTGTTATCATTATCTCTCTTTCTCTCTCTCTCTCTCTCACTCACACGTCACGCTGACGCTGGAATGATAAACCATTCGCTGACATTCATTCCGCTATCGATTGATTTTAAAAAATTCTTTCTCTCTCTCCCATGTCCTCTTCTCTTTCTATATTCTTCCTTTAGTCATTTATTACATCACCGCTTCGTTCCTTTACAGAGCTCTTTATTTAATCCTCTCATGATCGTACCAAACGTTGAACATTTAAACTAAGTAATTACAAATAATAAAAATAAAAAGCCTCTTGCAAGATTTTCGTCCTCCTAAACGGTTTCAGCTATTAAACTTCTTTTTGTTTTTAAATATATATATACACACGTATACGTGTACGTCGTATAATGGTACCTTGTATACATGTAAATATATATATATATAAATATTAAAATACATAATAGAGGCTCGCACGGGGTCCATTATTATTATACTTTTATGTCCTTAGTTATTCTTAATCGGCTGTTCGTTAATACTGACCCAGCCTTATTAAATTTTCGCATCGTCACGATTTAAATAATTACAAAAATCCGTTTTCCTTGCAACTTCTACGTTTTGTCATAATCTATTATAATACAGAAAACTTTAGTTCAGCTTGTTGTGTGTGTAATGTTTTGTGTTTAACTCGTGTGTGTAAACGTTTATCTCTAGACGTATTTATAAGTGTACGATAACTCGTGTCCAATTTTTTTTTACTTTTTCATTCACCCTCAATGACGTTTAAACCTAACGAAATTTCTCCAGAAAAATTTACACTTCCGTTTTGCATGTAACATTGTGAGTGAAATACAGGCATTATTTACAAGTATTTATAATTAATTAATAATGATAATTATATATATATATGTATATATATATATATAATTTTAACGTCGTGATTGGCTTACCGTTCGCCTCGGGATTCGTCTCTGTTAATTAATAATAAACGTAAATGCAACCTGACAGTTCCCACCTAATTAACAGGACGTCGGACATAATTAAAATGAATATAACGAAAATCATTCTCTCACTGTCTTTCATTCTATATTTCATATACCTATTTTCTTTCCATCTCTTTCCCTTAGTGAACATATGAATTTACGAATGATCAGGAGTTTGACATAAATTGCATCGTGCTTCCGTTTCCTTGTGCCTCCCTCAGGAATATTCAATTACACAAAATTGACCCGGATCTATTATAACTAATTACTGTTACTAACAATGCTACCAGCATGACGCATTGATCCACCAATAAGGTCGCAGTAATTCATGCAAAGGCGCGAAGACAAAATTTTATGGAAATAATTATGACTGCCATTCGATCATTCAACATTGAAAATGCACCTTATTGTCAATCGATTCCAATCAATGATGAATTCGGTTGAACGATCGATTTGGGAAAATCGTACAATGAAAACGCGATAATTTTTACGCAGCGAAAAAGAACCCAAGGAGATTTTAGGAAAAGTGTATTGGGAAGTGAATGATAGAATGAAAATTGGATAAACGAAGGACAAATTGGTTTTAGATTCCCGGAGGCGAGATAGCGCAGGTCCTTGTTCTCTTTAAAAAGAAAGAAAGAAACGTGAAAAGAAAATTAGCTACGAGTTCAGCGCGATAAATTCGAGGTCAGCGTCGCAACAGGAAGGTCGATGACCGGGGCGTATTTTTTTTTTCGTTGCTTAATTTTCGTACGAAACTCGAGAAAACGGCATCATCGATCATAGAAAATATATACGCGTGGATGGAGGATATGTCGAGATTCTCGAGATTTCTCTATCGACTGTCACAACAGCATCCGCATTTGATCCTTTCAATTCAGTGAATATTAAGGTCACTCTTGTTACACGACCTCAAAGCCAATGGGTCTAAGTCGAGGAGTAATTGCTTAATTTGCGAGACGCGGAGGAGTATCTCTGTGTAAAACTTTTTGATAGGTCTGTACATAAATTTTTGCTGGAAGTGTATGTGTGTGTGTGTGTGTGTGGACATATGTGAATTTCTGTAAAATATTATCCCAACCCACCCAACCCAGCCCACCTCGTCGACCTTAAAGAAAAGGCGTACCGCTATTCGATAGGACATCTTATGCACGATATAATCAGCTTTGAAAATTCGCGCTAACGTTAGGCATTGCATGGAGCTTCCGGTACGATATTCAAATACTTTTCTTAAGAATGAAGTTTAATTCGCCCGCCACTAATTCGTCCGTGTACATGGTGCATGCAGTCGTGTGTGGTGCCTCGTGTGACAGTACGTGTCTCGATATCCTTAGTAACTTTTGACATTATGAATAAATCAATAACGAAACAAAGAGAGACAATAATATAGCCATGTAATTGCAATATGCAATTATTAAGCGACAAATTATAGATTCCTAAGAAATACATTCGATAAAAAGTTTCTTTACGATCTAGATTCGTGGTGACTTATGGAGAGAAAAAAAAAAACAAAAGAAAAGAAAAGAAACATAGTTCGTACAATGATGACAGTAGTAATAATATTAATAATTAATAATAATGATTACAATTAACTATAACGTCCATAAAGTATTTTTCCTCGTAGTTCAAGCCCACTGCTCCACCCTCTCCTTCTACATCACCTTCAAACTCTGCACCTCCAATCATTTTGTTTGTTTGTTTGTACACGTTTACTAAAAACATTTCTTTCGCTTCTTGATTGAGAAAATAAATATTAATATTAAATCTGAAATATTATCTCGTTCGTTATCACTGTTCTGGATCACTTCAGCTACAATCTTTGTTTTCACGTCACTAGGTTTCAGTTAATCGTTTTATTACTTTATCTCTAAATTGGCAATGGTGTTTGCCTAGTAAGTTTATAGGCCTCTTTATTATTATTTTTATACGGAACATTGCTGCGTCTTCCTGTTTACTCCACTTCCGTCCCGTGTACAGAAATTACCAGGAGTATCACCATGTACACACACAACACACACACACACACACGGCAGCCGTGCGCACGCGCAGGTACACAAATTTCACCCTCATTATTCCTGTTCCTGTTTTCCTTGCAGTTCTTCACTGTTCTTCGTTCATTGTCCATCCAACGCGCCTTTTTACACCGTCGTTCTCACATACTTTGTGTCTGAAATTCATCCAGAGTCGACGAGGACCGATGCAAGCGACACGACGGCTCCATTGCGGACTCATCATCATCTTCTGCAACTACCAGCCTCACACTTTTGCACTAGAATTCGTAATGTTCGAGTTGATCGCTGCTCGCAAGTTTAAAAAGCTTGTTTTCCTTAGAGGCCAGGTTCAAGAGGTCACCTGTGACTGCTATTGCTCTGATCATTCATATCGTACAGGACCTGAGCGATTGTTCTGGACGATTCGACATTACTTAATGCCACACCAGCCAGATGAGGCTCGTACGCCCTTAGATGCCTAAGAAGGAAAATAAAGTGTAAGATAATGCAAATAAATAGCGAAAAAGACCACAGAGTCTTTTTATCTTTTACCTATCAGTCCTTTCTTTTTGCTTTATGCATCAAAGAAACTGCTCAAGCAGAAAACTCACCTTCTACCGTGTGCGGAGTATATGACTAGGTTTCTGAGAATAAGAGCTGCCGTCAGGCGAATACTTTTGGTCACCGGACCTTCGTTGTCATCCTGTAAAAGAAAAATAATTATCTTTATCGACAAATACAAGAGCCGTCTTTTGTAAGACTGAAAACAAATATAGCAAAAACAAGAGAAAAAATTAAACAACACTTGCAAATTGTCGTCACGTCCCAACGTTGTGTACTTGGACAAGGATTGCTTTGCCATATCAAGAAGAGTCTTGTCGAAGCATTTCTTTTCTTTTAATTCTAATCTACTACTTTAAGCTTTTGTTCAAGTTCTTGATATGCGATTTTGCATCGTGCCCCAATAATGTTATCATACGCTTATTTTAGCATGGAAAAAATATTAAGAAGGTACGAGAACAACAAAAATTACGTGCAAAACGCTTTTCTCTTTGAAGAGTCCGAATTTCATCGATCGAGGTAAACATTCATTTTTTCTTCCTCGATGCCGATAGATTGTGACAAAGTTTAATGCAAAATTAGTTACATCAGGGCATGCCAAATGGTAACGCGATGAGAGTACGCTGTCAACCTACTACAGAAATCACGTTTATCTGAACAAGACAAATGAAATTGCAAAAAAAAAGTATAAGCAGACAACAATACGTAACATATTCTTCCTTTCAAATACTGCTATACTTATTGTTCATTCTAGATGAATTGAGGCCACATTTCAGCTTCTAATTCTACACGTCCAATCTTATAGATAAAAGCATTAGGAATGGGTACTGCACGTCGTACCAAGTATCTATGCCATAAATTATTATCTATTTCGTAGCTCTCTTTGTTATCTTATGATATTACTAATAAAATGTATTACAGCTCCTATAAAGGTACATGAGAAGCGAGCCCATCGACATAGGTCGTGTAGAATTAATTAAAATAAAATTAAAAAAAAAAATCGCAACGACACTTGTGGCCTTTGGGCCAACGCGTGTGACACCTCAGACTTAAGGAAACAAACACAAATGTATGTTACGGCAATGACTAGCTACAAAATGGAGACAACAATAAAATGAAAGAGCCATGCTGGGGTAACTGAGTATTAAACAATTAAGAGAGGAAGACAATAAACATGGTGCGAGGACAGGGAAGATAAAGCAGAGACAAAAAAAAAAGAGAGAGGAGAAAAGAAAAACGAGGCGGCAGCGCAGCGCACAGGGGCTGTGGCTGTGATGTCGTGACTTCCTTTCGGATTGTTCTGAACTCGTGTTTACCTGTTCTGGCGGAGGATTTTGCCCAGGTCTGGGGGAAGAAGAGCTTGAGGTGGCTGCAGCGGGCTTGGTTGGCCTCTGCTGCTCGCCAAGGAGAACAAGAAATTCGGTTAAGTTCACAGTAAAGACGCAGTAAAGGGTGTTTGTTTTTTTGTTTCTTTCTTTAAAGACACATAGAGAGTCTCAGGATGTCTAAAGGAGTTCCCTCGGGTGTTCAGTGTCGTTTTCGTATCACGAGCTTATAACAAAATCTTATTATCTACACTCCTCGGATTGGTACACCTGACAGCAATGCCGTAGAAACGAGGTAGCGATCAAAAGTCATATACATAAATGAGATTATTTAGAAAAATAAGTAAATTACGTAATTTTTCTTTTATCGATCATCGATTGACTCTTTTGAACGCTACAACGTCACACTCGCATCCTCATTTACATAAATATTGTTATTGCTTCTTTTCCTTGCTGCCGCGATAACCTCCAGACATTCGCAACACGGTCGTCGCTTTAGAAACAGTCCAGAAGCATCTGATCAAGATTGTTACGACCGACGTGACTTTAAAGAGTCGCGTGACAATTTCTATGAAGAGGATCGCGGATAAAGTCGTAGCTACGTGTGCAGCAGGTGGATTGATTAGTATCGTAAAGAGTCCTGGGTAAAAATGCTGAAGATCGAAAGACTTCGAGGGCTTACCATTAGTTCCTTAGGATTGACAAATTCCAAGGCATGCCTTTTTATAGCATGGAATGCTGCATTAGGCGCGTAACCCGGATGATGTGGCGTCGGAGGAGTCGACGTCGAGATCTCCGTCTTTCCGGTGACCGTCAGCTGCTTCCTCCTTACAGACATAATCTACACGGCAAGCACAGAACGTCACGACATTAATCGGTCTGTAGATGCGCAGGAGGTACAGTACGTGATAAATTAATAAAAAATCCGTCCTTACCTCGGAATTACAGTGCCTATCGTAAAGATGAGTCATCAAAGAAAACCTGCGTCTCTTGAGACCGTCGCAACTGGCCCACAAGCACAAGATCTCTTCGCCACCGGTAGGACAGTGAACCTCGCACACGTGGAGGTAAACTTCGTGAGCGGTTTTGAATTGCCTTTAACATAAACAAAAGTTACACATACGTTTAGCACTGTCGTAGCTCATTATTCATCTTGTGTTAATGATTCACTGCCGGGGACTGAGAATGAATGAATTACCTGAGACATCCACGCCACTCGCACAAGAATGCATTAGGGTCGATTTTAATGGTGATCGTCTTGGACTCCGCTGTCTGTTGACTCGTAGAAGGCTTAGATTCCAGCTCCATGGACGTCGACGAGTTCACTGTCTTCATGACCTTGATAGGTTGTTGCTTGATGTTGAGCCCATGCGTGGAAGCTGCCTGATGAGGGGTGGTAGGTCTGGTGGGCGGAGGTGTGGATGCAGGCGTAGGCGTAACCACCCTGGATGGTACACTGGTAGTGACGGAACTCTGCTGTGCCATCGCAGGTATGGTGACTGTCATCGCATTTGGATTGGTTTGTGCTACCGAACTATTCACTATAATGGAAGTCTGTGGTATCGTCGCCGAGGTCGGTACCAATGGCGGCGGTATGTTTCCCAGGGCGGGACTCTGTAGAATGGGTCGTTGGACTTGCGTCACTACGACCTGTTGACCCTGGGGCGTGACGGCGACCATCTTCTGGGGGCTGGGTTGTGCGGCTGATTGTGGCTGTAGAATGATAATGGTCTTCGCGCCAGTTCCCTGTTGTTGGGTCGTTTGAGCTACAAGTACCGTCTGTGCTTGTCCTTGCACCAGCGCTGTCTGCGGCTGAGCAAGAACGTAATTCTGTCCGGGTACACCGCCGGATACGACGTATTGCAATTGTCCCCCGGCACTTTGCTGGAGTAATACCTGCGGTTGCGGTTGTGGTTGTCTACCCTTCACTGGCGCCGTTGGAATGATTACTTGGTTGTTTGGCTGCAGGGTCTGTTGTACTACTATCTGCCTTGGGGCTGCTACTATTAGCTGCTGCTGGTGCTGATGTTGATGCTGTTGCTGGTGATGCTGATGCTGCTGATGGTGTTGTTGCTGTTGCTGCTCTACTTGCGCAATGAACGTAGGTGGTTCCTCCTTTGTTACCGCCGGAGGTTCCTCCTTGCTAACAGCGACCTGCTCATCAAGATCCGTTTCATCTTCTATGCAGTCTGCTGCAAGGGCAGCATACAGGTTCGCGGCTGTTGAGGAAACGGTAGCCTTCTCGCTATCCTTGTCGTCATCCTGATCCTCGGATTTCAAACTGGATACCGTGGACTCGACCGTGGTTGAGTCGACGGCGGGATCCGGCGACGTCGTACCGTTCGAATACTTTGGCTTCTTGGCATCGACCTCATCAGATTCACTGGCTGTCCTCTTCATACCCCTCGGAGCCTCTATCAACGTATCCTCGGACACTTCCGTCTGCCTCACGCTGTTCTCCTCCATCTCGGATTTAATCTTCATTTCTGTTGGCGATTCCTTCAGCACCTTTTCAATATGATTCTCCACCAGATCCATGCCCTTCTCGTTCACAGAGTTCTTACCCAGTACGCCATTCATTATCGGTTCTTTGTCTACTTTCTTCTCAAGAAGATCAGCAAGCATCATACTCTGAACCGGTTTCTCCTTGGAGCTCAAACTCGACGAGTCCTTTGACGAACCGTCGTCCTGTGCGTCGATGTCCAAATTACTCGGTGCACCATTCAAGAGAATCCCTTCGAAACTAGTCAGTGAATTCTCCTCCTCGGCACCGACACCAGAACAATCTCTACTCCCACCGATACCACTGCTAGACGCTAGGGAATTGTTCGTAGAGTCCGAATCCTCAGCGATTGGCGTACAAACCGTCCGTTGATTTATTTTATTTCCCGCACTTAACGGCGCCAACGGTGGCGGCCGACAAACCTTTATCGTCGAGGACGTGTGATTCCCCGTGGAATTAGACATTACCGTCGTGGATGTCACCGTTTGATTCATATTTTCATTATCATTTACTTCAGTCTGAAACAAAGAATTAGCAACATTATAATACGGAAGTAGCTGTTGTCTCCTTCAGAAGCATCAACCAGGCAACAATTGTTGTATTAATTATTTGGACGTTTACCTTGTCACAATTGTTAGTCACGATGACCTTAGCTCCGTTGAGCCTTTGTATCTTTTTGGCAGGAGTAGGTGCTATAGCTGGCTTATGTTTTGAATTAACAGGAGGGCCTCTAGGATTTGTCGCTGTGGCAGGTGTCGCTGCAGGCGCAGCAGGCTGAATGACTCCAGTCAATTGTTGCTGAAGTAGCCTTTGCTGTTGTTGGCGTTGAGCAACCTTTATCAAAGTAAAAGACCGTACGTGAGAAAGAGCGCACAAAGTGCTACAATAAAATGTCTAAGAAACGATTGCTTCAAAAAAATGGGACACCTTATGGAATTAATGTTAGCTACTCTCAAAAAAAAATTCAATGCTGCAAAATCTCGTTCTCTTCTTAAAGTTCAAAAGGAAAACCTCGTCTCTAACATACGTCCAATATATTTCATTGTTAGAACGTCATCGAGACTTGTACTGGGTTTTCGTTAATTCTCAAATAACACATGCTGCTGTTAGTATCGATCACACTGTTATCAGTGCCCGTATTAAAGTCATATCAAATAGAATCAGACCACTCTGTTAAACTACATAATGACTCCTCACGCTTATTGTTTTGGCGAATAACGAAAAGGAATTTTGGATTATGACAGGAGGGTAACGGATGGGTATCTAGGATAATTCGGAAATGAAACATACAAAAAAAAACATAACTCTCAACACGAGGACAAACACTACTACGTAATAAGCCCAACTACAAAAAATAATATTTAGCTGTACAAATAAAAAATTCTCATCATCTCGTGTGCAATGTGTGTATCCTAAACGAGTCTTGCGATTCTTCCTCCTGCGAATCTCTGTCACGTTCAGAGAGACACCGTTAAGAATTTTTGTATAGAAATTTGTAAAGTCAATTTTAAAAGAAAATAAACTGTCATGCCAATTATTTTTTTTTTCCCAATGGAAATATACTATCACAATCTTCACTTATGGTAAAAAATCGCTCTAGATCCATCGCATAATACACTCTGACTTTTCTTCATGTTATTGTACAACAACGATACCTGGTTGCTGGTTATTAGCTGGTTGGCACTGATGCTGGATGCGATGCTAGCGGTAGTGTTTGTTACGCAGGCAGTAGGGGCAGACACACAAGTCGCAGCGGCGCTGGGCATGCAGTCGCCGCTGACCGTTACCTTGGTAGCCAGGAGGCTTTTAATAATGGAACTGGAAGTAGTGCCACATCGAGTATCCTCCTTGGTCACTACCTGGACTTGCTGAGGTTGTTGCTGCTGCAGTTGCGGTTGCTGGCCCTGAGAACCACTGGCCAGCAGCGCTTGGCTCAGGTGGGGGTGCGACACTGACACCTGATCCACACCAATCACAAACAATGCTCAAGAGGACTCTAGCGATAGGGGTGTACACGATACACTAATAATACTAGAGAGACGCCATTACCAGCCCTAAAGAAGGAACTTTAGCTTGCAAGGATATCCAAAGTTGAAGCCTCGACGAATGGGGAGCTCAAAAATTACTGAGTACACAAAAAAGAAATGAACGAAGCTCCTGGTGGTGAAAGATACGTACAAAGAAAAAAAAAAAGAGTTCGTCGAGGAATCAAAGATGAATTTAAGACTTTGATCTGTTACCAAGAAGCACGAAGAGAGGACCATAGTAAAGAGCTGAGAAGAATTTTCATTTTTCAGATCTCTTGCGAAAATTCAATGTTAATGACCAATGACACACTGGTACAGTGAACACTTTAACCATAGCCCAACACCGGAAATTAAAATCAGATTACACGTTGAGGCACACAGTTGTCTTACCCGAGTGGCATTAAAAAAAAAAGATCAATATTCACCTCAAAATCGTTCAGGTAGGCTTGTTACAGTGACGCCACTAAATTACACGACCCCTCTCTAGTTTACCAGATATGAGGCAGATACGAATCATCTAAATTCTACCGATAGATAAGACCGCGAGCTGATTCGATTACCAAAGTAGCAGCGAATTACTGATTTACGTAAGAACGATGTTATTCGAGTACAAGGGTAGAGAGGAGAGAGAGATAAGGTGAGCAAGGGAGAAGCGCAACGGAAACGTGAGTAGTACCGAGACTTGAAATAGTCTTTAGTTCAAAAAAAGAATGAAGTATTAAAAAAAAATGTATCTAAAGATCCTTAGAAAAATCGCGACTACGTCAAGGTCGCTAATAGCTGATCAAGATGTTCGTGATCCCATGTAATATCCCTAACATGCACATCACCGTTATATTATTATGTCCCGTGGTATATTGTATCGTTGCACGCGTTATGGTTAGGAGAAGCCTGGATTATTTGAAAATATCACCACGAGAGGCTACGGCTATGTATCAAGAGAAGTAAGGATATTGATAAACGTTGTAGAGATCTAAGGACTCGGACCCACCTGACTTTTAGAGTCAACCTTGGTGACTGGATTCTGGGGTTGATTTGGAGTGGAGGACGGTTTCGGTGGGGCAGACAACTGGGCCTTCAGGATGGGAGATGCAGGGGCTGGGGTCCTTTGAGCGACGGATGCAGGATTTTCTAGGGCCGTGCTATCGGGGGCGGGACTTATGGTCTTGACTGTACGCTGTTGTACGGGAAGCACCTTTACTGGAGTTGTGTTGATCGTCGAGATCGATGTTGTGTTTACGCCAATTGCAGTTTGCCCGGGATAAGTCACTGGTGAGGGTGTCGCGCGAACACGGATACCTTCGTAGTATTGGCTCCCCGACGTTTCGCCCTTTATTGGATTAGGTCCGACGGTACCGCCAAAGACAGATCTGAGAATAGAAATGAAACATAAATAACATTGTAAATCAAAGTTCAATGTACGATACGACGTTTCCAGGTAGAGCTACGAACGTAGAGGATTCTCTGTTACCTGACACATCTTGGAAAGTGAAGTGGCGCTATCACGCCCCTTCTGCCAATCTTAGTACAGCAGCCCAGATACTTCTTGTACAATTCCTCCTGCTCGATCCGTACACCAGGTGCAAGTTCAAAGGTAGCCCTCAGCCATCCCAGAGCGAACTGTTCATTCTCTTGAATGATCTGCTGATGCGCGTGCTGCTGCTGAATCGAGTTAGCCGTTTCCACAGCTTCTGAAGAGACAGATAAAAAGAAAAATCCGACTGACTAAGTTTGTAGCAATGAATAATAAATGGACCAGGGTCAAACAGCTGAGCAATAGGAAAATGCAAGATTCACGTTGAAAGATGTTCTCTCAGCCAGCACTTGATGCTTGCGCAGTTCATATAGTTTCTGTATCTATGATTGATTCAAGGGTCAATATGAATAAAAGTCTTACTGTGCGTCGTAGACTTGGTCACTGTCGCAGCTGGTGTCGTCGGTCTAGAGGGAGACGGACTGACTGGCGCTGGCGGTGCTGTCACGGTCGTCGGGGCGCTTGATACCGACACGGCGACAGACGCGACTGGCGCGGCAGGAGCAGAGACCGCGACGCTCTGTACATGCGTCGCCGGTGTTGCCACGGTGGACACCGTCTCGACGACTCGCATCAGGATACAAGCCTTTGGTCCGTAACTCTGTGCTTCCACCGTAACCAGGGCGACCAGCGTGTCGATTGCTCCGCGTACCCGCGCGACGCTCGTGCACGGTCTCTCGCCCAATGATGTTAGAGCGTACAGACACTCAAGAGTGTATACCAGAAGGGCTATGTCGCTCAGAGCCAAAAACCTTGATAAACAGAGAAGAACAAGAGTCGTAAGGTCTCAATTTTACTCAAGTAGAAACGCAACTGTGTACACAGTAGTCAGGATGGTACTTACCTGCATATGATCTCGTAGACACTGTCATCCAGACCAAACGTAACGATCTCCTCGTTGCTGTCCTGCTGGCTAACCTTGTTAAGCACCTCCAGACAGGAAATAACGATAAACCTGTCCTGGGAGTCGATTCCTTTCGCCACGCACGACAGCACCACGTCGGTTATCCTTTCACCAGCCTCCTTCAAGATAATCTCGCTCGCCACGTTACCGAGCAGGTCGAAACCGAGCTGATGCAAATTGCTCCACCTGGACCTCACGCACAGCAGCACGAATCTTAGAAAACACCTATTCCTACCGAGGACCACCGCGTTCTCCGGCGTGAAACTTAGATTTCGCAAAATAGACGCTATCTGCAGTACACGTTGACCGTATGGATCCTGGGTGCCCAAAGTTCTACCCACGCAGAAGAGTTCCTTATCCTCGTCCTCGAACTTTATCGAGCTTAGCTTCTGATCCTTTTCACTCTCGTCTTGCTGAGAGCCGTTTTCCTCGAGTCTTGAACAGTCTATCGATACCTGAGGAACAAAGCAATTCCGTTTAAATCCTTGAGAGTGCAACGACAGGTTCTCAATGTGTAATATAAAAAATCATCTAACCCCATCGACGTCCATAGGAGCAACATCAGGATTCTGTACGCCGTTGGCCTTACTCTGTTTCTCCTTTTCCAACGTTTTTCTCCTGGAGAAGGTGTGCGGCGCAGTGTGCGCTTTCCTCATGAAGCTCCTCTCGTCCGTGAGATCTATGACGTCCTGAGAGTCGAGAACGTCCGACCAAAATGAGTTAATCGAGTAATTCCTGACTCGCGAGTAGACCTCTATGAAGAGCTGTCGCGTCCCGGGCGAGTCGAAGACACCGGCGTGCGCTAAAAGTATATTTACAAGCCGGGGATACTTGTCGAGTCTAAGGGTGTGCTTGCCCTCGTTCGACAGCAGGGTGCACACGTTGATCGCAAAGTCTTGCTCGTTGGGTAGAGGCGACAGGAGGGACAGTGCAAGCTTGTCGTAATTCGACGGCTTGTACAGATCAGCCGAGAGACCATTGTAATCCCGAAGAGATTCTGAAACAAACAATTATCAGACTTTAGCGTCGACTTCGTTTACTTTTGAAAGATAATTCATCCTCGTTACTCGGATCGCAATACACGTGTAACGCGCAACAAGGCCCAGCCGCACCGAATGTACAAATTCCAAAGAGACGTCACGACACAACAAAAAAATTATCACACAATTATTCGCTAAAAAAAACTTGTTTTTTTTTTTTAAATCAATAATGATCCAACGATCGTTACGTAATAAATAACATGACAATTACTCGATTAACAATAAGTAGAATGACATTGGTTTTCAAATAGACGCTAGTCTAATCGCACGTAGCGATACGTGAACAGTCAAGAGGCCGATACGCCAGGCCCAAAGTCCCCCCGTTAACGAACTATCTGTCGGACAGGGACGCGACGTCGGTTTCTTTGGGACGTCGAAAGGCGTACGCAACGACGACAAGAGCAACGACGGCGCATCGTCGTTGGGGCAGGTCACGGTCCGCTTGACGTAAGGAGAAGAATCGAGCGAGGGGGCTGGGGGGGCGAGAGAGAGAGAGCCCGTAGTAGATAATTTTCCCACTCCTTTTTCCCACGTGGCCAGAGGAGCCGCCGAGGATGTGACGGGAGGGCCACGTGGCGTCGCGACGCTTCTACGATCCGATCCGATCGGATTGGACGGTAAACGCGTGCGTAGCGGGCTGCCTGCCTGACTGCCGTACAACTCGTGGCGCCTCGGAAAGCAGTCACTACTATAAGTAGGTTGTCCTCGGTCAGGGTCAGCATTCTACGAAGCGGTCGTAGCGCCAGCGCCACTTCGAGCGCTACGACGCATAGTTGAGAACGCTCCTTGAATGACGATCATCGTTATCAGATAAGATTTACAATTTTCAAACGATCATCGCTTCAGCTTCCAATTATTCTAACATCATGATGGGACGGATCATCGATCTCATGGATGATCCTCGAACTTTCTTATTTCATAGGCGCAGGTAAGAACCGATCGATAAACCTGGGTAAACGCTACATGCGTGCCGGGCTTGACGTAAGACTGTCTTTACTTGGAGTAACCTGCCAGAACGTCGGACAGAATTTAAAAAAAGCCACTGTGAACCTTCAATTGTTGAATGCACACGAGGGTTGGCCAACCTGGTAAACCATGAAAATTATTGGTATGGACTGTAGTCTCCGAGTGATCCCTGAAGATCTCTCTGTGACGTCAGACAAGCGTCTACTGACGGATCTTGATATTTCCAAGTTTTCATGGAATATCGTGTGAGATACCTGACAAAGGTTTTTCGAGACTGATCGACGATATTGAACGCGCGTATGACGCGTCATGAATTATTTTCTTTGATATTTTTATACCCTCGATAAGATAAAGCCGAAGGCTTTGATGATCGCCGTGATAACGGAAGTGAGATTGGACGATCAATAATATAGGATTCTTCGTATTGTTGTAACGAGTGGGGAAAAAAAAAATCGAAGGAATACGCTCGCGTGTAAACAATCTTGCCTACGGGCTTGCCTACGGGCGGATATGGACGGAGCATTATTTTATGATTTTAAATTTGTCGCCGTCGACTACGTCTCTTCGGCAAACATTTCGTGCAGGTAAACTCCTCCCGTAAGGACAGGCGCAACTTATTATTCAGAGTGTACACGATATTGCATTACAGAATCAATATCCATACGACGTATCGATCATCGCTGCACTTTGCCGTAGGACATATATCGATAAGCGATAAGGGGTCACGCGTCAATAACCGGTCACTCTTTGCCAGCCAATCAGCTTTTCTCGAGCATCATCAACACTCATCCCATAATCACAATCACTTATTATCTAACGATCCTTCCCTGTCGTTCAAATAATTTACACGAAACAATCCAGTTACACGACATTCGGAAACATTCGTTCGAGCGCGTACAATAATCAAATTCAGAAAACAGCCTTTCGTTAGTGCCTGACGTCAGTCGCAAGAAGATGGTAGGTTCCGATTGAACCAAGTATTATTAAATAAATAAAATCGCATATACGTCTAAACGCCTTTGGCCAAGATGGATTATCGGTGTCGCCACTCAAAAAGACAATCGAAAAAAAAGAAAAGACATCCGACCGACACCGACAATAATATCATACATATGCATAAATACGCGTCATAGCTTCGAAGAGACGAATAAAAGAATTTTTGTAAAAAAAAATTCAAATTTTTATTCATCTCTTCAGTAGCCTAACCTAACCTAAACGTCATAATCGAACTTTCCCCTACGAGCACCGATGGCCGATGCGCTCTCGTTTATCCGACCGATAAGTGGCGCGTGGTGTTACGTTGGCAACGTCAATAGCGAGACGCAAAATCCAACACCGCAATCCGATCTGAATCTATCGAGGGGCTGGTTTCTGAGGACAGACTATTGGCGCATGCGCAATGCTACGTTAACAAGTAAAACGGCGGCAGCAGCATACTAGTTATATAGAGGTCGGTCGAGAACCGGCCGAGCACCTATCCCCGCAAACGCGTATTGATTGTGGCTGTCGGCATGCCTGCTGTCTCCTGGGCTCTCACTGAGCTCTCTTTCTTTCTCTTTCGTTACCAGCAGCCTCGCTCTCCTCCCCTCTCTCTCCCCTGCTTTCATTCTCTCAGCCATTACTGTTATCCAGGCTCTCTGCAATATCAGCTCCACCTGGTCGGGTTACGTCTTTCATCATCCTCATAGCGCGCACTGGAACACTTAGTATGCTCCGTGCAAACATTCGAAAAGGACATAAATGACGCACGTGGGTATACAGTCTATACCAGAAGTCAGTGACAAGACTAACAGGTCGCTCAAAAGTAAACTACAATCTACGCATGACGTATAAGATCCGCTGATCATGGTCCAGTGTTTAGCGTCGTCGTACTATGTACATTAGCCAGTCGGAAAGCCTCGAGACTGATAGCCTGTCTATATACAACGACTCGAGGGTTCGACAGCAGCTGCGACCTGGTACCGTCGACTGGGTCGAGGCGCGCCGGTAGAGTTATTGAACTTCGCGTCTCTCCCGGAGGAAGCGGAAGCGAAGTGTCGCACTTCGCGAGGAGCCTGATGACGATGACAGCAGGGATCAGCCGCGGTGTACATCAAAGAGTCAGAGAGCGTCGTAGTAGGCGATGCCACCGTGCTTGCCGAGTGCGCATGCGTCGGCAGTATAGACCGCGGGTCCCACGAGTGCCACCCAGTCGAGGCTCGGGCCGTGGAGTACACTGACGGTATATGTATGTCATGATTATTGCCCATTAAATTATCTCGCGCGCCCCGTCGCTCGGGGGGGGGGGGGGGGGGCCGGTGGCGCACTGTGCGCCCACGTCAATACAGACTGCCAGCCCGTGAGCGAATGAACGAGCTGCCGAGAGCCGTGGATACAGTTGCACATGCACCACTTTTATTTCCAGCTTTGGATGCGAATGCCTCTTCCCCCGGGGCCTTTCACCGGCTTCATCCCGGTACGCGAAGATTTCTCTGCGACTCGGATCCTCTCGTGAGACTCCGTGAATATTTCGTGGGTGGATATATGGACATAGGAAAAAAAAAAAAATATATGTAAATTCTCTGCACAAATATACCAGGTATTACGTGAAATTAAAAAAAATACCTGTGTGTCCCATCTATGTAGTCTTGTACGACGCCAGGAGATATAGCGTAATTATGTTAAACTTCCATAAGCAAAAAAAGCGGGTCTAACAGTCACGACAGATGATGAGGTAATGGTATAAGTATGCACGGCTCACGTCAGAGACGTATGTCTTTATCGAGCGGATACCAGCTGAACGGATAGCCGAGCCATTGTTTTCCTTGGACTGAACACACGTGCGAACGGTGTTGGGCTGTGCCGTTGAATTAGCGTTTTTGCAAGCGTTCGCCATCGTACGAACACGTTGGTTCGTACGTGCGGAGTCGATTAACGCTTTGCGGTAAGAGGTGCAAAAATACTTTGACCGAGGAGCCACCAACTACCCTGAGCAAGCGACTCCCTAATGGGTACCCCGGTGGTACGACGCCACGAAGAGGTCACTCGCATGCTGAGTAGCCGTTCATCTCGAAGCATCGAGGAAAGATGGTCTCTTTCCTCAATGGGACCCACGTGGAACGTGCTCAGGACGTCTTAGCCTTATTGATATTGTTTCTATCATCCGTGGGCTGCCTTGGCGAGTTGAAACGTATCTTGGATCACAGCCTGGGCCGACGATGACTTCTGGACCCAGACGACCTACTCACCGGCAACGTTGTGCTGATGATGATTGTACGTGAGCGGAATCGAATGAAGCGCTCTGGCGGACCACTTCCGATGTCTCGAGTCCTCGTCGTCGTCGTCCGCCTGCTGACCATCCTCGCCCAGGAAGTGAACCTTCTCGTACCTGTCGAGATACCTGAAAGCAAAGATCCGTGAATATCATTAGTCACGCTCCCGTGCACAAACAACACTGTTGTTCCGCGTCGACCAAGACTCCGTTAACTTTCCACGGTGTCTCGCGCTAGTCAACAGCAAAGTCGTTATCGGATCAGCGATTGGACTAGGTCCCATAGCCGTCCAGGGTATATCTAAAATTCACCAAGCCACACGAGATGGACCTAATCGGCGTGCTCTTGGAGTGTCCAAGGCAACGTAAAAAAAAAAATACCAAATTACGCTAGGACCAGGAGGAAAGCCAAAGCTAGGAGGCTTAGAGTGAAGACTGAACGAAGGGTTCAACTGAATGTACAACATCATGGTAGGTACGAGAACCAGCGAAGACCGCGCGAATGGGATATGTAAAGGTAACTGTGAGTAGGTCTTGGAGGGCGTCCAAGGTAACGTAAAAAAAAATTACCAAATTACCCTAGGACCAGGAGGAAAGCCAAAGGTGGAAGGCCCAGAGTGAAGACTGAACAAAGGGTTCAACTGAATGTACAACATCATGGTAGGTACGAGAACCAGCGAAGACCGCGCGAATGGGATATGTAAAGGTAACTGTGAGTAGGTCTTGGAGGGCGTCCAAGGTAACGTAAAAAAAAATTACCAAATTACCCTAGGACCAGGAGGAAAGCCAAAGGTGGAAGGCCCAGAGTGAAGACTGAACAAAGGGTTCAACTGAATGTACAACATCATGGTAGGTACGAGAACCAGCGAAGACCGCGCGAATGGGATATGTAAAGGTAACTGTGAGTAGGTCTTGGAGGGCGTCCAAGGTAACGTAAAAAAAAATTACCAAATTACCCTAGGACCAGGAGGAAAGCCAAAGGTGGAAGGCCCAGAGTGAAGACTGAACAAAGGGTTCAACTGAATGTACAACATCATGGTAGGTACGAGAACCAGCGAAGACCGCGCGAATGGGATATGTAAAGGTAACTGTGAGTAGGTCTTGGAGGGCGTCCAAGGTAACGTAAAAAAAAATTACCAAATTACCCTAGGACCAGGAGGAAAGCCAAAGGTGGAAGGCCCAGAGTGAAGACTGAACAAAGGGTTCAACTGAATGTACAACATCATGGTAGGTACGAGAACCAGCGAAGACCGCGCGAATGGGATATGTAAAGGTAACTGTGAGTAGGTCTTGGAGGGCGTCCAAGGTAACGTAAAAAAAATTACCAAATTACTCTAGGACCAGGAGGAAAACCAAAGGTGAGAGGCCCAGAGTGAAGACTGAACGGAGGGTCGAACGTACATGATAGTAGGTAGGTACGAGGAACAAGCGAAGACCGCACGAATGGGGTAGGTAAAGGTAACTCTGGGTGGGTGGAAGATATGGTGGGGGTTAGGTCTAGTGGATCCATTCATGCACCAACAGTACTACCAACCAACGAGTAGTAGAGATATAGAGAAAAAGAGAGAGTGGGCTGGGCTGGATGGTAACAGCAGTAGACTTTGACTGCCGTAGTGGCACGCGGTCGTCGCAGGTCCAGTAGAACGAGCACGTGTCTCCCTCTTTTTCATTCTCTCCCTCTTCTTCCTATACTTTACTCTATCTCTCCTCCTACCCTCGATCTCCTTCTCTTGCAATTCACTGTCTCTCTCTTTATCACTCTCTCTCACTCCACGTCGCGACGCCCGGCATGAATGAACCACGAATGGGACGAACGTAGGAACGTACGGACGTAGCAACGAACGATGGAAAATGGTGGGGGGGCGAGCAGACCGACGCTAGTGGTCGCACCACGAGGTAATGTTGCTCTTGCAGACGCTCGGACTGTCAGTCGCACAAGAGCACCAGAAGAGTCGGGTGCCACCACGTTCCACGTGACTCTACCGGATACCGCCGTGCGCGCGTTATCTGGGGACAGGGACAAAAATAAATTTTTAAACGAAAACAAAAGAAAAAATACATTTTACAAATTTCTCTACGTATAGATCAAGAGTACCTTGGAGGGATGCTGCGTGGAGCCCAAGCCACGTATCTTTATCTAGCTCAGATAAATACCTCTGGACTGTCTCTATGACTCCGTAGACATCTCATCCGATCATCTCCTACTCATATGACGTTATTGATCCTCCGGTAAAATTTTAATTCCACCATTAATCCACTAGGGTTTCCGCTGCTCGCGCGTAGAGAGTGCCAATTGGATTCCATTAAGAAAAAATATATATTTCCAGAGCCAACCTAACCTTACCGTCGTCCTCGCTATCGGTTGGTCTTAGAGTCGTTAACCAGTGGGCCATTTAGTTCGCTTAACGATCCAACCTCACCTCGTGTGCTTTCTCTCTCTCTTTCTCTCTCTATCCGATACAGACAAAGATTCCGGGTAATTTCGACGCTCGTTACACACTGCCGAGCACTTCCACGCCATCCTACATATAGTGACTTTCCAATGGGAGTGGTTTTACACGCTGTTAATACACCGACTATATATATATATATATATATATATAGTTTATAGTTATAGTTTATATATATAGGTATACGAATACGATTAATCAATCCATCGTTATTATTACTGTATACAGTGACGATGAATGATAGTCACCTAAGATAAATTTGCTTGAGGCCAACTCCACTGTTTACGCATCCGCTGGGCAGATGAAATTGCTCGCAGAGAGCGCTCCACTCGTTTCTCGTGTTCACCTGAAAGTGAAAAAAAAGTAATTAATTTTAATGAAAAAAAAAAGCAAAATTTTACTTTTTTTCCATTAACCACTTTTTCATACGATTCTCAGCGCTGATCAGTTTTCCCAATACCGTCCGCCCTGATTAAATTGTTCGAAGGTAATCGTGTGTGACCTTTTGCGTCACTGTAAATCCGTGGAGTTTAGATCTTGACGGTAGTCGAGATACGCGGCAACGTAAAACTGGGGATTGCTGTCAGAAACGATAAAAATTTTATTGCGACGACTCGCCGCCAGGGGGTCTGCTGGAAATTTCCGTTGATTCGCTCAGACATTCAAATGCCTATTTCCCTATGCGTTACGAGTGAATAAAAAAAATAATAATAATCAACCACCATTCGTACCAGGTCGTAACGATCCAACGATTTTTAATTATACTTTTTTTGGAATTACTCTCGCTGCCATTCATCAGTTTCCAACGATCGTTTTCTTCGACGCGATTCGATCCATAAACTCGGCTTAACGGTCAATCGGATACTTGGATTTCGAAGATAAACCGAGTTTAGCCATTGAACCGGGTTTAGGGTAACAGACTTAGGACTGCCAATTAGGTGAACAAGGGACCAGCTGTTCCTACTGTATCGACCGATGTCGATAACGAAGCGACGCTTTGTGCAGCTTCCTTTGGAAAAACGAACAGATCCCAGTGACGTCTATGCGAATGAAAGAGAAGAGGAAGACATGCACAGATGAGACCTAGGCCAGTGGGAGAGTATATGATGGAATCGGGTAAGAGTGCAAGGAGCAAAGCTATAGCTGTGGATACTGGGTCAGTGCTCTCTGGATCTCCGCCCGTGGATGCTATTCCTGTCGTCGCGACGCCCCGACCCGACGATGATCTTGGAATGTGGCGCCCCACTGCGGATGACCTCGCTGGACTGAATGCAGAATAAAGGAGGAACCTGCCGGTTGCGATTGAAAAGATCGTTTTTTTTTTCTTACGATCGTTTTTCTCTTATGAGCGATCATCCTCGAGTCAGACTGCTGTTGATGACGCAACTACGTGCACGGAGGGTAGGGAGAAGTCAGGCCTTATGAACTCGTGGATCATTGCTAAAGAAAATGGCGATAAGGACTTGTAATCTGTAATAATTAGGTGAAATGAATTAAAAGCAAAATTTTTTCGATCGCTAGACCACTCGTTACGTTTCGAATTGATTGCGACGCCGATGAATGAAAATACCTATCACGGCTGACCTTGAAGTAGCCACTGCGCATGCGTATGCATTTTCTTTATTAGCGACCACGTGTCACGATTTTCTATAGGAATTCATTATCGGGGTACGGTCACTTGCGGTAGGTCAGTAGGTAAGTAACGTACAGCGCGTCCCAACAAATCCTGTATGCTTTAATACCGAATAATAAAATCACGCAAAGGCAGTTTACACGAATTTTCAAAAAAAAAATTACGCGTACGCTCCAAAAGCAAAAAAAAAGGGTAAGGGAGCTAAATATAAACGCCCAAACAATGGCCACCCATGATAAAGATTTTCTTATCTGATAATTATTTTAATTAAATCTGACAATCCTCGCCGAAAACCCTGCGTTAACCTTTGACCTGAGGATTCTAATACTCGCATAAAACAATACAGTGGGTACACGTAGTCAGGACGTTGCAGTCGGCGGATGCACGTGACACCGAGGTCTCATAATCCAAGGCAGCATTCGCATTCTGATAATCCCGTGCGATTAGGGTGATACCCGAAGACGATTGCTCCGATAACAGTGATAAGGATACGACCCACATCAACCGACTCGACGAATAAAAAAAAACCAAGAATCCTCAACAAACGTAATAACGAATAAAAGTAAGCGGTTCTAACTTCACTGAGAATATTCTTATGGCAAATATTCCCATCCCGCGAATGTCGAATCCTCGATAAGACTGCATGGAGATCGAACCGATCCTGCGCTGTACCGACGGAGCTCATACGGAAAGCAGCAAGCCCATCCCCAACGGACGAAAACGTCCGACTGCCGGGTAGTAGAGGCAGCGGCGAGATTTTCGTCGCAATCGACGGCGACGCGTCGCGGCGGCCCTGCGGAGCAGCAGCAACTTTGTTCGGATAGCTAGAGAGAGAGAGAGAGAGAGGGTCTCTAGTACGCCACGTGGGTGAGCAGGCAGACAAGCCGGCAAAGTAAGCAGCAAGCGGGGGGGGGCCCCACGGCGCTACTGACAGTTCCCAGTCAGCTGATCGTACCCGAGCAGACGCAGAGAAAGAGAGAGAGAGAGAGATTATAGAAAGAGAGTGAAGAGGGTGGTCGCGGAGGAGGTGGGTCGAGGAGAGAGGGTGGGTGATGGGGGGGGGGAGGGGATCCCGTAGACCGAGGAGAGGAGAGCAAGAGAGGACTGTATGGTAGGAGAAACAGCGCTGGGGTTGGCGACGCGCAGTCTGGCGTCGTTGGAGAACAGCTGATCGGTGTCCATGTACTTGTGACTGACTGACTGACTAAGTAACTGACTTACTGACTCTACGAGACCACGTGGTCTTACCGATACGTCCTGCGCCTGTCACGTGACCCCTTCACAGAGCGCCCCCCCCCCCTCTCTCTCGCTCCTGTACAGGATCTACAGCCAAATATGCGTGTAAAAGGTAAACAGAGCCACGCGTTCGAAGATCATGTCAGGAGGATGCTGGGTCTGGACCACGCTCACTTGTTTACCGGGTCCGGCTGCGACGTCGTTGTTACACAGTGGGCTTAAATGGAATTGGGTCCGCAAGGGGTACGATGGACCGGGAGGAAAGATGCTGGGAATTGGGATTAATCTCGTAAGGATCGTTGCGGATTATACTGTGCGAAGGAGGCTGATGAAGTTCGGAGAGCCGTGGGAGGTATTTTTGTTAATTTGTTGGTAAGACTGTAACAGGGGTGGGTGGCAGTATTACCAACTCGGTAGGCCTGGGTAAAACTTATTGGCTGGCTCTGGCTCAATATTCGTTCGACGAAATTGGCTGGACCGTTTTGCCAAATTAATAGCGACCCAGCCTCCTTGGTACGGGAACTGCTGGGCAATTCTTTTATCTGTTAGGTAATTCTTCCTGAAGCTACAGGACACGTGTCGAATGTAACAAAGATTTTTTTAGTTTGCACCAGATTTTTTCTTTTGTAAATCACCAGACTGCAGATTCACTAGGTGATTCACTCGTGCACCGTGATTACAATGGTATTACACGTATTTAACCCAATTCACATGTAGGCGACTAGTCGATGCTACACGGGCTTGAATTTCGCGATTCTATCACGCGACGTTAAGTTTCCGAGCCGATTGGGAATTAAAGCCGAGTTTTCAAAGGCTGCGCGATCGTCTACAGTACTTGCGGATTCCCTCAGGGTGTACGCGGGCTCGTTCGATGGAAATAAAGCAGTGCGAAAGAAAAAATCTTTAAATTAACCCCGTTGTATTCAGGCATCCTCGGCGAATATCGCTCACGGTATTTCGAAAGGCTCGTCCAACAATTGAATTGAAATCCGTGCTTTTTAAAGAAAATAAAAAAAAAACGATTTTTTTTAAATATCAAAACACTCGATAAACTGTCGAGCATCGTTGCGCTAACATTCTTCTACTCTTTTTAATCCCCGTAGCCTTTACCACGCGCGCGAGAGAGAGAGAGAGAGAGAAGTCAAGCGACAAAGAGAAAAAAAGAGCATAAAAGCCGTCAAACCGTGCTCGCGTATATCTATAGCTACGTAGCAGGCAGAAATACAGTCGACTCGATTTATATCGTGAAAACCCTCCGGGAGGCACATGCGGGTGTTGCCTACTATGCACAGTCGTCATAAAACAAACGATACACTCTCGTCCTCTATTCGGCTCTCGCTCCCTCTAGCGCTCTACCCTCTCCAGCCGTCTCTCTCACTCCCTCGTACATTCTTGCTATCTCGCCGTTACGCAAGATAAACTAATCTACAGAGGACGCTAAAGCGAACGGATAGCGCAAAGGAGCGAGTGAGCGAAAGAGCTTATGCGAATAAATAGAAAGAGAGAGAGGGGCAATGCGTAAGACGTTAAAAGTCGTCACGTGACTCTCGGTCGAATTCTCAACCGATATTTATAACGCGTACGAGGTGCATATTGTCGAGCAAATAAATTTCAGATATCCGGTAAAGCGTCAAGGCGGATACGCATGGTCGCTCGTAATTTCCGGAACGACCAGTCGTTGCCCGACCCCCGCCAGGACGGCAGTGACGATTCCGTTTTTTTTTTTAAATAGCCTCAAAGCCAAACCGGCGCCGTCACGGGTCGACCAGCGACGACTTGACGCGCGTACGTGTTTTCGGGTACAGGAAAAATTCGTCCGAGGACAAGAACCCCCGTAAATTTCACTGGGCAAAAATACGAATCGCCAAAGGGCTAGTTTAACCGCGGAACGATGGGCCAAGTAAAAAAATTTGATAGTCATTTGATTGTCATAAATTTTTCCTCGGCCCGGAGCGCCATTGAAAATCGTGATACGAGCCTACGCGCCTAGCAGCCGATGCGAATTGTATCTACTGCGTGACTGGATGCGACTGCACGTGAAAGGCAGAGTGGAGTAAGCGAGCAAGTAAGTAAGTGAAGGTGCAGTGACCTCTAAGTACCCGGCTCGTGCTCGAGTGATGGGCTTACGGAGTGTGCCCGTCGGCCAAGGCCATTAATACCGGCATCTCCCAGCAGAGGCATACGCAGAAGACAGAATCGAGCGGAGGATTCGTGAAAGGAATATCCCAGGTATCGTCTGACGAGGAAAGCCACTGATACAATTATAACAGGGCGAAGATGATTAGAGTGAAAAAAAAATACGTGCCTGTTATAGCCGACGCGATAAAGTCGAATCGATATAAGGTCTACTCGTGATCTCCTGATCCGATGGGTTAAGAAGCGTCATGGGTTACAGAGTTCTTTTCTTACTACACTTGAAGCACGACTGCAGTAAACTGTATATGGTATACACAAAGGATATTGATTATCAAGGTGGAACTTCGTCTACGCGATGTTTAATTACCAGAACGTAATAGTATTTACCACCTGTAGAATATTCGAGCTGTACGGATGCCTAACTCGTCCTAGGACGTTGTCGGTTAACGCACTCGCGTCTTAAGCAACAATGACGTCTGCGCCTTAGGTGCAGACTTGATCCGTCAGCCATCATAGTGCAGACTAGTCTGTTTACCTGTCTCTTCGATTGACCGTGTGACACCTGAGGGAATCATCGCGAACGCCAATGGAGATTGCCAGTTGTCGAAGTAGCTGTGGCAGACGGTATCAGGGAGGTTGAGGGATGGATGAGTCAGGTTTAGGTGGAAAAATAGTGAGAGACTTTGTCAGACGTCAATTTCGCCATAGACTGTAGGCGCTGGCTAGATGGGCACGAGGGAATAGGTTTAGGGAAAAGATATACCAAACACGGTCATAGACGACGTTCCACAGAGTGCCGAAGCGGTTTGATATGGAAAAAGAAAAAATGAAGTAGCACGAGAGAAGTCGTAGAGCGCACGGGTAGCTGCTGCTGCATTGTGAATCGCACTTAAGGATGTAAGAGGTTGTCCACGGTTCCCTCGGCTCGGCGACAACCGCTTATCCCGTCTCGTTCGCACGACTAACGGCAGGGAAGTCCGTCTTCTCGTTCGTCTCTTCCCGTCGCGCACGGTTCTTTACGTCGGCTGTCTCTATTTATCTGGTGGGCAACGCGGGGAGCGCGACGTTGCCAGAGCGTCGGGGTACGGCTCGGAAGTCGATGCCTTACGCGAGTCTTTGTCGCTCGCGCGAATCAGTCCTGAAATCGCAGCAGGTTCGTTCTTTACTCTCTGACGCATAAAAGGCCTGCGGTTCTGAATATAGGCAGATATACGAAGATCCACGGGTGAACGTCGAGACATCCATGATGGTTCCGTAGCGCGGAGTCTTGGAAGAAGAAAAACAATTTTCTTACACACGCGAAAAACGTACGCGCAACGACCGAACGGAACGTCAACGTTGAGTCCAACGATCTCACCGTAGTCTCACTTTGTCGCGCTATGAAAACTGGCCGAAAGTCTTCGCGCGCCCTTTGTCTCGCGCAGACCTTGACTGTCTCATCTGTTCTCCCGAGCAAGAAAACCTACAAGAGCGCGAGATAAATCATCGAATCTCCCCCGTCTCTCTCGAAGCCCACAAAGGAGAGAGGTTACGACGTGGAAGAAACTAAGTGACGTCGAGTTAGGCAGATGCCTGGGATACCGTGAAAAATATTTTTTAAAGGATATAAAAACGGTAAAGTCCATTACGATTATGTCGTAGGCTGCGATAACGGCCGATAATAGCGAGGGACACGTTGGGTGTTGGCAGATAGAAAATATTAAAAAAAAAGAAAGAGTACATTGGCGCCAGCCGGAAGGCGTCAGATTCAGCAATTTTCCAATTTTGGCGCTCGGGGATAGTGCCTGCGCATGCGCATCGCACCTACGATGCCGCCAGAAAGAGTCTTTCCCTCTCTGTCTCTCCCACCATCTCTCCACGGTCGTTCGTCTCCGTTCGCCGTGAGGTCGCGTGTCGTCGGGCGTTCGGGCTGGCCACGAACGACGTTGCCAGCTCTCCCGTAACAGCGATGCCGGTATGTGGTGGGGCGATGTTGCCGTATCGACCGAGCTCAGCGACCAGCCATACGACGAACCAAACCCGACGACGAGAAGGAGGAGCAGCGGCAGAGCCTCAAGCCCGTTTCCATACCATCGCTCCACGACGGAATCGAGCACACTGAGCGAGGGGCGCCGTAGTACCTGACTAGAGAGTTTGCTGGCTGCTCTGAATATACAGCGTATACTGTATATATATATATAAGATATACGCTATACGTCGGTACAACTTAACACTCCATCACTCTGTACTATGTATTTGCTACTCTCCGTTCTTGCTGTTTGCTACTGCTATTGACGGCCTCACTCCTACCGCTCTGTGTCTTTGCCTCTCGCTCTTTCTCTCTCGCTGCTCGGCTACCTTGACTCGACTACGTAGCCTTTACTTTGTCTCTCCTCCGATTACTTCTCCTTAATACACATCGTATGGTTATAACGAGGCGCTGAGTTTACCTATATTCCTGGTGTCACGCGATATAACCGCTACAACGTATAGCCCGATATCTTTAAGGTTACGTCTCTCCTTTTTAATTGTTAACGACTGTTTCTGCGGTCTCTCGAGCATATCCGTAGTCACGGTGCTACTATATCTTTAATGCTGAGTGTGTGGGTCTCTACGGATGTGAAGTCGAGAGCCTGACTTGATAGCGGACGAGATTGAATTAGTTTATTACGCAGGCAAATGAGAGATAGAAGTAGGCACGTTCTTCTTTTCAGTTTCCTTGTGTTTTCTGCGAAACGCTGTCCTGAGTCTTCTTTCCGGATATTTTGTTTAAAAGAACTTTAGACATTCTCCAATATCCTCCTTGAATTTCATGATCTGTCGGAATGTGAACGCATTTTTTTTTTATTTTTAAGGACAACGTTCCTGGTGCATTAGAAAATATTTTGCTGACGACTCAACTGCGTGTAAGTTCGTCATTTCTATTCCGGCGTTCTCAATATTACGGCGGAGCGCGAGTTATCGCGAACTGGGACCGGGTTCACCCTTTACGTGGAAACCCACCGGAATTAATGACCATGCAGACCAACTCGTAGGCGATCACGTGGAACTCCGGTCCCTCTGGACTTTCGGCATGAGAAAAATAAGAGAAAGAAAATTGTATTGTACTCGAGGAGTCGTGAGACGCGTAGTCGTGAACTAGGCTTAACGAAGGCAGTCGTTACGCTCTAGGAACGTTGACGAGGCCTTAATGAAAATTACCCAAAGTGCACGAAACACGCGTTCAGTCGATTTCGCCCTCGTTTGACTGCTTTCCGTACTGAAGTAAGAAAGTAAAAGGCTTTTCGCGAAGATTCACCAAGAGGAAATGGCACCGAAGAGGTCGTATCGATCAGTCCTTTCGCGAGACTTGCTTGAAAAAAAAAAAAAGAAAAAGAAAAGAAAGAGAAGCAGCGACAAAGCAAGACCACCCTCGGAATCGTAAGGTCGTTCAAAAGTAGGGGTTGAGCCTGGTAGAAAAGTCGAAGGAAGTTCCAAAGCTCTGTGGAATTTTCCACGGCGTAGTAGAGCTACAAGGGTAGCAGCAAGCTCATAGGATGGTCTGTAAATGTTTAGTCCCTCTGGCGTCTGCTCTCCTTATACCAGTCAGCGTTCTCGCCAATGTCTTACGGTCGTCAATAGATAACCAGGGTAGTCTTATATGCCTATAGAAACCGGGCACGAGGAGTTAGGACCGTCAGACTTAAATGTGTCCGACGGAACATCCCGTCCTCAAGAATCCCTAGCCGGATCGATCCTTCTAGACATTCCTGACAAGTGGAACTATATAGGTCAAGCAAAAAAACAAAGTAAAGGTCAAAAGTAAATTTTTACCAGACTAGCTATATCTTCGTGGAAGAGTCAAAAAAATATTAATCGTCATGATTGAGAGAGAGAGAGAGACAATATCCCTAGTACTCGGACACTGCCTTAGCGAACACGTCAAGCTATATCAATTCAATCTCATCTACCGCGCCTAGTATGTACTACGATATCCCATTAACGAATTTATTAAATTCCCACAGACACTTAACGCACTAGAGCTTGAGGTTGCTCGAGCAAAGACAAAACGTCTCAGCGACGACCTGTTCAGTCTCCGTTCCGAGAACTCAGCAGCAATCCTTGGTACATGAGAAAGTCGAATCGGCCATTCTTTTCGCACGGTCACCTAGAACCGTTGCTGACTACACAGTGTCCGGTCTCGAATACTAATCTCGGTGCCAGGAAGGTCTAGGTGGCATGGACGGCGACTCCATTTCACTTGGCTGAGCTAAGCGCGGACAGAGGAGACAGACCCGTGCCGAGTATCCTGGGTCTACGGGGACCAACGGCCAAATAACGGATTACGAAATGGCCGCGTGGCGGTCCCTCGGTATTGTAACGGGACGTTACGAAGAGAAACGAGAAGATGGCCTCCCTGTGTCCGCGATCGTTCTGAACGTGGCGCCAGGCTGCTCGCGGACTATATAGCTCTCTCCGTGGAGCTGTGCTCGTGCCTCGCGGCCCGATCACACTTGTTGAGGGGAAGCCTTCCTCTGCCTCTGCCACCTCCAGCACCTTCTCCTCCTCCAGCACTACCACCTCGTCAACCAGCAGTGTACCTTCTCCTCCCGAGCTTTCTGCTCTAGTCCCCACCAGCAGTGCTTCCACCTTCCCCAACGCGCGACCCTGACCTTGCACCACTTCCGCGTTGTCCTTACTTAGGCTTAGGCTGCCCAGAGAGCCCCGGCATTCACCGCGCCCCGGGTCAGGTTAGAAACCGAGGGACCTCGCTCGCCGATAACAGGGGAACGACGAGTCCAAAGCGTTATCGTAACGTCCAGCCGTGAACGATCATCGGTTTCTTCGTGGAGATCAAGAATCATATCGTCCTTCGCATTCACGAGTTCACGTTTTTCCATGCTACGTCTGACCTTCGGCTCTTAATCGACAAGCCTCCGAATTACTGTCACAGTCACCGACCGGCCAATCCCACAGGCCAACGTGAATTTTACGTACAATTCTCGACAGCCCTGGCGTTCCGCCCTGATCATCCATGGACGAATCCTGATACCAGGACAGACCATCTCCTCAGGGTTAGTAACCCCTCTGCTGTTATTACTCGTGGATACTCCCCACTGCTTGGCCGAAGCGCCCCTACCACGTAGTGTAATAGCCACGTGCTCGCACGAGCGAGGCACTCTTCTTTCGTGTCGCCGTCGGTCGGCGCTGTGTACGCGGGATGACAGAGAGAGATTCAAAGAAAAAGAGAAAAACATATAGAACCCATCGGAGGCTCGTCTCCCAACGTCACTGACGTGTTTCACTGGGAGATAACGCAGTGCCAGATAACAGCCGGAAAGTAGCAAAGACGCGGAGACACTCACGTGGCAGAAATCTATTCTTCGCACAGGCCGTTGTATCGATAGGCTAATAAATTCTACCCTGGGCAATGAGACGAGGGTGGTTCGAACTGACAGCGAGGAGCAGCTAATGACTAGGGCGGCACTACGTTTGTCAGACTCGGCACGTTAATATTGACAGACTCTACGGAAATCTGGGCCAGTGAGCAGCGTCAGCTTTGCCTGCTTGCTCCTGAAAGCCGTCGGGTCGACGATGGTGCTTGAAAACTGGTAACGTTCTAGCTTCGTTACGCAGACACGCGTTCCCGTCTGGATACTGAGCCGCTTCGTGGGGCTGAACTTAAAACTTCGTACTGCATAGCGAAAAAGTCGGTACAGTCGCCGAGTACAGTCACAAGGAACTTATGTCGCTTACTTTGGAAAGACCTCTTTGCTCCTTCGCTTACTTCCTCGCGACGATCCCATCCGCTTTTCTTTGTCTCGTCCGTTCTTATATCAGGAGTAACTTTTCCGGGGATCCAACCGTTGTTTCGATGCCGACCCTGACGATATATTAAATCGTCAATGCGGACGCGCCTTTTGCTTGCTACTCTCTTGATACGAACCGAGGATAATGCCGCGCCTCGTATAACGAACGACGCCGAACTTAATCGCATAGCTCACTATCCTCGACACAAACTGTACGAAGAGTCTAGATTTCACAGGAGTCTCCCGCGTCTTTGTACTCTTCGGTTTAATCCTTAAGAAAATTATTTTTATTATTTATTTACACGCGCGCTTGGTTTTACCGTGGTGTAACTTTTTTTGTTTACGTTGGTCAGTAAAAATTCACGACAATTTTTAACGCCGTGAACACTGCCTTATTGTTCGCGGAATTTCCAGAGCGCCCAAACGTTTAGGGGTTGCGAGTGCATTGTCCTTGGTTCGTCGTATGGAGCCTATATGCGTTGAGAGTGTGAACCAGGCTTTATGGTAACATGACACGTCGTTCACTGTCCGTCAATCCACATGATGTAATGCGGGCGAGGCGTGGAGAAACGAAAGTGAGAGAAAAAAAGAATTAAGGACGATCCATAACCTCGCGATTTTCTAAGTTTCGTAACAATGTTAATGTGGATTGTTTTGATCGCTTCGTGAAAACTGCAATCGACCTATCGCGCTTGCCAGCGGCGTCGGTGCTGATTTGCCACTGTCTCTACTTTCTCTATCGTCAATGCTTTTCTATGACAATTGCGTCATTAAATGAACTCTGGCCAACGAACGTCGCGGGTCTAACGGGAGGCTAAAGAAGATAATCGTGATGGCGAGACGATTCGCATTCGGTTTTTATAGCAGAGACGATAAGGTCAAGTTATAACGAAGATATTAATTATTAAATTATGTATTACAGGACTCTTGGCTGCCACGCATGAAACGACGTAGCAACGTTGCCGGATTAAAATACTATTTCGAAAATTGAACTTTTAACTGTTCAAATTATATTTTAATAAAGCAACAATGCGCTTCCCTTCAGCGTACGGTTACTTTTTGGGCTCCTTGTGTAACAATCGTACGATAATTCCTTTCGACTGTAACCGCCACAAGCCTGAGCATAATGACTCGGCAAGATTAACGTGTGAATTCTTAAGGCAGCGACAAATGTAAATCATCTCGTTCGAATCAGCAGTGGACGAATTCTCCTGGAGTTTAAAAATATTGATTCAGAGGGAGCGCAGCGCTGAGTATCGTCTTAGAGTCGATGAAGTGTCAGATTAATAGAAGGATGAAAAAAAAAAAATTTCACCATCATAATACATATTTAACAAAAAAAAGAGACTCACCTTAATCCATCCCCCGTGCGCGGTGACGAGTACGTACAACAGGTAGAGGTCTATCTGATTCCCACTGATTTTTGGAGACTTTTTGAACTGTGTCCTGTGAAAGAAAAAAAGAAAATTTTTAATCGAAATCGCACGGCTTCGATTCGAATGTGATATTTACTTAAAGGAAAAAAAAGTGTTTTATAATCGCAATGACTGCTTTTAATCAATACTCCCAATGACGGAACGATCCTCTTTAGATATTATCGTATAAAAATAGATTAATCCGAATAACCATACAGACTTTTCCTATCGTATATCTAATCCTGTTGCACTGCACAAAAAGATACAGGTCTTTATAATTTATACCATTCCAGTTTGCTATATCGGTCGAATGAAAATTAGTCTAATTGCTATTGTCTACTTTCTACGATAAAAGCAAACGTAACCCCATTGTAGATTACATTATTTCAGCACAATGAGCAAAATGTATTTTGCAATTATCTAAAAGAAATCAACGATTCGCTAAGAACTTTTTAACTACGTGCATAATTTATACTACAGGCTATATTAAAATTTTCTTACAATGAACATTTATATTGGTATCAAGTACGGACTAGGCTACACGATGTTCCACGTATGATTATTGAAAAGAAATAAAAATGGCTAATGTATTTCAGCAATGCTTAATGATCATTTGTTATAGCGCAACACTTGACATACCAAGACTGTTAAGATTTTTTTTTAGTATAAATTGCAAGCAGTGTAGTAATATTCACGTACAGTTTTCTGAACTTTACTCGACACCGTTAACGATCTTGAATAATTAATTAACCCGACGAGCGAGTAGCAAAATATTAGAAATTTTCAGAGCTCGATTAGCACGAAGAAACATTTTTTTATTGATCGCACTCAGTGGCATATTTACGAATAAGATAATACCTGAGACGACAATGACTGGATATAATGATTAAAAATAATGGTGCCAGTGAGAAAAAGAAAATAACTTTGCACGTAACTTATGAAAAAGGACGAGTCTGATAATAACGATAGTACAGGAAGATGACCTGTTACAGAAATTACTGTAGAAGCTTGTAACTGGAATGGTGTATATTGCCTTGATATTTAATCAACGATAAGGGAAAAGCCGCGTACGCACGTAAACAAATGTCTCCCGTGGCTGAGACGCCGACATTTTTAAGACAGTGCATTCATCCCGTGACATCCTTTGTGTAAGACAGGTAGGACTTTTTGTAGGTTACCCAAGAAGTTTCCTCGTTAAAAGAGATGGTTCTGTCGAGGAGGCTATTCGGAGAGGAATGTTGGTGAAACGAAGGGAGGTACGAGGACGACTTAGGTGAACGTCAGGATGCATCGCAGGTGGAGTCTGGGGAAGAATATGAGAGGGAGGTAAAAAAATATGTCGGAGACGGATGAAGGTAAATAGTAGGAAGAAGAGTTAGGAATAGAAGGAAGAATGAAAACAGAATAACTACCGATGTAAGCAACTCACCCGCGTGTCTCGTGGAAGTGGTGGAGTTCCCGTAGGAAACCGTCGCGTTCCCGCTCGTAGGTGACGGGGTCCTTGTTGAGGATCTTGGCCATGTTCGGGCCAGGGGGTCAGTGAGCGCGTGGGCGTACTGCTAGTCAAGGTGGTGCGCTCTGGGTTTACAGGGCACAAAAGGACATCAGAAGAAGGAGGTGCACATGGGAGTCGCGTATTGGAGCACATTTACGCGAGTCTACGGCGGGACGAGAACCTGCCGATACGCCGATGGAGTCCCGGTCCACTCTCGACATGGAGGATCCTGGTATATCCTGGCCGGATATCTGGAGTCCTTAGGGGATGGCGCGCGCGAAAAACGATCGCCGATCAGATCTCAGTCGATGCTGATCCGGGACTTCCTGCGCCAGCCCTCGTGCGTGCCGTTTGACTCCTCCTCAAGGTGGACACGACGGAGCGTCTCCGAGAGTGACGGTAGACGCGGCGACGATGTGTCGGTGACGGCGCCGGTGGTGGTGACGATGGGGTTGACCGGGAACACACGCAGAGAACGCCTGGCACTGTGAGGCAGAGAGCACGGCGTACGGGTGCCGCGCGCTCCGTGAGGTTTTGCGGCAGGAACGCGATCGATTCGCCTGTCACTGGTCACGATAAGTCACGGGGATAATGCCGGGCTCGGCACCCCGGCTCACTACGCCGCTATACGGCTAACGTGGATAAAAACTGCGGGCGCACCGCCTAACGCAAGAGCGCGGAGCGACTCTGTCGAGCGCGTTTCTTAGCGAAGCTTGACGTGCGACCGTATATCAAAATGGCGTCCCGTGCGGCCTGGCATCCATTGGCGAAGCCTCGGCCAATTTCCCATCCGCTCTAGCGGACGCGACGCACTCCGTGTTTCCGCCCCTGTCGCGGCGCGCGCGGTACACTCGTTCTACGTCATTTTACGCGCGGCACCGCTCCTACTACGGCGCACTTCGCTTCTTTTACTCCCCCGTGGAAACGCGACGAAAATCCCGGGTCATGCAGTATTTTTACTTTCAAAATGGATGAGCCGAGCAGCGGCAGATGTTTGAATTTCGTGATAACTCGCCGCAAGAGGCGCGATCTCCTCTGAACGACGCGAGCGATCTCTGGTGGATTTCTTCGGCACTAACTGCACTATGGGGTACTGCTGTTCCAACTCGGCTGACCGATCCTATTCCCCCCACTTTGTCGCACGCCGATCGCCGCACGCTAAAGACGCTATTTTCTCGCGCACTTAACACCTTGACACTCGACAACTTATCGCACTACCGATGCATACGATGCGTTTACGCACTTTGATACCACGCACGACGTTTCCCGCGCCACTTGCCTCGAGTAGTACGCCGAATGGCGTACTAGTACCGTTTGTCTGCCGTGCGCGGCCATCAAACATGGCTGACTGCCTCTGGTTATTCGCTGGAACTAAGCACGAATAATTTCTGAACACACCGTCGCGTTTCAGTGTCTCTTGGCATTATCGTCATGCGCAATTTATTCTTTAACAGTGCCATCTCTTTCGATAGAATTCACGGAACGCTGTACGGGGCAAGAATATTTTTAAATTATGCAACGAACCGTTTGTGCTCTGATCAACCGTTGCATTTAGGAGTCTTCTCTTCAACTCTACATTATATGGCTTTTATTATAGTTCAATAACAAGGTGGCAGCACTTTCTTCGTATTTCAATTTGGCGTTTCGTGGCGGCTTAAACTTTTATGCTTAATATTTTTTAAACGCACGTGAATTGTAAGACTGAACGATGACTTATAAGCGTAGAAAGTATCACAAAGGAGATACGCATTTGAAAAAGGGATGGAGGACAAAGAGAAGAACGAAGGATTTGGATGAAGTAAGGATAATTCGAACATAACCTTTTCCGTGGGCTCCGCGCACGTGTAGGACCACGTGGGGTGACTGCCATAGTTTGCGTATCACTCGCAATATTTGGCTTTTATTTTTTTCTAACAAAAGTTTGTCTCGGCTAGATCGATGAGGACATAAAGGAGGAGAATGCAAAGAAATTACTAAATCAACAAGTGGATTTCGATAAACCAGGTGCAGCTCAACACTACTGTGTACATTGCGCGTTAGTATTTTATATACTTTTTTTTCTTACTTAACCTGTGTATCTTAGATTTCAATGGAATTGCATGTTTTTTGTATGTTGCATATAAGTTGAATGCTTTTATATATATTGCAGGAGATACTTCATTAACGACAGAGCATTGGAAGATCATTTTGCTACTAAAGTACATAAAAGGAGGTTGAAAGCACTTGAATTAGAACCTTATAGCATAGAGGAATCTGAACGAGCTGCTGGCAGAGGTAATTACATTGCACCTCAGAAACGGAAAATTGAAACGTTGACTAAAGAGGATTTGGATGATATGGATGCTGATACTGATGCAATTTCACCAGCAAAAATTATGAAGAAGGACGATTAGAGTATTCATTTATTGACAGTTATAAGGAATAATGTACATATTGAATTGATAGTACTCAATTGCTATTAAAATGTCAAACGCTGTGCTTAGATTATTAAACAAAGCCAAGAGGATTGGCTATGGAGCTGCAAAAACTTGCTTTCACAAAGACATAACGTATGCAAAGGTTGCTGTGAAACAATACAGTTCAGCATTATTTATTTCGGGGGATAAGGCGCATGATACTTTTTCTGTCTTGAGTCCATACTTGGATTTTGATAATCGTTTTGACAACATTGAGGGGTTACAGAAGGAACTCAAATTACGTGGAATAGATATTGATGTAGTAGAGTTAAAGAAAACATGGGACTTTTATAAATATGTGGATGCAAATAAATGGGCTTTAGAGCACAAGAGAGGTGAGATAACAAATCGAATGAGAGCTCTGATTAAGAAGAAAGACTTGACTCCTGCAGAAGAGCAAGAAACTGCTAAACTCAAATTGGAAGCAAAAGTTGTGAAGGAAGATTTGAAAGTTATTCGGGACAGTCTCTGGGAATTAGAAAACTCTGTTGTTATCCGTGCATTGAGATTACCCAATGAATTAGATCACAGAACACCGCCATCATCCCCCACTGTTCTAAGTAGTATTGGTATTAAAACTCAACCAGCAACAGTAAAAAGTCACATAGATATTGGTAAAGATCTGGGTCTTGTCGAATATGAAAATCCTACACAGTGTTACTTGTGCAATGATGCAGCACTGTTTGAAATCGGAGCTCTGGCCCTAGCTGGCAGTATTTTATCAAAGGATGACATGATACGTGTAGCTGGAACAGATTTCAGTCGTAGCGTCGTAGTGGAAGGCTGTGGTCTAAATCATGAGGATCCTGCAGAAACCTTCATACTCGAGAACAACGAAGAAATCGAAAGGGACTCTCCAAATCGACTCCATCTAGTTGGCGGAGCCAGCTTAGTTTCTTTTCTGGCAATGTATGCGAAGCAGCTCATAAATCCGACTCATCTTCCACTGAAGTGTTTCACTACAGGAAGACAGTATTCTCCATTTCCTGAATCATCTTTGCCTATTGGATTATTTACAATATGTCAAGTCTCAGCAGCACAAGTCTTCATGGTCCTTAAGGAAAGCAAGTGCGATGAATATGAAGATCATTTTCAAAATTTAATTAAAACTACTAGTAAACTGTATGACAGTCTAGATTGTCATTATCGAACTGTGATTAGGCCAGCAACAGAACTTCGCCCTTGGGAAAGCTTACGCGTATCTTTTGAAATGTGGTCACCATTTGCTGAGCAATACATTGAGGTTGGTCATGTATCCACCTGTGGTGATTATTTAAGCAAACGATTATTAATATGTTATCAAACTGGTACGGGACGAGATTTTCCAGCTATAATTTCAGGCACAGTGTTGTCCGTTCCAAGACTACTTGGATGTTTGCTTGAAACTAGTTCAGACAAATTTGTTATACCAGAAAAAATAGCGAAATACATGCCAATAGATTATGAAACTATCTAATATTCTAAGGCAATAAATTCAATATTGTGCATACAATAAAAAAAAATAGAAGTAAATAGATAAACCTAGGCTTTTATTCAATACGAATAGTTTATTTAAATATATTTAATGTAACTTAATGTACAATTTCTAAATAACATTCCTTCATCTATTAAAATTTTATTCCTGCCGCTTGAAATTCTCTGTAGCTAAAGCAGATGCTCAACGCCGCCATCTGGTGTAATTATTTGAAATATTGATAACCGTAAACAGCAGCTGATAATTCACTGAAAGTTATGCAAGGCGTAATTGCAGAGATGGTAATTGTTACACTCGATCCGCCTACACGTATAATGCAGACTGTCAAATGTTTAAAATAAAGTGTTTATTCTCCTAGAAACGTTGACAGCTCGACAACATTAGTCTAATAACTACGACCTTCCGTCTCGACTATCAGACTTTAATAAGTCGTTTAATTACGTTAATAAAACTTGATTAAAAAATGGGTTTAGAATTCGGTCATCTTCCTGTTCACATTAGAAGAATCGCTTACTATACTCTGTCGCCATACGAACAAAAAATCTGGGTGAATTTCTTTTCAACCGATATACCAAATCTGTTTCGAAGAGCCATCTACGTGGCACCACGTATAGCTCCAAGTAATATATATATACACGTATACTTCGTGGGTATAAATATTTTTGAAATATTTTTCCCAGGCCTGTAAATTAATCGCCGTTATTGAATAAGTAATCAATCATATTTCTCCACAGGCTTGCTGCTTTCCGCATTTGTTTACACGTGGACGCCAGCGGAGCATAAACGTCTAAAACGAAAGGACCCGAAATTGTACGAGAACGACAAGTAAAATGAAAGAAGAGCCCTTAGTTTAATTGCTTTTTGAAAGATTAATAAGGCATGGAAATTAATCAGTAACCTTTGCTCTTATAACGTTAGCCATACTTAGGATTCACCCTACAATTTCATGAATTCGTCATGACGTACAATTTTAAAACATTTGGATTTGTTTTCTTAAATTTATACATGGAATATCATTGACATAAGTAAACATTATGTTACACATACGTTGTTCTTTGACTGATAAACTAGTTGAATAATTTTGTGCCAGTAATATTAAATGCTGAATTATTGGCAACACTAAACAATCTTACATACATTATACGCGAAGATAAACTAGCCTTTTGTTAGATACAAATAAATTGTTAAATACTAAATCGAAAGACTTCAAGTACTGTAAATTATTCTTTAATTAAAAAAAAAGTAACCCCAATGTAACTAAACCGAGAATATGTCATAATTGTCAGTGAAAATTTATTGACTGATTGATTAATGCTTTCTGGATCAAAGGAATTTGAAAATAGACTCTTCCAATACTGAAAGAATAACAAGATTTGGATTTTGAACAGGACTGTATCGGCAGAAGGACATCACTCCTTGCAATCGTCAGTCTGTTATTCAGATAGAAGATAGAAGAGAGCTTGAAATTAATGGCTGTTGGTACGAACCGAAGGGTTTCATCCTTCCTTTCAGCATTTCGATGGTTCTTGTAGCCTCCGAGAAAATGATTGAATGTTCTGTTCTGTTTTCAAGAGTAGATGCTATTCAGTTCTTGACGAGACTGGGCTGATCTTTTGTACGATGGCAGCCATCATCGTTAGATACGAATTATTTATCACTGTGAAATAACAGTCTTTCACGTGGCACTGTGAATGGTACTCTTAAATTGAGTAGTAGTGAATCAAAGTACTTAATTATTAGATAAATTTTTAATTAATTACTTCACTAAGGATCGCGGATTTTACGACACAGCTCAATACATAAACTCCATTTATCTTGAAAATAGTACAAGCATCTCATTGGGTAATACAACAATTGAACCGAGTTTCTTAAAACTATTGTGACGTGATATTTCGACTCACGGTCACGTTCTAGCTTTCTGATTCCCTTCGAGTCGCCATCCTGATCAGAAGCTACGTTCTCGGGTTGATTCGTACAGCTACGTCAATGCTCTCGGAAGATTGAGTTGAGGTCGAAGTGCTCGAATCTAACGGGGAGAGATAGTCTCGACGTACCGAGTTGCCCGGCAGAGTAGAGGACCCTACGGAGACGTCTTCACGGACTGAGGGAGGTTAGGATGAGATATCGGCGCCCTGCTGGAGAATGGCAAAGGGCTGTAGAACGGGCGGAGGTATTTGATACGTTTAAGGACGGAGGTTTTGATACGGTTAAGGGCAAGGGAGGAATCCCCTGACGTGGGTTAAGGACGTGATGCCCAGCTGTCGCCCGATACCCTGGGGATGCGCCTGTGAAGGATCTCCAAGAGTTACGTACCGATTCGTTCCTTAACGTTCTCGATTTGCTTTAAACGGACGCCTCGAGGGAAAGGATAAGATTTATTGGATAGAAGGATTTCAACCAATCGGAATGATTAGTTCCCGCATTTGACTATTGTGAAAGCAGTCTGTCTTGGGACAGTGATCGGGGGTCCTCGAGCTGTCTCACGCTCCCGTGCTATCTGTTGACAATTTTTCTAACTGTGTTTCCTATACGGTACAGAAAGTTCTCGCGTGTGTAGTTCTCGCAATTTATAGAAAATCCTCTCGGTTTTCTGCGTGTGTTTCGGAAGTGCAGTGTTGTGCTATAGTGCAGTGTCCACTGGATTGTTTCCTGGATGCAGTTCTCGGTGCCTTCACGGATAAGCTGAATCAGCTCCGGTGAGTATTTCTAATTTATTAATTGGTGGAGGGATTTACATTTTATAGCTCCGATTTTGCCTGTTACGTTCTTGATCAATATTGCTATCTATTTCCGGCATTATTTACTTGACGTTTACTATGGACCTTCTCTATCTTAACCTAGAAGCCTGAGCAGCCGTGCATTTATTTAACCGTTCGCTTCTATTCGTGCGTTCAGTTGCGTTTGCTGATTTTACGCAACCCCGAAGATCAGCATCTACGGTTACGTTTCTCGATTTTACGAATCCTGAAAAATCGACAGGATTCGTTAAGCTATCGTCTTTTCTGGTAGGTTCCGTCAAAGCTCTCGTTTTGGCGTAGTTGAGATTGTTCGAGCTCAAACTCCAGGTAATACCTGTTCATCAATTTCCGATGAAAAAATAATTTGCTGGTGCCTGCCTGAAACGCAAATGCATGAACGAAGGGTGTACGGCCAAAGGTGACTTAGAGTAGCTCTCGGATTTTCTTTATCGGTGGCTCAGTTAAGAAAATACGTTACACTAACAAAAAAAAATGGAACTAGATTTAAACCACGTCGGTACAAACGGGCGCCAGTTGTCACACGGATTCGTGCAGTCTGGCTTCATGCTCAGAGTATAGAGAGGTATGAGTACGGGCCAATAAGTTTTGATCTGTACAAATTTTTTGGAACAATGTTTTTTTATCGATATACCATTTAACAATTGGTTGTCATTGTCGGACGGTAACGACTTGAATCGAACAACTGAATAAGTCGGAAAACTTCATTCCGTATGAAAGTACGAATTAGGGACGTTGCCGAATTTCAATTTGTAAGCAATTCAAGAAGAAACGTCTTATTAGAACTAAGGAAAGATTTTTTTACGAGTATTTCACCCTTTCAAACACAGTGAGCGTCATGGCTGGCATAATCGATCCAAAAGGAGACATGAATCCTTCAAATCGTAAAAGAGGCTATTATTCCGAAATAATCACAGGCAAGAATCTTAACGACACTCCGCCATTATCGCACCCCTTAAAGCCAGATAATGTTTAATATTAATATTTATGAACACGCAGGCACGAATGAATATCCCGTGAGACCAAAACTTACCATTCTCGCAGCCGCGCCAAGAAGAACAAAATTATCTTGGCAAGTAATGACCGAGCATCACGCCGCCATTGTAAAGAATCTGGGTTCTGGACCACAAACACGTTTCCTGGGTGCCGCGGAACGTTGGATCTCCTTTCCAGAAGATCGATCGATCGTAAGTCCTATTAAAGTTCCCTATTACCGATCGGAATAATAGAAAAAGTTTATTCCTTTCATACAGGCCTTTCCGGCCGAGGCATTCGCGCCGAAAGTTCAAATGGAAATGTACGTTGAGCCCAAGCATATTCCGCGGAACGTGGAAATGGAAAGAAGACGAAGGATTTATAGACTGTTAAAGGTCGAGGACGCACTAGAGAGCGAAGGAGTTTTGTCACGTTATTTATTACCTTATCACGTTGTCCGCCCACTGTGCCCGAGCAATGAATTTTATGGTCTTCGTTCAACGATGAATTATTTGCCACTAGAAATATTCGATGACATCGAATACGATTGCAGGTTAGAATCTTGAATGGTTTCACTTATTGATAATTGGGGTTATCCATGACACATAAAATATTTTCCGTAGAACTGTAGACGACTGGCTTGTTCTTGGCACTATTGATGGCTTTAGGCATCCACTGCCTGCTGCAGTATTTGTTGAGAATCGAGAAGAGGTACGATTGATTGCCAAGGACAATCTTCTGGATCATTTGTACGGCTGGTATAATGCTGCCGTAATGGGTTACAACGACGATACAAAATTATGGAAAGTATACATACTGGATGGCTCTCATAGAACTTATACTCTGCCAAGAATATATATTCGGTTTTACGCCGAAGATCCACGATTATTCAGCAAGAGAATCGTAGCTGCACTCAAGGATCGTAATACGGCTGAAGCTTGCATCAGATACAATTTTTATATAGATTGTATGCAGCTCGACGGAATGCCTACTATCAGCCAGGATAAAGATAATATTATGTCGTTCGCATTGCAAAATGGGAAATTGAAATTCAGTCCGAACAAAATTGACGCTGTGAGTCGTTAATATATATCTTATCTTGGATTCCTCCAAGAATCTTCAATATTTTAAGGGAACAATAATTTTTTTCAGATTCTTCAAGAAATCAGTCTTGACTATCAGCGTACCATGTGCGATTTGAAATGCCGACAGCTTATCGAAACATTTCCGGATGTGTTTCAATTCGTTAAATGGGTACCGACAAACGAGGAGACTCTGGTGCCGATCAATGGAAAGATCGATACTGGAATGAACGACTTTTCAGTAATATTGGAATTTTACCTTGTATCTTTCATTATACAAGACGTTAAATGAATTTTGTAGAAACGCAAGAGTCTCTTTCACTGGATAACGCTGTACGTTTATCGTGAAGTGCACGAGGCTATGTGCTGTATCGTTGCTGAATGCATTAATGTCAGTGACATGACTCTGTTTTCATTAAACTACGGCAAGTCATGGACTCTTGATGATTTCGAGGCCCAACAAACTCAGACGACAGTCACGACGTTCAAATATCTCAGGGAACGTTGGCTGGAAAAGATGACGCAGTCGATCAGGATGTGCCTCAGGGACATTGGTAAAGGCTGGTTCAACCTGGAGCAGAAGGATCATCACGTTTATGACGTGATGAAGCTAAAGAGATTCATGAACTTGACTATGTTGAGAATGCAGGTTTGTTCAGTTATAGTATTTCAATAGATGGCCATGAGGATTGTAGAAACTCTGTATACTTGACTTTCATTTCAGAATGCACTTAGAAATCTTGTAGAACGTTCCATGAGTCTTTACCTTCATATGCTGGAGACACCAGCATTGTGTACATTGAATGTTGACGATGACTTTTCATGGGGCAGTGATCTTATGGATACACAGTTCAAACCTACTGTTAATCCAGTGTTCAATATTCAATTGATGATGAATATGGAATCAGCTTACTATTCCACTGACCCATTGTTATTCGAGGCGAGTGAAATTTTATTATTGGAACGCGATGAATTCGCATTTCATTCCGTAGTATCCTTGTTTTGGAAAAAGATGAATGTGATGAATGAATCCAATTCCTTTCAGAAAGTCATCGTCTCTCTCTTTGATAATGCGCTGACACTCTGCCATCAGATACGACAGGTTCATCCCTTTTTGCTGACAAGTTTGAAGTTTCCTCAAGATCTTTTTCTCAGCTCGGTAGGACTGATGGAGGAGCTAGTACGTAATGCGAGGGAGCGTTTGCAATTGGCTTATCGAAAATCTTTGATTCCACTTAACGCTTATTGTAAAGAGTATAACCAGTTTCTTACTCTGTACTCGTTAGACGTCCCTTTGTACGGCGAGTAAGTTATGATTTAATTGATAACGCGTGGACCTTGATGGAACTTTGTCGGAACTTCATTAATCTTATTACAGAAGTTTCATGAAGGAAAATCGTACGGCTGCAGAGGTCAAGGAGGAAATTTCAATGCACCTTCGACTGAATCACAGTCTGGAGGTGACAGTGCCAAAGTTTATGTGGATAGGACCGTACAACGTGAACGTTCAACCGCTGAAGACTTTTTTAGTTAATAAAAGAATGAATCTTGCTACTACGCTGTTGAATATGTTTGCCGAGAGACTGCGTATTCAGACCGAAGAAATTCTTGAGGAATATCGCGGTATTTGTAGAAGATTAAAGGAGGCGCCGAAGAATGTGGAAGATATCTTTGAATTAAAGGAATGGATGGAGACCATACCTCTCACAGTTAAGAATCTTGATGATGGTGTACAGAAGCTCAAAATAGATTTTGATATTTTGGATTTCTTCCGGTGGAACCTATCCGATGCGGATTTTCAGGCCAAGTGGGAGGCCATAGGATATCCCTTAGAAATTCAGATACAAGTAGATCTCTAATTTATTTAATTAATGGATTTCTGGTACCACTCGCTATCGTTCGTAGGTCGAGGAGACCATCGCGTATCTTGCTGAGGAGCAGAACAAGTTTTATAAAATTCAGCTGTTGGATGAAATTAATTTGATAGAACGTATAGACAGTCTTGTGGGAAATTTGACTAATATTTCTCTGCAAATGGATATAAATAAAACACACGAGACGGCCATTGACGTGAAAAGAATGTGGAAGATGATGAAGGAGTGTCAGGAACAAGGACTTTTGTTAAACGAGAGGCAAAAACTCTTTGGGGTACCAGTTGTGCCATTTGAGGAACTTACAAAACTTATAAAAGATTTCGATCCATATAAGAGTCTGTGGCTTACCGCGTCTGGTACTTGTTACAAATCAATAAGCAGTACTCATTCAATTTTTAGTATAATCATTCAAGTTCTATTTATATGACAATTACAGATTGGTTAAAATGGTATGACATTTGGATGGACAATCCTTTAATTAATATCGATGGACAATTAATTGACAGTATGGTAAATGACATGTACAAGACAATGACAAAGTCCGTGAAGATTTTTCAGGATCAGCCAAGTACCCATCGACCTTTGAATTTAATCATAATTATTGTACACGGTAAAACAACTGTATAATTGATTAAATAATTTGTTCTCAAAGAGGTCGCCAATGTCGCCATTCAAATAAGAGATCAAATTGAAACTTTCAAACCGTTTGTCGGGATGATGCAGTCCTTTAGAAATCCTGGAATGAAGCCGAGACACTTTGAAGAACTTAGTGCCCTCACCGGCATCCAGATGGCACTGACGCCGACATTAACTTTCAAAAATTTACTCGTTCTGGGCATAATGAATTATACCGACACAGTTCAGGAGGTAGCAGAAGGTGCTGCCAAGGAGTACGCAATAGAGGAATCATTGGATAAAATGATAGCTGATTGGTCGACTATTAAAATGGAGATTATACCTCATAAAAATACAGGCGCGTTATAACTTTCCTATCATAGAGCGTCCTTTGAAATCCTTTTTATCCCAATTAGAAATGAATATGAATTTATTTTCTACAATGCATTTAGGTACATACATCATGAAGATTCCTGATGAAATTACTATGGTGCTGGATGATCATATCCTCAATACACAGCAAATTAGTTTCAGTCCATATAGAGCTACATTTGAAGATAGGATCACCGAGTGGGAAGCAAAATTAAAATTAACCCAAGAAATTATAGCCATCTGGATAGAAGTACAAAAGTATATTGATTCACCCTAGTGACGACAGGCAGCTCTTGCATACTTAATCTTAATATTACCCAGAGCCTGGCTGTATCTGGAACCAATATTCGCATCGGAAGACATTAGCAGGCAGCTTCCCGTCGAAGCAAAAAAATACAATACCATGGAAAGAAATTGGCGACGCATTATGAAGAATGCTCACGAGTGTCCATACGTGGGTTTACCTTTTATACAGAATACATTGTCCCCGTTCGCCATATACAATTTTATATTCAACCTTTTTATGAACCCTCCTCTCCCATTTATATATAGATAATTGAAATATGTCCGGATAAGACGCTATTCGAGAGTCTGAAGGAGTGTTTAACTTTGTTGGACGTAGTGCAAAAAGGTCTGTCGGATTACCTCGAGACCAAGAGGATGATATTTCCTAGATTCTTTTTCCTGAGCGACGACGAACTCCTGGAGATCCTGGCGCAGTCTAAAAACGTCCGAGCGGTGCAGCCCCACCTTAAGAAATGCTTTGAAAATATGAAGGAATTAAGATTCGAGGAAGATCTAAGGATTACCAGGATGTATTCCGCCGAGTACGAGGAGGTCGTGTTGTCGCCATCAATATATCCTGAAGGCAATGTCGAGAATTGGTTGGGTCTGGTTGAAGATACCATGAGGAGTACCTTGAGAAACATTATTGGCAAGTCTTTAGAGGTTGTCGAGGAAACGCCAAGGAAAAGCTGGGTTTACATGTGGCCAGGTCAGGTCGTTATTTGTGCCGGGCAGACCTACTGGTCTGCTCATGTCGAAGATGGCATCGTTAACAATACCTTGATGAACTATTACAAGCTGATGCTCTCTCATGCACGTTAAACAAGCCTTTCAGATAATTTTCGTTCATCTACAATTTATTAATGTAACTCTACATTGACTCTCTGTAGCTGGATGATTTGCGTGAGTTGGTACGAGGGCAGCAGACCGAAATTCAAAGATTGATGTTAGAGGCGGTTATCACCGTTGAAGTTCACGCCAGGGATGTCCTGTACAAACTGATACAGGAACGTGTGGTAAACGTTAACGACTTCGACTGGATATCGCAGTTGAGATACTATTGGGTAGATGGCACTGACTTGAAAGTCAGGGCCGTTAACGCAGAGTTCCCTTACGGGTATAAATTTGACATATATACTATTTATTTTATTACCCTCGGTCTACCATTTATCACTTATCTTGTTATCAATGTTGATACAGATACGAATATCTCGGCAACAATGGTAGATTAGTTATCACTCCATTAACGGATCGATGCTACTTGACATTAACCGGCGCCTTGCATTTGAAATTCGGCGGCGCACCAGCCGGCCCAGCTGGGACTGGTAAAACAGAGACGACTAAGGACTTGGCAAAGGCATTGGCTATACAATGCGTCGTCTTCAACTGTTCCGATCAATTGGACTTTATGTCGATGGGGAAATTTTTCAAAGGATTAGCAAGGTAGAGGCAGAGATAATATTACTTTTTTTAATTTCGATATAAAGCTACAGACTTCCATCGTGATTGAACGCTTCAAAGTCTATATGAATACGGTTATGCTCGTTCTCACTTTTCTGTTTATCTTAATATCAGTGCCGGTGCTTGGGCTTGCTTCGATGAATTTAATCGTATCGATATCGAAGTACTTTCCGTGATAGCTCAGCAGATCCTTACCATACAGAAAGCTCAGCAGATTCGAGCCGAACGGTAAATATCCTATCATCTATACATTAAAGAATTTATGTAGAGCCAACAGTGTCTATCCTGATGGAATATTCAATCGTGATTAGATTTATGTTCGAGGGCGTAGAACTTAGTTTGAAGGCAGCTTGCGCCGTATTCATCACGATGAATCCAGGATACGCAGGACGTACGGAACTTCCCGATAACCTAAAAGCGTTATTCCGACCGGTGGCTATGATGGTGCCTAATTACACTCTGATCGCTGAGATATCATTGTTCTCTTATGGATTTAGCGACGCTAAAAATCTTGCTGGCAAAATTACTACAACGTTCAAGTTAAGCTCCGAACAATTAAGCAGTCAGGTAAATCCGCGTATGTGTATATATAACTACAATAGTCCTTTGCAAATCGTTTGAGTGCGTGTAGCCATTTAAATGTTCCACAGGACCATTATGACTTCGGCATGAGAGCCGTTAAGACTGTTATTGCCGTTGCTGGGAATCTTAAAAGGGAACAGAGAAATATGGAGGAACAACAAATCTGTTTGAGGGCACTGAGGGACGTGAACGTACCAAAATTCCTGAAGGATGATCTTAAATTGTTTAACGGTAAGATATGGCGTATCACGTGCATAACATGTTATCTATTGTTATAAGATTCGCGGGTGTTAGGGTTAAATCAATAAGATTTAGGGATGACGTTATCGTAAAAGGATAGAGAAAAAAAATGAAGAGTTACTTCCTGTAGTAGGGCTGATATATAGGGTGTATTTTATTATGGGAATATATATATCAAGTTTTTCAAATCTCAACTTCCTGATATCCTCGATATATCTTTTTGACTTTGTACATACTTATACACGTTATATACATATTTTTTGTATATGGTATTTTCTGGTTGATTATTATTAGTATTTTATACGAGAAACACGTGGTCCAATAATTTTTCGCATTTTGTCGTATCCTTTGTACTTGCAATGAAAATATCCACAATCCAACTCGAGTAATTTTTTATTTAATGAGTTTTAATAAATTCATTTCTTGCGACAACCTCGTAATGACTGAAAAGAGGAAGTAATTTTCTAAATAAATTTTACTGCCTCTGGCGATCCTTGTATGACGGCATTCGGCACCCCAAGGGTTTACGTAAACGTTCCGACGTTTCGGGGGTGTTCATTTTCCTGCGCCATTTTGGCCAATAGAACTTTATCTCTCGTCGCGGCACAAGAGAAGTGTAAAAGAAGGGTCCTTACTTCCGCTCGATTAAAGCTCCAAACTGGTATAAAAGAATTGACGTTGGGGATTTGAGATTTTTCGGAATTTTATATGCAAATTCTGATCGATTAATTTAAACCCCATTTATTTTTTTCTTTCCTCGACGCTTTAGGCATCGTATCCGATCTTTTTCCTAAGCTGGTAGAGGAAACAGTAGACCATGGTATTCTGGAGGCAGGAATCAGAAGATCCATCAAGAAAATGGGTCTCCAGGACGTGAACGGTGAGCTTCTTTTATCCTTGATATCTCTCACCTTTATCCTCAACGAAAAATTGACTCAATCTATTAATCCAAAATGCAGTGTACGTATGTCGCTATTTCCTATTAATCCTCTGAAAAAAAAATGTGTCGTTTCCCACATTTAAAGTGGATCCTAATGTTATTAATTTTTTTCATCACGCATATTGATCACCTTATAAGCGAATTTTGAAATTAAAAAATTTCCAATCTCCATTTACCAGCAATCGAGCAATGTAATTTTAAATTAGATTTTTATAATTATTTTTTTCCATCGATAAATATTTTGCAAAAAACTTGTTTTTATGTCAAACATAACGGAAACTTCGCATCGACCAATTTCAGTCCTCTGCTTCTCTTTTTCTCTCTTGGTACTTGCGTGCCAAAAAAATGAATTACTTACCCACGCAGAGTCAAGGCGTCAGGAAAAATTCAAAAACGTTACCTTCAGCTCTGTCGTTCTTCCTCTGACTTGGTTTTGTGAATTGTGTATTTTCATATTCCAACGATACGCCACTGTCTTCTCACCAGTGACGAAGCTGAACGTCGTCGAGGACGTATGTAATTTCACTCGACCAATCCTCACTCCCTTTCAATGGATTGTCGTGAGCCCTACTTTTAGCGTATTTAGGTAAAAAAGACTTTTTCTCATTGCTATACAAACATCAGTCTTTCCTGTTTACATAAATACGCTAGAAATAACATTTGGTAGTTAACCACTTTACCAAATAATCAATGAAAAATTAATTTGCACAATTTTCCCCAAAATAACTCGTTAAATATTTTTCTTTCCATCCGAAGTAGATCAGGAGATTACTTTTTCCAGTAATTTACCACAGTGAATACTTTCTCCTTTTACCTCTTTCACAGAGACCTCCTGGGATTTCTTTTTTCTTCAGCCACCATCAAACCTCAACAATTCCGTCTGCAGGCCAATCTGTCATCCACGTGTACAACACGTCAAAGTGGAAATTCGAGGGAGACTCCGAGTGGCCATGGCTTTTTTCAAATTCGTATCTATCTTGATGTCTCACTAAAAGTTTTTTTTGGAGCTGCACTTTAATTCAGTGGGATTTCATTTCCACGGTACACTCGAGCATATATACGAGTCTTAATATACACTAAACAAGTATTCTGAGAAATTATTGATATTACCGTCGCTTTCTGCGTCCTGAGCCACTTTAAAATTATACTAAAGTTTAAATAATACAATGAAAAAGCGTAGGGGCTCTCTTGCTACGAGGGTGACTTAGGCCTATTTGAAATTCTGAAAGATTAGAGTCCAGGCAAGCCACGTACGAACGCGATGAAACATTTTCTTAAGCTTCATTCTTACTCTCCTATTTGTTTCCCCTCGTGTGAATACACTTCCTTGATAAAATCATGGCGTCTTTTTTGGAGTTTTAGGAGATTCATGGAGTCACACCCTCGCGGGACACGTTTCGTGTTTTGGTTAAATTTCGTGCCAATCTGTCTTGTACCCACGCCTGTCTGATCAGTGACTCTGACGCACACCCTGGACACCTCTTCACCCTCCAGCAGCAATTTACAAGAACAGCGATAACGGAAACGCTACGTGAATATCAATTACATACGAAAAAAAAAAACCTAACCTTCGTCTCTTCAGGCTCTGGATAAAGGTGAAAACAGGCGAAAGAACAGCGAAGAATATTAGGGGTAGTTTATGCTTGAAGGCTCCTCCTTTCTTTCTCAATATCAGAATTCAATCGTACCCCTTGATTAAATTAAAAAATACATATATTTGTAATACACCCAGAATGCGTTTACGGTAGATTATAAAGATTCTAACTCAGAGCAGTGCTCCAAGAGAAATTTCATTCTTTTCCGAGGGTCGAATAACTTCCTTCGTTGAACGAAGAAAATTAGAAAGTCACGGCTGAACAAGTAGCAGAACCCTCCGAGCAATATAGAACCCCTCTATATTAGTAAGGGTTGGTAGTAATGTAGTATGAAACCACTCGAGTCAGCCGTATTGCGCATCATTACAAAAAGCACCCTCTGTTGGTTACGTTTCTTGCTTTGCATGTTTCCTTATATTTAAATTTTTTTTTTTTTTCTCCTTCTACTTAAATAACATTGTCTGTGTTCCGCAGGGCGATCGAATATTCATTGAACGATGGACGAGTAACTGGGTGGCTCTTAGGAAAACGACACCGACGGTTTGCTCAGTTGGTTCTGGGATATTTTTAACCCTCGCCTGTCTATCAAAAAGCAATCATCTTGCGATCGTACGTCGAAGGAACAATGAGGTCAGTTCGGTGATTGATGTTACCCTCTTGATAATATGGCCGACGTACGTTCTAGGCTCGAGTGGGGATGATTACGGCTGGAGAGACCTTTAAAGGGTTGTGTGAAATTGAGGACACTCCAGTGGCTTCCATCTTCTCTGAATTTCTCAAGCAATCCTTGGCTTGCTGGATGGCCTGAAAATTTCTGTAGCCAGGCTTACTCTATGCTTCCAGGCATTTTAGATTGATCAGGGTTCTTCACTCTTCTATCTGCCTTCCTAGCCTTTTCCTTCAACAGACAAGGAATCATGAAACACACTGTCCTTCCTCTATCTCGTATTTCAATAATTTCAATTATTTCCACAAACTTTGTTATTCCATTCATCGAATGAATCAGGTTTCATTTTATATCAGCTATCTTGAAACTCAATCAAGAGTTTGCATTGTATTATGATACGAGGTAACAATTACTTGTGATTAAATCAGGTTTCATGAAAGATTACTAAGAGGTTCGCCAATTCGAATTTATTTATGTTGAAGAGAATTCTAGTTCACTATCTCTCTGGGTAATGAATATTCAACTGTGGAATGAAATTGAAAAATGTTTGTATTTTCTGTCAATAGGAAAAAGGAAATCAATATCAATTGACAAGTACACGGTATTTTTTGTGATTGTAATACAATAAATTTTTCTTATTTTCAGAATACGTCAGCAAAGTAATCCAGCTTTATGAAACCACTGTGGTACGTCATGGCTTAATGCTGGTGGGACCCACAGGATCAGGGAAGACAAGGGTAATATTACATATCACTATACGTTACACAAGTCCTACTACTGCCACTAACATAGGTCAGATACATTTTCTTATTCCTGCGAGTTCTATATTTTCCTATTTCGCCAAATTTATGGAAACTGTCTTCCCTTGTGTCTCGTGTAATATTACTTGAACACAAGTCATCGCACAACTGGAAACTACCACTCCAAACGAGAAATAACTTTTTTTTTGGCATTGCCGAAATTCAGAGTCAGCAGATTTGGAAAATGGAAATTCTTTGAGGAAATCGAAAGTATTTACCTTTGATTCGGTATACGAAATATCAGTCTCGTATGTTTCTACTGGGTTACGTATCAGGAACGTTGATATTTCAAAATTCTAAAAGCAAACCATCACTTGCTCGCATCTGGAAATATGAACGTACGTTTATGTAGGAATTTAAATATCCTGGCAGTGCTTCCTCAAATTCACTTAACTTCATACTGGATACTTGAGCGTTTGTAATTTCAGAGTAAATTATTTCTTTAAATTAATTTTTTTTTTTTTTTTCAAAATTATCTGTCTAGTACGAACAATTGAAATTCATGTTTAATGCTCATAATATTCTCAGTCGCTAAATTCAATTTGATTTAATTGACTTTCTAGGGTTTTGATAGCTAAATGTTTCATATTACATTCATACAGAAATTTCACATGAATTCAGTATCTACGTTGAAGCTTATACCTTCGACATTGCTAATTCATACTGCCATTAGGAATTTCAAGAATTTTCAAAAAAAAAAAAAAAAAAAACAGTACTCGAATATTTCATTACGGTCGTATGAAAGTGATATTCCCCATTTTCAAAATTCTCTCAGAAAACTGACTCAGTAACCGCATATACCCTTAATCCACATCGTGGAGAAATAATTCAGCAAATTTTAAGAGATAACAAGCGGTTACGTGATTTTTCTTTAAATTCAATAAAAACATCAAAAAGTTTCAAACGATTGCCCCTTTTTGTGCTTTTATCCTCTTTACCCGCACCCTAGATGCTCGTTTCTTTTTCTACCATGGAAAACAGGGGTATGGGCTCGTTATATGATTTTTATTTTTTTTTTTCTTCTAAATAAAATCTATAAGGTTTAAAGGAAACAATACGGTTACGTAATACGACGTTACTGCTTACGAAATATAACTCTTTATTGATGTCAATAAATTATGGAGCACATGGAGGAATATAAGAAAAAAAATATATGTATATACATATATACGTACACTTACATGGTATATATACTTTGGGTACGTTAATTGGGTTTTTGAATTTTTTTTTTTCATTGAATCATTGAAAGTTAACCCCTTTAAACGGCAGAATTTCGTTTAAGCGTATGACGTAACGACACCCTAGGGCATCAATGCCGCTTAATTAAGATCGTCTCTCCTTTAAAGACATCAGTTGTTATCAGATATAACGTGTTTGATTAGTTACATTGACTTTGGTAAATCTACCGCGGTATAGGTACGCGTGTAAATGCAGCAGGTTCGTGTTGTGTATAATTAAATGAAAATTAATTTCAGGCTCGATTCAGACATTCATTTACGTTTCATTGGTCGGAAATGAACTAGTCTATTATTTTCATTAAATCTAGAATTAACATAGAGCCCATATTCGACTTAGATTACGTACATTTACGACGTCACTTTAGGCTATGACAGATTAAAGTTAGGCGGGTCTTCCTTCTGCGTAACGAGATCTTAATTAAACTAATATCTAGGGCTAATTAATGTTCTTATCATCATTGGATTTCTTATGAAAGTCTCATTGGCTTCTTAGCGTCACTTCCGGTTCACAATCTATGTACACTTTCGTTTCTTTTCTTTTCTTGATATTTACAGATTTGCAAGAATTATATCTTTTTTTTTTCTTCTTCTTTTTTTTTTTCTTTTCTTTCTTACGCGATAATACTTCTCTATATTTACTCATATCTTTTGGAGCGAGGCTTCTTTCAAGTATTAAGGAATTCTTACAAATTCTATTTCTGGAAAAACAGCAATTGTTTTTTAGTCTGCCTGCGCTGACTTCACGTTGAAACCAATTTTGAAATGTAAGACCGGATGATTCTTTGGGCAAGGTTATTTCCTTCTTTGAAGATGAGAAATTTCAATATGCTTCTTTTTTTGGGTCATTCTTTCCTTCGTGTCGCCATAATTTCCATGATACGGTACTAGATTCTTGGAAAATGTGTAAGGACAGGCATGTGCTACGGCGAATAAATTTACATGGGATTTTTCGTTGCTGGGCAATATGGGCGATTCATCTGATATTCTCTTTTTTTTTTTTTTTTTTTCTTTTTCTCGAAATAATTCTTTCTGTACGTGATTGGAATTTTCAATTTAATGAAAAACAAAAAAGCTATGTAAGTTTATTATTATCGAGAATTCGTTAATTCAGATTTCTGTATTATCTTTTTTTTTTTTTTTTTTTTACAATTTTCCAGAAATTCTGTTTTTCCTTACTTCAATTTTCATCATTAATTAGCATAAGTTATTACTGTTTTGAGTCACGTCAGGAAAATGTTTTCTTGTTTTCTTCGATTCCTTCCCATTCTGTAAAAGTTTTATTAGGCTTTACCTTACTTGTGAATTATTCATGCTGTTTATTACGTTCTCATTGTAGTGAGCCAGAAACTTTTTTTTTTAATCGCGACTGCGACGTTGATTTTTTCGCTGAACTTTCACTTTTCCGACTCCGTCCTTACGAAATCCATGATAATTTTATCCCTTTAAATCCGTGATAAGGGTCTCACGATAGGGGAGACGAAGGCGACGGTTTACTGTTTACTTTTTAACTTTTCGCACATTTCTCGAACTCACTTTTTGCCTTTTAAAACTTCATCCCATTTACAGTACCTGTTAACTCTCCTCCTGCGATTGTCTAATCTTTCATTTAGCTTTTCGAGCTTTGATGAAATAATTGAAAATTCGATACTTTAATTCGCATAGAGACCAGCTTTGTTTAACGAAACAACTAGAATAATTAAAGTCAATGTTTGTGAGTAAAAAAAAAAGTTGAAGGAAAAAGAAAAATATCAATCATTAAAATTTTCTTTTATAGCCGTCAACTTGTGGAATATTTAAGGGAAGTAAAATGAAATTTAGTCTGAGTAAACAAAATGATGCAATGAAGCTAATCAATGGTATATTTGAATACAGCTACGAACGCAACGATCAACCAGATCGGTAAAGCAGAAATTTAATGGCTTTAAAGTTTTTAAAAATTTTGTAAACACCCGGCACTTTATACGTACACAGGTATATAATCTATGGACATAAGCCGTAGCGAGGCGAAAGAATATTCTTTTAAAAATTGAACCGCACGTGACAGACGGTACGCCATTGAGGTGATTTAGGATGGTAGCAAAAAGAATTATATGAGAAATGTCAAAGAGAAAGAAAATTATCAAAAAGTTTTCTCGAACAGAATGCACTGACGTTATTTTTTGTGATAGGTACAAAATTCATTTAGGTCCCGACGTGCCAGGAAGATGCAAATTATGGAAAATCCTCACCCGTCGATAAATCATTTTATTGTTCGCAGGTGTAGCCTGTCGAACTAGTTTTTCCATTCTGCTTTGTCATACCTATGGTTGTCCTCCAGAAACCCTTCATAACTTTTTATCTATTGGAATATTAGCATATCAACCCTATGGAAATGGACGATCCTTTTTTTTTCTTATACGAAACGTCGCGACGGAATCGACGTCTTACCAAGCGTCTCAGTATGGCACTGTTCGTGATATCGATCTAATATTGGGTATCCCGCCGAACCATTTTGTCCATACTTAACACACTTTTATCATTTTATGGAAGAATCTTTTCTAACCTCAACATAGTGCTCGCATTTGATGCGACAAGTTGGCAAAATTGACGGTCGATAAAATATTCTTGATTCATATACATTTCGCATGTCATTCTTATCTTTTTAGAAGTTTCGGTCTACTTTCACTTGAAAGATCCAAGTACGTTTAATATTCTTACGTTAAACAATGTTTCTCGATTATACGTAAAAACATAGAAGAATAGTAGAGTCAAGAATTAGTGACAAATGTACAGAATTATTAATCGAAATTACAACTGTGAATTTCGAGGTTAAAATATTTCCAGTTGCGTTCTACGATGAATAACTCTGTAGCGAGGAATTCGTACGATTTCACAATTCGTCGTATTATACATTTCATGTTTAAATATTTTATATACATATATTCCTTCTATCTCACAGTCGAATTTCGATTGTACATAATTGCAATTAATCAACAATTAATCAGCTGGACAACTCTTCGTTTGACTATGTCAGAGTCCTTTGAATCTTGGGACTGACGACGTCACACGCACCGATTGGTCGAGAGGCCAGTCCCACGCGCATGCGCTGTAGCTTGTAGTCAATCGCATGCCGGTAAAAATGTCATTCTTTACGTTACAGAGTCTTCGGTCCTTAATATTAAGCTTTGTAAGTTTCATTTAACGATGCATCCAATTTATTATGGATTAACTGGCTCTCTTACGGTTACCATTATAACAGTTTCCGTACGACTTCTCAAGGAGCGCGTGTAACGAAACGCTAGCTATATGTACCGTTGCGGATTGCAATGGTACCTCGTCAGACTCTTCAATACTTTGCGTAGTAGTTGCTCGAGACAGCGTCGAAAAGTGATGCCGCACATTGCGTAAAGCAGGAAATTGATGCTGAAATTGGTGTAGTAAAGAAGCATGAAGAATTGTTGTAGACACCACAGTAGAGCAGGTGTGTCCTTCTTCGCAAGTGTAAAGAAGAATACGCAGAGTCGAATGACATAGCTGAAAATAAGAACAAGAGAATCATCCATATCAGCACGCCAGTCTAGGTGCGTAAATATTTAAGATCAAATAATTTGAAAAATCTTGATAATTTCTTGTATGTTAGGGCGGAACGTTACTCGTAAACGTAATCTAACCTCACTGACATATGGCTAGGCATGCTATTTGAATAACGTTAGATTGCGACAAAATGGATTTGATCCTGTGCTTAGAATATTAGATTTAAGATTATATATTAAGGCAACAGCCTAATATAAAAAATGCTGAGCTTGGGAAGAGCTTTGTTATCGAGAATCATTCGATTAAAATATTTCGGCCTTATAATTTCATGTACTTCGAAGAGGTATAAAGGCTCCCTTGAATTTACGGTTGCGTGGCTCTTCGTCTCTATATTTATATTTTTTTTCTTTCTACGCTGTAACTCCACGTTCGCCTCTAATCCTTAAATCACACCCCTCTCTTTCGCCGAGAAACGAATGAAATTTTATGGCTCGACCGAACCATAAAATTTTGCTTCGTCGATGAACAACTCACGTCCCTTTTAAATATATAATGAAATTTTCAATATTTTCTAGAAGCGTTTGATCAGCTCATGTGGCTATAATGAATTTCTACATCAATGGATTCAACGATATATATATTCCTGATGAAATTCTTGTTTATCCCTATCTCTCCCTATGGCGTATACGGTAGACAATTTAAAATTTGAGCATAGGTTCGAAGAGCTTCGTTGTCGTTGTCGAAGTATTATGAGTAGAGATTTTCATGAAACAACAGTCAAAGGCTAATTTATATTTTCTTACCTGGGTAAATTCAGTAATATGAATACCGTGCTGATTAATAGCAGCATTTTAGTGATGCTTTGTTGATTTCTAGTAGAGACCAGGTTCCTGGAGGAGGATCTCACGTCTGGAAAATAGAGTCAGGGCGCGCTCGTTGAGGTTTAATTTTAATTTTCATATTTTTATTCTCGACTCAGTGTCAGCTCCTAACCATATATATTTAATTTATAGCTTACGTATACATCGGGCCGCCACCTCCGGGATTTGATAGGTTGTTCGCGGCGTCGATGTCGCTGCTGTCGTCGGCGGCGGCTGGTGACGTGAATGATGGGAATGATTACTCTTTGATGAGTGGAATGATTGTTGGGATGGCTGCCGTCGACCGCCAACGCCAGGATCCAGTGTCAGACCTGCTGGTCCATTATTACTGCTACTGGCACTCTGTGCAGAAATCAATATAGGTATCATTTCAAAGGTGCGTTTAAGACTTTAACTATATTTTTTGTTAAAATTTATGCATTTTAATAGGATTTACTATTTTACAGATCACTATTATTTGAGGGGACACATTATTAAGGGTCAGATAGATCTTGTATGTATAAACATATCTCTCACTTGTCAGAGAAGCATGGTAATCTTCTCTTGAAGAGTGTTAAAGAAAGTTTGCAGACTCGGATGTACGTGTCTTGGCAAACAGATATTTCTCATTTTCATATTGATTAAGGTGATTACTGAATCCTGTGTCTTGAGAATACGCGTTTTTTTTTTAAATTGATAGTTCTTTTTATGTAGATCGTTGCCGCGCGTTTGCCATTACTTATTTATGTTACATGGTGGGGGAGGGAGTAGAATTCATTAGAGATTTCTTACATATGTTATAATATTTACTTAAATCCTAAACAAATATTTTTCAAAGTACTCGTGAGCATGTGGCCTAAGTAAATATTCACAATAATGAATATTATTAAATATCACAGAAAATCATTGAATTTGCAAGAGAGTCAACGAGAACGCAAGAGAAAATTGCATTTCCATGTAATTTATTTGAGCCCGCAACATCACGAAATATTCAGTTTTCAAAGCTCGCGCAAGAACATTTTAATTAACTGCGATTACTTCGGCTCATATAGTAAATATTAATTCAATCTATCATTCGTTAACCGTATTATTCACGTCGATCTTGCTCAAGTAATTATTATTCCATAATAATTACTTCCACCCTTTGTTAACATTCCTGAAATATTTTAATTTCTGAATAAACTAATATGTTATAATTGTAGGTTTATTCAAGACAACCATGGCACACACTGTACAAAAAGTTCTACCATAATAATACAGTACACACCCTAATCTTGCTGTACACCCTTTGCACCTGGTATAACATTAGAAGCATGATCATAAAATTTGATTTACCTTCTTTTATTATTGACTATTATTTGTTGCTTTTAATTGGAAAATACTTTTAAAAAATTCGACTACTGTGCCATAAAAGTTTATACGGTAAATAAAACCTAATAAAAACCGGATAGAGAATTGTGGTTACTCGGTTATCGCCTCGGGAAATTTCGGTAAACAGGCAGATTTTTTTCTTTTATTACCTTTTTGAATTTACACCTGTCAGTCGTTATTTGAATCTCGAGTGCGCGGGTCAGTTGATTATAATGGTAGAACTGTTTTGTAGTGCTTACTTGAATTACGGATTTCATCGCCTTGTGTAAACTGGATTTTGGAATATTGGTGGATGGACCATTCGAAATGGGAATTTCTTTTTGGATCGATGAATGGACCACTTGATTGACAGCTGATTCTTCGTGGACCAGGATCATCGGATTGGTGAGTACCCACGGGATCGTGGTTTATCTAAATTAATTGACTTTCATCTGTGATTTCATTCATTTAAATTTTCTGCTGTGTAGCATTGAGAATCATAATGACTGTCTTTTTTTTTCAAGTATTTTTGGAATTTCTGAATTTATCCGTTTTCTGAATAATTTACGCTACTAAGCTTGACGTCTGATTAATTCATATTTAACTATTTCTTGTTACGTAAAGGGCTCCTTTCACCCTGTCGATTTAGCTCGTGAATACAGGACCGGCGTAGGTACCAAAATTTGGATACCCTCATTGCCAACACTAACGATAACGAATAGAGCTTTCCTCCAATCTCACGTAACCCGTTGGACTGACTACTAATGACGATATTTTGTGGAAATGCTACATTCGACGTTCTCAATGGGTTTGTGTGTTGGAATTAAATTATCTTGAATCAACAAACCTCGCTGGTCCTTGACTTCAATTGAATTCCAATTAGTCAAGTTCAACGAGACTGCAGAAAATAGTTAAGACGTAAATTCAATTGAGCAATATTATATATATATATTTTTATAATATTAAATCAGGACCCGCTTAAACAGCTTGATGATGACCGACGCAGACCCTCTTTGTGGGTCCCAAGTCCTTTCAGGGTACGCGACGGCCAGCTAGGTAGCTGGGGGTCGGTTCTTTTTTTTGGATATCCTTTACAAATTTAATTTCATTATCTCCTTAGTTTCTCATTAAAAAAATATTTAACTTTATTACGTAATAACGTGTTTTATGGGATTATTTTCTTTGAGCGTCAACTCGAGTATAATATTGAAATGCTATGAAATTGAATCGCAAGGGGATTTTTATTGGCTCGTTGACTGAGGTAAAACCGCTGTTAGGACGCTATACCAATTTTTAATATTCTCACGTGAAGTTGACATGACTATTTTTTTGGATTTGCTTTATAAAGCCAGTATGGATGTCAAAGGCAACTTGCGACCTGGATAAAAATTGATTAAAAGGTGTAATGGGAATCTTGTTATTTAAATTGTATGCAGAAAAACTTGACTAGGAATTTTGTATATTATATATATATTTTTAACTTAATGAATGAAAAATTTGAACAGTATCTGGTGGATTATGTATTAGCAGATTGTATAAAAAAAATTTCATTGGAGTCTTTGATTATTATTTTTTTTTTAACTAATGGAAATTTGTTTGAACGTTTACATAAATTGAACGAGTTTTTGTAAAAGTGAAATCTAAATGAAAGTCCATCGCTCGCGTGATTTTGATATCATCAATCCTTCTCTTTGAATGATTAAATTCGGCTTTAGGCTTACAGGAGTTTACTATTTCGAATAGATAGTTAACTTATTGATGGCTCCGTTATTTTTCTCTTTTCATACTCACTGTAGTATGCATATGTGGATCCCAAGTCCAGAGCTGCTTCTGTACTGTGTAGGTAGAAATGCCAAAGTACTTTAATCCACGTGGGCTTAAGCTCTACTAGACTTGTCGCTGTTAAATACCTTGTCTAATTTATTAAGGGTTCTTCGTCTGGTAATTAATTCACCCTGCAAGGGTCCTCACTTACTTTAACGGAGAGGCCTTTAAAGCGAACCAGTCCAGTATTTAAAATCTCTTTCTAAAAAAACTATGCGTGGTTTTATTCAATTAATCGCAAAAAGCAGTCTAGCTTAACGCAATCGATTTGATACGAGATGCAAGAAAAATAATTAATTGAAACTCAACGAATATTTTAGGCTAACTGGTTTTAGGAATCAAAACTTCCTGCAATATCTAATACTGTATTCGTTCAGTGTTTTGGTTTTTTTTTATTCTAGGTACTTGAAAGTTGTACATTGCCACGAATTCCTGTATTTTCATGTAACCCAATTGTTAATGTGGATAGGATGATGATGGGATAGGGGATGTATAGGGTTATTCACAGCAAACTCTCCACCTGAAGTTGACCACAAATGGGTGACTTCATCAATCAGAACAGTCTGACATTATTAAAGAAAATGACAGTTAACGTCATAACATTATTAATATCAGAATCTTTCATCTGTTCAACAGCTTGCACTGCCTCGACTAAGGGTATCGTTCAATTGCGTATAACTTCAACTAGTACTTTTTTAGTGAATAACCATGTATATTCACAGCAATCGCTCCACCTGAAGTTGACCACAAATGGGTGACTTCATCAATCAGAAAAGTCTGATATTATTAAAGAAAATGACAGTTAACGTCATAACATTATTAATATCAGAATCTTTCATCTGTTCAACAGCTTGCACTGCCTCGACTAAGGGTATCGTTCAATTGCGTATAACTTCAGCTAGTGCTTTTCTAGTGAATAACCCTGTATATACATAGTGTAATTTTCCGAGTAAATCATATAATAATTTGTCCATCTAATCTACCGAAGGACTTGGACTGATGACGTTTTTTAATCCTGTCTCGAGATTGCTCTTGATTTGTATCTGATTGTTTGGTTGGCAACAGTGGGTGCAGTTGGGGGCGAGAAAAAAAAAAGTTAACTAGTCGAATTGTGCCAGAAGGGTTGACGAAGTGAAAAAATTGTTTTTCGCGACAAATCGCCTCTTAGCGAAGCTCCACAAGAGGTCTAGTCGTGCTGCGAAATGTGCCGCAGGCATTTGCAAAATTGCCAAGCTATTTTGCCCTTCCACGCTGTCATAGTTACTTGGAATTCCTGATTTTGATTAATTTTGCTGAACAATTTTTTTCTTCTATTTCGTTTACTTTTACTTGACTGGCCAGTGTTTTAGGTTGCTTTGCATTAGAAATTTTTCATTTGGTGAATACAATTTTTCCTATTCCACTCTTACATTTTTATGGAGTAACCTATATGTGTTGGGTCTATTATTTTTTTGGGGAAAAAAAGGCAATATGTGAAAAAAAAATATTGAAGCGATTTTAATTTACATAATTGAAAGCTTGATAGGGAAGGAGAACGAGGTGTGCGGGAGGAACCAATCAGACATGGTGGATTAATTCCTATTTGTACATGTAAAATTCTCATTAGAATATATATAATTTCTTATTTCACAGGCAGGTTATCCATGGATAAATAACGCGGCGAATTCATCGTCGGTAAAGTCTTATAGATGGGAAATCCTATTAACTTTGAGCCAGTCATACATAAATATGGATCTGTAATGGGAAGTCGACTTAACCTGACTTTCGGGCACGTCTTGGAAAACTCTTTTGCGGAAAGTTAGGGCAGGGTGTCTCGCTCACGCTCTGCCCTGCCTATAAGAGCGTCTAGCTTCGACTCACAGTGATGTGACGAAAATCCTGAACTTTCAGATTAAGAGGTGCGTATAATTTTTACAGAGCTTCGAGCTTCTGGTTGACCAAGTCGACAGTGTTGAATAATTTAGGTTAGGTAGTCTCATACGTGTCTTGAACTTTGGTCAATGTTTACCCTTAATATTTGAATAAGTTACAGCGCCTACATAATATTGTCGTCTGCCTCGAGTTAATTAAATCTTGGATTATCTTAATTTTGACACTTGGTCGTGGGTTCCCTACTAAACGTGTAATCACGAACTGACGCAATAAACGTAAAACTTTGATATACGGCCGAGCTAGAAAAGACGTAGTTTTATTAAAGTTCCCAGACAGTTATCCTTGAGATCAATTGACGTACTTATGGTGTTTCTTCTTTTAGGTTGCGTTTTTTAGGGGTTTGATCGTCATTAGGAGCACCGAGGTCCTTTTCAAGAAAATTCTAGAGTCACGCAGCGTTACATAATTTCCAATAGAAACCCATATAAGCCCAGTGGATCGATGTCGAACACAGCGGGAATGTATCGTGGGTTCCAGAGGGTCATGACGCTAGGCTGCTGATGCTGGACGTACGATGATTGATGGGCGGAGAGTGATAACCAAGGGCGCCAATCATCCCCTATCGTGTGATCAGTCGGAGAACATCAGCGGCCATCGCGTCTATTTGTCATTTTACTTTCATTGCGACGAGTATTTACTAATGGTATTATCATTTGTCGCTGATGATAATACCAAGATGGCGTCGATAGGGTTTTAGAGAACGAGAGGGAGATATACGAGTTACATAAAAATACATAACCCCTATGACTGAGACTACGTTATACTTGATAACGATAAGGAAGTAGAGATCTCCGTTTGACGTAATGGCCTATTCTCAATTGCATCCAATGAATCGAGGATTAAATTTATTTGCTGCTAAAGAAATTTATCAGTTGAGTTAAACAACTCTCGTTCTCTCTCGTTGGGGTAGCTCATCTTGTATTGGGAGAAGGATTGATCTTTTTTTTTTCTGAAGGGGATTCTTTATCACTACGACTATGCTGTACAGTACTGATTGAACGAATTGAATCAGTGTATTCGATAATGGATTGAATTGGAATATTTTTTTTTGGGAAAGTGAGCTATTTGTTTTCATGAGACTTTTATACGCATGGTATCACCTTGCGTGGGTGGAATATTGCGCAGGGTTAGTTAAGAGCGAAGGAGCGGACGGTGATTGGTCGAGGGGAGGAATGCTGGAAAATGAAAGTGGGTGAATAACGTTGGGTAGTGTATTTTGAGAAAATTTTCAAAGATCTTACTATCGATTCAATCAAAGTAATTGACAGGAATGAATGTTATCGAGGGATCTTCTCGGGGTGGCTTTTATTCTTGGCAACGTGTCTCTATGATAAGCTGCCATATATCATGCGATTGATCGATGCGATAAAAATGATACCTAGTAAGGCCATGACTGTTCGTTGATATAAAATAGGGATGACCGATCCAAAATTTGTTTGGGAATATTAAATGTGGAAATTTGTATGAATTTCATATGAAATATCGTTGATCAATGTTCTTCTGTACGTCCAGTACCTGTCAGTACTGTCAATTGAAATTTTTAATCAGATTCAGCAATTGAACCTAATTTTATCAAAAGCTGCACTCTGCTCGTGGCTCTCTGACGCTTGTATGATTTTTAATAAGAAACATGGATTGCAGTGTATTTTTAAGCTAAGGGGATTAGGTCACGTGCGTTGGTCCTTCTGTGTATGTCTTTTCAAAAAAATTACATATGGCGTCGTACGTGTTCAATCAAGGAACGTAAATATTTTGCGACGGTGCTTACGTTATCGTCTTTAAATTTAGTCCTTTAATTACGTCAGGATATCGATCCGAGCTTTACGTGCTTTTGTATATGCATAATGCATGGGGTAAATACGCTTATTCTCGGGGGGCTAAGGGAGGGTCGAGTATTTTAGGAGATGGAAAATGGCAGACGATGCGGTTTGCAATGCAGATCGGGGTTCCTAGTGTGTCCAATTCCTCAGTCTCGTTTTGACGGTTCGTACGGTGTCGCTGGCGGCTCCCGTCATTTTTTTTCCGCATTTGTGAAATTTATTTGCATGATAAAAGCCCGTATCGAACGCCATCGCACGAGCCTCGCGTGAAATAGAGAAAAAGTGGCGTGAGCCCGGTATTTGAAAATTTGTCGGATGAATGAAGAAAAAAAAATTGATTTACCTCTCGCAGACTACTCCCCCCTTCTTGATGATTATTCAAAAAAAAAAAAAAAAAAGTATATCTCAAATCGAATGACTGTACTTATGCATAAGAATGATTATATATGTCTGTCGTGTGACCTTGAAAGAAATTTTATACTCCAACTTATACAAATAGCGGAGCAACGTATAATTGGGTATGTGATTTAAGAAAGATTTGCAATGTTGAACAAGACTGATGTATTTTGGCGATAGCGAAGTCTATGTATAAGTCTTTGTTGTCCTGATGTAATCTGACGCGACGGAAAGCGTCGAGGGTAAATGGATTTGTAAAATCACAGGTCCAGACTCCAAAATGCTATAGGTAAAGGAAACCCATAGCATTTTGGAAGTTGGAGTTGTATGGGTCCTGTATTGTCCTTGTGAACTAGGTAGTCAGTTATATTGAGTTCAAGGTCCAGGCAGGTCCTCCACGTGTAAAGAACTGACCATACCATATATATATATATACATATATTTATTCATTAAATTTGGTATCATTTGTAGTATCCCTGGGCTTTATCTCTCTGTAGCCAAAAAGGATTTTGAGTGAATAAGAAATTCGTGGAAAAAATGACGTTTGTCTCTGGCTACCCAGGAGTCAGTGTAACTCTTATAGTTAGACTCCTAGAGATTCTTGACGTTCAGCATCCCAAGGACTCTTACGTATGATGAATACATAGGATAATTTGGCGTTGACAAAATGTTTTCCAATAATGTGAATTTTATTATAAACGTGGATTATCTATAAGGATAAAGTTAACTTCAAGGAGCCTCACCGCGTGAAGGTCTTTCAACTTGGTAATGCTGTATCTTTGTATTCCTAAGACGCGGCTGTATTTTCATTTTGAAAAAACTCAACGAAAATCAGATAAGGCAGATGAGCAAAGGGATACAGATGGTTATAAAAATCTATGTATTATATAACGTATAAGGTTGGACACTGATATCGGTTAGGTTAGTTTAGGTTGGCTCAGGTTATGCATAGAAATTTTCAGAACAGCCCACGGCTAGTTTCTAAGTCTTGAGAGCAAAGGTTACGTTGGACATTTTATTTTTTTATATCGCCCTTCTCAATTCGCTTTCAGTTTATACGAATTCTCGATACGTCCACGTGGACAGGAAGTAGCCTTGAAGTGACGTAATTCTTGAACATTCATTCTCTCATGTTAGACGGAACATACGCAATGGTTAGGATGATGGATTTGTCTTGGAACAATGTCAAGACGAACATTTTAGGCTTCAAGAATGATTTATAAGGCTTATTTGATTTAGGGTGGAACGAGATCGTGAATCGATGCGGTTTAACGATATCCTGAGTATATTGAATTTTCACGAGGTAGACTACAGCAGTTTTCATTTCTGTTATATATATTTTGAAAATACTTAAATTTTTTTTGGATTTAATGTTTTTCGAGAATTAAGCATTTGAGGATTTTACGTACCATCTTGACTGCCGGTATAGGTATAGGATTTTACCTCATTCTCGTTCACTATACGGATATACGTATGTAACCATGTATTTTGGAAAAATATACGGGGGCACATATTTTGAGTAATAATATTTGTATTTGAGAGAATTTTTTTACACGGTGTAAATGGATTTTGATGAAAAATTTTTGGCGGTGCTTCGTGCGAGCTGGTATGAAAATATACTTAGTGGGTTGGGGGGGGGGGGGGGGTCATGGGACGACGGCGAAGCGCGTCGGGACGCTCTGTGATATTATGACGCGATTATACAATAGTATCTTATATGAAATTAGCCGTAGACAACTGTCTCGAATATAGTAGCGGTCGGTAAAATCGCAGTGATAGACGTTTGACTTGGCGAGTAATTATCAGGAATAATTTAATAAATCAGCCTACTGAAAGCTAAGTGTAACCATTATGGAGAATAATTAAATTTAGGGTAAAAAAATGTACCCGAGTTTTCAAATTGAATCTCTGCCGGTGGCGCTAATAGATAGCCGAAAGTCAAGGCTGTCTAATTAGTGAGGACTAGGCTGATTATTCGGGAGATCAATTTTCTAACGTAAGTAACCCATCTTCTGCTAATTGGTGCACGCTGGTACCGAAAACATGAAAATTTGATTTATTTTTTTTTGGGGAATTTTTTTTGTTTACAGTTTTGTGAATTCTTCGCGGGGACGACGTGATCTTGAAGAAATTTACACAAGATGCGACCTAACTTCGGTTTTCTAACGAACTTCTAACAGCAGGACCCGGGGCCTCCTGGTCTGGGTCAAGGTTCAAATTGTTTAAAGACCCAAGTACCTTATCACGTTCCATCGCTTCTTATCTCTGTGGATGATCTGGCGAGAGTGTCAAAACTGTGAATACCAAGTATTTTGTCATTCATATCTCATTGGGAAGAATATGGATTAGCCTTGGAATTGATTTTCGTTTTTGAAACTTTAAATTTGAGGAATTTTTGGAGAATCGATAATCTGACTGTTCATCATATACACATATCACTGTATTACTCTCGAGTATTTTGTCGTTCAGATATCATTGGGAAGAATATGGATTAGCCTTGGAACTGATTTTCGTTTTTGAAATTCCAAAGAGAAATTTAATTGAAAATTTTGTTTCTCACAGTTTACCATGATCTGGGATTCATGGACCACATACAGAGATGTCACTGGACAATGAGAAATGAATGTTATTTGCGTGTTATTTTCGTCATTCCACACATCACTGTATTACTCTGAAGGATCTGACGATCTCTGCGTAAGACAGGATAAACGTCCAAGACTAATGAGTCTAATCAGTTCTAAGTCCCCAATGGACCAAAAGACTTTATCCGACGTGTATCAAGTCTTTATTATCTGTCCCGTCTACAGAGACAAAAAGGTACTTTTTTTTTTCCTGTCTAGAACCAATAATAATGACCCTTCGTTACGTCGGTGCCATTGTAAAAGATTTTCGTTATTAAAAACAATTATTTTTTGTTACAGATAAATGATCGTCAAGATCCCCACGACGGGGTGTAACATTTTTTTCGTCTATCTTCCATCAATTCATCAAAAATACTCGAATTCGTATTATGAGTATTTGTAAAGACGATTCAAAGGATTTGCAGCATCCTCTTTTAGTACCACCAGGTATATCATCCATCATGATTGATACTTCTCATCGAATGGTTGTCAATGGAACCGTCTTTGATTCCAACAATCTAAAATTAATCTGGCGATCCTTTGAGAATTGACCTTTGTACTAATTGCGTGAACCGTTAAGTATTTCACTTAATCTTATTTTTTCTCTACTTCCTTTGATCTCATCCTCTTTAACAATTTCCTACTCTGTATCAGTGTCGTCACTTTTACTAATTGCGTATGCGAATAATTAATTTAATGAACAGCCATTATTAACCTTGATTAGATTTTATGACTTGGCACTGTTTAATTTATATTGATGGCTCCTATCAATTTTAACGTCTACTTGATAACACCTCTGTAGACTAAGAATAATAATCTGAGCCTACCGTGTAAGCAATCAATAGAATGAATTCACGAACGAACTCCTCTATTGTCGCTGGGATAAGCTTAATCGTCCTCTTGGCTATCTTTTGGCAAAAGAGCAAAGATAAGGACATGGAAAGTAAAGGTTAGGTTGGGTCATTAATGTTAGCCTGATCACTCCTGCTAATTGTTAGTCAAATTGAATCTAAATTATAGGTATATCGATCGTTCGAGTTTACAGTGAGGTACAAAAGTAATATTCAAAATGGTGGTAAAAGCTTTATTTTTTATTTTAGCTCCTGGGACTCGTACAGTCACAAGTATGATGGCAAAAAAAGGCTGAACGAATGGAATCGGCAGCTTATTCTTTACCAGAATCGAATACTCAGGATTTGTCACTAAATTCCCTAAAGATTCGAAAGCTCGTCAAGAGTCACTGGAGCTTCTTCGGAAGCTGACTATTCTTGCTGTTTATTCGGCTGAATTTATACTGCCAGCTGTCCAAATGGCAAGGGTGCTCAGAGGAGGCCATCTTTTGTTTGTACAATAGGGGGGGATACCAACGCACCTAAAAGTCAAGTTGGGATGGTGAATTATCTATTTATATGTGCTCCGGGAAATTTGAATTAAGTTTGGATTTCGCTGTCAGAGAAATATCAGGATGGATTTCCGCGTCGAGTCTGATTATTTTTGCAGATTTTTGTTGTAAAAAAAATTGTAACAGAGAATCGCATGATTGAGAGGATTTGTTATTTTTTTTTTTGTAAAAAGGGCAATTTCGGATTCCCTGTTTCTCCAATGTCATTTTTCAAATCTTATTAAAAATTTGATTAACTAGGAGTTCTAGTAACACGTGATTATTCACTCTCGTATGAGTACTTGACGTGCTTTTTAATGGGATTGTCATACAAAAGCGGATTGTGCATTAGGTGGCGGGCTTTATCGCAAAAAAAAAGTTTATCCGACGCGATGCTTATCGGGACAAGTGATTTTAGCCATAGGCAAATATTAGTAGAGGTTTCTGTGTATTTTTATAGCAATATAGAAATCCCAAGCAACTTTGATCCCCGAAATATCGAGCAAAATAATAAAAAGGGGTTCGATATTCGCGTCAGAATGCTTTTTCGGGGCTTTTGATGTTTCGAGCTTTTGTGGAGGCGAACGCGTAAGCTCTGGGAGGACGTGTCGTAATCGATTTAAGTTCGACAGAAATATGATCTTGAAACGTAATGGGCGTCGACGGCTTCGTAAAATTTATAAAATACAAATTTACATAAATCAGTGGAAAATCGATGGTCGCGAGGAAACTGGGAAGGGATGAAATTTTTTAATTCAAAGCCCGTCACGCGCAATTTATGTAATTCTTTTTTTTTTCATTCTTCCTTCACTTTGTCGACGTAAATTTTTTTTTTTTCTTCTCCACATTATGTTCTTCGCTCTACTGTATATATTTGTCAATTTGCAAAACACGCTTTGACGAACGCAATCACGTTTGACTTTATGCTGTGGCTGACTCGTAATTTCCGAATGCGCTGGACTAAATACCGGGTTATAAATATAGCCAGTGTTTCGCCAGTAATGCAGTTCGACTTTAGTCTGCTCCGTCGAGAAGTAGAATAGACTGTGTGTGTGAGAGAGAGAGAGAGAGAGAGAGAGAGAATGAAACTTAGTGACTTAATATCGAATCGAAACTCTCGCCAAGATCGATAGTCCATCGCGTTGCTTCTTTGTTGTTTTTCATCCACTTGACGTAATTTTTTTGTCTCTTTTACTCCGCCGATACAACAGAGTCAAGTATTGCGAGGCTATTGACGCAGATAAATGAAAGTTCTTCGATGACTGGCTTCTTTCACCAAAATAGATAAAATCAATATAACAAGCACGCGAAGAAGCCTATTCCTTAATGGAGTCAAATTAAATGTGAATTGCCGTAGCTTTTAATCTGTGAAAAAAAAATGTCCCCCCGAAAGGTTACAATAGGATAATTCTGTGGGGGGGGACCTAAGTAGAGAATGCGAGAATGGAAAATTGAAAAGAAAAATTTAAGAATAAACTCACCACACAATAAGCTCTTTGGAGCGTGAAAATTTGTAGGAATTAGTCGAACGTGCCTTTCGAACAAACAATAGCTGTTAGAGGGAAAAAAAAAAATTTGAATACAAAAAATTTCCCGCTAAAAGCTATGACGAGTATTATGCACCGTGACAGCTATAAGAAAAATATTCATATAGACCAAAAATGTTTAACGTTGTACATAGATGAAACTCGAGGAACATAAATTACTTGTGGTTGGGTAAAATTGCAATTTCTAATTACCAATTAACGTTATTTATACTTTCTCATGAATCTGCTAGTTGCGTTTTATTTGCCAAGGGTCGTCGAGTGCGCTCGCTTGAAAATTCAATGAGAACAGGAATAAATTTAAAACCGACCTTGGACCGAGTGGAGAAATCACGTTTTCGGTAGCCATCGTAAAGAGTGGTATGTCGCCCTTAGTTTATTGTTTCTACCCAGGACCCTTCGTCAGAACGTGACCTCTATATTGGGGAATTAGAAAAGCTGCCGTTATACAACTTTCGCTCGGAAAATCAATTTCCCTTATCAGTGCTTGAGAGCTTGTCGCTTCCCTTGCGATTCCCAATAATTATTACTCGAGTCGGTGGATTTTTGTATCGGTTTACAGTTTACCTACAATTAATTATTTTCGAACAACCAGACTAATTTGCGTACTTCGAAAAAAAATTCATGCAGCTTCATACTGCATATCCGTTCTCAAAAAATATACTATGTACCAAAGTTTTTTTTAAAAAGCAACCAAATTTCCAATCACTTTTTTCACCTTCGTACTTGTCGACTGATACCAATCGCAATACGAAAACAAGAGACAACTGTGGTCGGAACTAGAAAATTTAACATGATTTTTTTTTTTAATAAAATTAATAATTATGATCGGGATTGTATCGAGGTATAAGAAGGAAATCACGTGTATATAATAAAAGGCGATTACTTAATCGTTAATTGCGTATGATTCAATTAATGGGTAATATTGAGGTATGCAATTATTAAAGCCATAATTACACTGTAATCAATATATAATTATATTATGCATTGTTTACACATTGTGCGTTTATCGATAAACGGAGTTACGCAATAATTATCTAGTACAATAATAATAATTGATAACCATAAAAAAACATAATTGTACGTTTACGTGAGTATGAGGTTTAATTAAAAAAATATTTTTATTTTTAGGTAATCCTCACGTTTCGTTTGACAGTCGACCGCGTGGCGCAAATGACATTAAGGGATGTGCGAAAATGCATAAAAAGCAAGTTAATCGATCCAACGAGCTCTGGACTTTCCCCTAGACAATAAAGTTACTAGATGGTCCGTGTAATCCGAAGATGATCCAATTACTCAGTGTTTGGAATTAAATTAACGAGCTAGGGGGTATGCTTTGCTAATTACCTAATGGCAGACATCGAAAAGTGGCAATTGGAAAATACATCAAGGTCGAAAAAAAAAAGGTGGGTAGATAAGGATTACATAGGGAACAGGGATTTTTCAGTGAGGGTCCTGATGAATGGAGAAAAAAAAGTATATGGAAACAGCATGGTGGACTAAGGAAAGCTTTTCGTGTTGATTGACACTTGCTATTTCTATGTAAAACTCACAATGGCTGGATTGGGAGCAGAGGATAGTTTGGATCTATCCATAAATATCATCAGAGCTATGATAACTGTTATATTCATGTATTATATGTGTATTTTGTATATAAATTTTGCCAGGCGTAAATTGCTTGGGGGTATGATGATTTTTTAATATTTTGATTGGAGGCGAATGTTGTAGTCATTAATCAAGTGGTGTAGTGTTTAAAATATTTTTTTTATTCCTTAGAGGCAACGGGCGATGATGTATAATAAATGCAAAACGAAGGAGAAGAAATTCGGTACGTGCAAAAATTGATGACTCGAATGTGTAGACTGCTGGAGAGTCGATAGCGTGCAGCTGGTATTTTAGCCGATGTATATCTATACGTAGTAGCCACTCGAAGTAAAGGATGAATGGCGTGGCTTACATAAGTTACGGTATTTATAAACAAACTCGAAATAGAAAACGGCTGCATTAGTCGATCGTGTAAAAGCGCCGGAATGTAACTGTCGCTTTGGTGAAAATTTGTATGAAAATATTCTGAATTCTTGTAAAGATATTTTCACGAGCGATACGATTGTCGATTCACTTGCGAACTTGGCCGTAGGATTAGGTGGTTAATTTGATCATGAAATGTTTAAACGAACGATTAATGGATTATATCCGGTCGTTATCGTGTTATCGATGGATTTTGATACTTGGGTGAAATTGAAATTATTGTATAAATTTAATGGCGATTCCATCTACGCGCAGATCACTTTGAGTCGATTAATAACCTAATTCCTTATTTAATCGATGGGTTGTCAACGAGTGTCTTTGTGGGATTAATAATTTTAATAGGAGTTGATTTAATTGACTGATGCGACATTCAGATGCTTTTGTTGAGCACGCGATACCTTGGCGTCGGCGTCGCGACGGTGATTGTATCGTTGAATTTGGTATTTGGTTTATTTGGCAATAATAAACACTAGGGGTTAGGAACCTTGCGTGAACGCTAAGATAAACTTGAGTTGTTATCACAAAATGGATGGAAAGCGAGGAGAGCATAATGGCGGGGTCATAATTTTTTTTTTTATAAGGGAGATTAGAGAGATGGAGGGATTAAAAATAAAAATAATGGGAAATTATTGAATATTTATACAGGCACTTCCGGTTTCAATTGGATTTTATGAGCTTGCTCGGTGTTCTTAGTGGGATTGGTTGATGCACTAGGAATTTGCAATTTGCAAATACATTCAATTTCTGCTGGCATCCGGATCATATTGAGTTTTTATGCTATACGTACAAGGTAGAATTGAGCAGCTGACGTTATTTGTGGATTTTGCGAATTAATTGAGGATTTTTACTGAACCGTGCAATAATTTATCTCTACCGTGGTATGACGGGTGGACTTGCAAGTAGCAAACCTGTCAAAGTTTTTGGACAGATTGTTCCCTTTTACTTTTCTTTCTTCTTGCTCGAAAAGTTAACGTTTGACAAGGTAGACAAACTGCTATGACGAATTTGGAAAGTTTCATATCGTTTCTCAGATTAGCTCCTGTTCGAATTTTTTTTTGTTATTAGTACACTTAACCTTTTTTTTATTTGTTCTTAGAGTTCCGAGCCGAAATAAAAAAAAGGAACATTTTATGGGTTCAACACGGTGTCTCTGTGTACTTGTCACATGCTATGCGTTCCCCAAATGTCCCATTTTTATAAATTATAAATCCATATTTTTCTTCTCTTTTAGCGATAAGTGATATATTATTGTACTCGACTCTGGTTCAGCAAGGCAAACAGTTTTGGTTTCATTGATACGCAACATTAATCGCGCCAGGCGCCTATTTCGCACTTGATCGGGTTTTTTCTTTTATATCCTGCACAGCGTTGAAATATTGCTCAAGTTAGCACCAGATAAGAGTTTGCGTGTAGCGTGCGAAATTTTATATGCAAAAATTTCGTTCGTTAAATAACTCGAAGAAAGAAATGGAAAGGAAAAGTAATGGTTAAGATATTCAGCAACAGATTATATCAGTAGGTGATTTATTTTCGTGTGATCTTTTTGGGCCAATTCTTTGGCTTCGAAGTGACTAATTTATATTATCTATACATTTGACACATTGCGTTGCTGTATCAGGCTTGACAGAGTCCAGCCGAAAGTATTCAATTTCACGATTGCGTTTCGTACGTGTGTTATTCTTTTGAAATAATTTTCATTTTGTTTCACAGAGCATTCGTTCAAAACATGGACATTCGATTGACTCAGTGAATTGGAATTTTGAATATTTGTCATGCATAAAAAAGAAATACACCTCAAAGCTTTGAGTGAGAAATTTTGTAAATCATGATTATTGAATGGGACACGATAGTCAAGAAGAAAAGGAAGAACAGAATTTCCGTAGCAGTATCTCAATGAGGTAGAATTACTCCAGGAAACATAAAATGATGAAAATTTTGGCAATTCTCCAAGCCACTTGAAATCTCGTGCAAATACTTGTTCGACAACACTCTCTGAACTGCGAAGTGGTATCACTGTTGAGAAATCTTGGTGAACAGTGATAAAAAAAAATAAGAAGAGGATCTTGAGGAATCAGTGTATCGACAACGAATCTAAAACACGTTATCATCGGGCTTAACAAGCAGCCAGCTGAATGATCTACATCACGAGGCTTTTGCCACAAATTCCATTTGCGCGTTGAGGAATTTCCCTAGGCGTATAAATAAACAACGAAAGAGGTATAGTGCCGTTAATAAAAATTAAAGTAAACAAATTTTTCCAGGACTCACCGGAATCTGATTGAGATTTAAATCCGATCTCTCTCGACTTGCGCAATGAGTCGACACACCAGGACCCTGTTTGAACTTCCTGCTGAATCTAAGTAGATTCCTGGTGATCATCGTGTTCATGACAATGATGAGGACCAGAGGAGCAACCAGGCTGGCGATGCTGTCGATGATGCTGATGATCCTCATGGTCTCCAGATATTCGATCCTCAGGTCGCACATCTCGTAGCCATCTTGGTTCTTGATGACACCGGCGGTGACAAACGAGTAAGAGTGGCTTGCCATTGCCAATACGACCAGGACCAGGACGATAGCCTTGGCCCTGGTGATGGTGCACATGTGTGGCCTGTGCAGCGGATACTGCACGGCTATGAATCTCTCAACAGTGAAGGCTACTATCAGCCAGACACTCAAGGAGCTGCATACGGCGCTGACGTAGACCAGAGTCTCGCACCAGCCATCCTTGTTGAAGACCTTCCAGCCTACGGTGCTGTTGAGCCAAACCAGCAGAAGGGATACCAGGAAGCCAAAATCTGCTGTGGCCAGGGCAGCCAGGTAGTAGCTGGAGCTGCGCATCTTGAGATGGGTGTTCAGGAAGACTATGCAAGAGAGAAGATTTCCGACCAAGCCTATGAGGATGATGAAGGGAATGTAATACTGATGAAAGAAGTCCAGGAGGAAGTAGAGAGGATTGCAGGCGTCCACAGGCTCTTCCTCTCCTTCGTAAGGATCGTAGCTACGGTTTCTTGAAAACGTCAGATTCGTCAGAATCGTCGACAGTGGCGCCGAGCGTCGCACCCGGGGCAAGACTCCTATCGTCGCTGCTTCTCCGCTACAGCCAAATGATATTTCTGGAAACATTTTTAAAACGCTCGACTGTGCTTTGCTTTTTTCACTTTTTATCTTTATATTCTTCTTCTGAGTCTTCCCGTTTACTTCATCGATAACTTCAACGGTTTCCTTCCATATTCTTTATCTTTTTTGCTTTCCCTCTTTTCGATTTCTCTTCCACCCTTAACCCATTCACCCAATGTCTTTATAACACCTTTACGGATCTCAGTCACTGGTAACTTCTTGTTTTGCTGCTTCGTCGCTCTTTGCTTTCTTTACTTCGGCTATCATAACCAGCCCCGATCCTTTGTTGATTCACGTAACTTCACCTGCAGAACCAATAATGGGCTTCGTATCCTATTCAGGATGTCCTGTGTATCTCATCTCAAATACCACACTTAATTATACCTTTCGCCCTTTGACTTCCTCTCGATATATTCAATGTCAATTTGTCGACATTAAATTAGATTTGGTTTACTTTCCGACGCTGAACCACAATTTGCTTCGGTTCGTTCCTTTATCTCATAAAAGACGTCTAGTGCCAATCTATCTTAAATTGATCTTTGAAATTAACGTTTCTATTGGATCATCATTAAAGTGACGTCACCTTCTTCCTTTCTATGACCCTTAAGCAAACAAGTATCCCCACCCGTGTTTGACCAAGGAATAAAGATTTAAGTGCCCGAAGATTCGATGTATACTTCATTAGATATTTGACGACTTCTCAAATATTTTATCACATCAAGATATTTTCAAGTTCTACTCCTACGTAGATGTACTTCACTCGGAACAGTAAACACGTATCTTTCAGCCCTGGAATAAATTAGTAACGACCCCGCAACACGTTGATATTTATTACTTAATATTTGTAGGCTCTCGTAAAATTGGACTTTAAAAGCTTCCGCGAATGTTAACGGCTTGCGAGCTTTACGAGTCTCAATTCTTTTACGTAAACTTTTGCGTATCGTGTCTTGAAGAATATCCTTGTGGCACTGCCTTTTCACTTGAAAATACAATTTTCAATTCCAAATTCCAAAGTTGGCTTAGACTGTCTTCTCTTTTTATTTTTTTTATCACTCACTCTCGCCTGCGCCTATGGGAAAAAAAACTTGAAAGATTTTCCTCATTCCATTATCTCTTATCCGTATTTTTTCTTTATCTGCTTTTCTCACTGGAATAAAATTCCTTGGGGATTGTACCCGTTCGTTTCACTTTTGTATTATAATCGACGTGTACGATTTTATCAATAGATTATATTATTATTATTATCTATGCTTTGGTGTCAAACAGCTATGCATATACGAGTTAAAGGGCTATTTTATTAATGTTTATTAATTTATTAATTAACGTGCTACGTTAAATATGTTACAGGGCGCGCGAACGAGAAGCACAGTTTAATCACTTTGATAAACTTTGATAGATACAGCAAATTTTGATAATGTTCAATCGATCATTTCGCCAAGTCGCGCCAAAATTCAAATATCCTCTAAGTGGCTTGACTTTTGTTGACAGGAATATTTTTATGTTTCTGTTTTTTTGTTATTTCTCAACAATGTTATCTCTAGTTAGTAACTTTTTATCACTGGTATCACCATCTCCAATCACTACGATCACAAGTTTCAGGAACACCACAACTTTATCCCCACTTGGGGATTGAAAAGCTTTTAAAGCTCAGCTTTGCTGACGCACAGGATAAATATGGATAACAAATCTCTGAAGCCCGGAAGTATCGATTTCATTGGAAAGTTTAAGCCGTATTTGGTGCGACGGATGTTGTGTTTTAAGGAAACACCAAAATCACTGATATCTTCCAATTAGGACTACGTCCAGCATACAATTTTGCAATTTCTTTTATTTATTTTGAGCTAATATGCTTTTACTAATTTGTTCCTTTTTTTTTATTTTTTAGTTTGCTCAATCCTTCGTTACGCAAAGTCCTGCGCAAAACCGATAACCTCATCTGTGAATGAAACGGAAGTGTTATGAAGCGCGACTCAGGCCGGCGCGGGATAAACTGATCTCATCGTCGCAAAGGGGTTTTGAGGCTGACAAGCTAAAAGTTCCTCCGCATGCGCCCTGACGTCTGGCGTCGACCCATTCATGCGTGACGGTCCTCTTCTTCGTCGAGGATTATTTTTTTGGCTGTCGTGATCGTTGAAAACTTTCAATCGAACCACCAATATGGTGCTTGCACTTTTAATTGGGAGATTTATCATTTAGCAGTAATAAATTGCTACTTCGAAGCTGCTATGGACATAAATCAACAGCCTGTTATCTTTATGGACTAGTATAATATCGATCGACTTTTTTCTTTCAGGTAGCCAAGAGGGTCAAGGTGGCTGAAATCAATTTCCGTGGACATATTGATCCTTGGGGAAATGCAAAGACGGCGTTGGTACTTTCATGAGGAAGATGCAGGCGCAAGTTTCATCATTGTTGTTTTATAATTAAGTAACGCTGTATTGAGAGACGTGACTAGAAGATAAGGAAAAGGAAAATTAATTTCTAAGTAATAATAAGATTTGCTAAAAAGGCGACATGGAAAGTGTATAAAGAAACAAAAGTTTCGCGGAACCATTAAGTTTGGATGTTCATACCGTATCACTGAACTTTGCTTCCAAAGACGTGAATCATAATAGGTTATTACGAGAACGTCCGATCGTTCAAAGTGTGAAAAGTGCTATAAAGTTTTGTGCTTCATTTGTTCAGTTTCTCTCTTTATTTTTCAGTTATTTATTCACAAACTGTATATCTTTAATCTAATTATAAGAGATTAATCGGCATTGTTTGTCTAGCCGGAATCAAAAGCCTTCACACGACTACGACAATATGTAAACACAACTCTGATCACCATGAATTCTGTTTTATCGTTATGATTTATCATAGGCGATAACTTTTTGTAAACTTTGTTTTTCGTTCACCAACTACGCTCCAGTTTGGTGAAAGGTTATTGTTGCGAATTATCCAACATCTCGTGGATCCTGAAATATTCGTGCTTTTGAATTGTATCCGTCGCACTTTGAACGCTTTCAGCCACTTAGGTTCGCAGCTCGATACGCGAATCTCCCAAGAGAAATATTTACGCCTTGAATTCCTGGATGATTCCTCTGCGAGACAGATATTGAGAAAGATAGCTAGGACAAGATGGAGGAGAGTGTCGAGAATAAGAATGAAAAGCGTAAAATCGATACGAGTCGTTCGCCATGGACTTTATTTTTGTTCTCATTTTTTCATACTCTTTTATTATACTACCACTGTTATAATATGAGTCAGATATTTAAGTTTCCGCTACTCCTCACTCTACAGTAAATTTTCGATTTTCACTCCGGTGCTACGTGCGTTCATGATATATAAGAACAACAATTTTTATCACAAAAACATGACCTAACATTATGGTTATATGGGATATGAAAGATCGTATTTTAAAAAGAACTTTATATGCGATTGATATATTTCAATTGAATTTTGTGGATGATTATAATTATAGATATTAAAGTAATTTACCAATTGATACATGGTCGTCGAATTTGTTATTATCTGCTGTCTTTTAGGACTCGTGTATTTTGTCAATTAGATTGGAACCGACCTACTACCAATTTTTTTATACGAGTCGCCCTTAGCCGTTTTATAAAAATCGAATCTGCTAATTACACCATTAGCCCTTAATGGGTCCTGTATCAATTTACTGTATGGACATTCATTTAACCAATCCTTATAGGGATTACCAGGGTAATTTAGCATGCTAAAAATAAATCTTTATGGTGAAACTCCTGGTATGGCATTAGAGGTATCATTTTGTTCACGCATATTCTTTTATGAGAGCAACATTGAATTTTTTGGACATTTAAGATTTTTTACCAGAAACTTTTTTTCTAAGCTTTTTTACGTTCTTTAATAACTGTGCCATATACAACTGCTCGATTGACCTGGCATGACCTAAGATTGTCTTTTCTTTTTTCTTAAGAAATATCCTCTTAATCAACTCTCTCCTTTATTTCAGTGTTATGAGATACTGAAGGATGCCTGCACGAGTCTGAAGGGTAAAATACAGCCTAGTGGGAAGCCATTCACTCCGGTCCATACCTACGTGCTCAATCCAAAATCCATTACCATGGGTCAGCTCTATGGTGAATATGATCTAGATACCCACGAATGGTTAGTAGTCCTTTCCATCATATTTTACATTCCTTAAGTAAAGTAATTCTCTTATGGTAGTTTAAATCGATTGGTAGATTCCAAAAGGATCAAGTATTTTTTGTTTTTACGTATACATATATCAGCCTCTCTTACTCATGATGGAATTTTTTTATGATTACCCTGTCCATGCTTTATCTCGAATGTTGCAATATAAATCAGAGTCAATGGACCTGCGAGAGTTTTGGAAAGATGCCAAGAATTTTTGTTATCCGACTTCCATGAGTTGGTAGTCATGTATCTAATCTGTGTTACCTTCTGTCGCTGTAACGTATTCAATATGTCTATTGGTACAGGGTGGATCCTTTTTTTTTTTTTCCTTAAAATTGTAATCTGATGAGCATGGGCACTGTAATGTAAATATGAAAATATAAATTCCTTTGTATAATTTTACCGTCGCCAAAGACTCTTTCTCGTTACAGAATATTTTGTATGCCCAAAAAAGGAATATGATAATTTGGCCATAATTGATGAATTCACTTTGTAAATATGTAATCTCCATGGCGTGATCTCTGGAGAAGAGGAAACTGGCAGTGGATTCTTTTCTTTTATTTAGAAAATTTTTATCTTAAAAAATAATATTCATTTTTGAATCTTCAGGACAGATGGAATACTCTCGACGTTAATCCGTTCCGGAACTGCCGCAACGGACAATGAAAAACGCTGGTACGTTTTTGACGGTCCAGTGGATGCTGTATGGATTGAAAATATGAATACGGTCTTGGATGACAATAAAAAGCTCTGTTTGACTTCTGGAGAAATTATGAAGCTTTTACCTACCCAGACGATGATGTTCGAGGTGGCCGATCTGAAGGTAGCGTCACCGGCTACGGTATCAAGGTAAAATAAAATAAAATATACATAGTTATAAAAAAGCTATAATTAATTGCACGAATTTTATTGCAAGCTGTCAGATATTTTTCTTTAAGCTTTGGGACTTTTCTGTCTGACCTAGTGAGCCTAGTTTCACTCAGGTCAGACTGAAGTTTCGACAGGCACTCGTAGTCGCAGCTGTCACCTGTCAAGAATGATGTGGATCATCCAAAAGCATTGTGTTAGAAATAATACACGTGGTGGTGGCCTACGTGCCGGAAGTGCTTTTTTTTTCTTTTTCGTTCTTCCTTTTCTCGAGATGGAATAAGAAAATGAATAAAACAAAATCATAAATGTCAAATTTCATTAGAAACGGGACCAGTGATATTTCTTTAGACAGCGTAGACAAAATATCGTAATTATTTATATTTGTTTGTTTCTCATAATTGTTGCTTACTTTATTATTTTTTAGATGCGGTATGGTTTACTTAGAACCTGGTGGTTTGGGATTAAATCCATTTATAGACTGCTGGCTCAATTCTTTACCTAATGTAAGTTTCAATCAAGAATTTATCTCTTGACACTGCTTATATAGACAATTCTTAAAAGTTTATAATTTCGTATGTTTAATTTGATGTTTCATTTTAGAATATGGCTGATCATCTTCAACAGATATCACAGCTGACCTATTACCTCCTGCTACCTGGATTGACATTTTTGAGAGAAAATTTACGCGAAATCGTAGCCACTGTCGATTCTGGATTAATACAGTCTTACATTAATCTTATGAATTTTCGTATTGGACCAATGGCAGGACGCGAGGGAAAAGCCCCTCCTTCTCCTCTGTTACAAAGGACAATACGTAACGATTTCTTATAATCATATTTTAGTTTACAATTTTATACAATTTTTATTGATCGTTTCAGCAAAACTTTTAACACCCTGGGTGGCGTTTTCGCTCGTTTGGAGCTTAGGTGGAAGCTGCGACCACAGGAGTAGAATTTTATTTAACAATTGGCTGAGGGAAATGCAGAAAGCGGCTAAGCACAATTTGCAGTTTCCGGCAGAAGGACTAGTTTTCGATTACAGGTTGGTTAATTATATTTTATTATTCAAAAGTCTTATCCAATAGTCTAATAACATTTGTGGTCCCTTTCCTGAAATCTTGGTTTGAATTTTTGTACAAAAAAGTAACCTATGAAAATAAGACACAATTTAAACGAGCCGTATCCTACCTGGAGCAATTTTTTCTTGTACTCTCGGCTTGAAACGGACTACTATCCAGGAAGATTTTATTACGATCCTGTAACAAAGATACATGATCGCTCCCTTCTTTTTATTGTATATTCCACCTATCAGATTGCACGATGGCGGTTTTACGGATCCGATAGAAGATAGCGAACCGATTCCACCAAAATGGTTAAAGTGGCTTGAAGATATTCCACCTATAAGAATAACATCGGATATGAAATTTGCAGGTAGTTTATATGTTAAATTCAAATTGTTCATCATATTAATTTTATTATTCATTTGGTGCTCTGTGTTAATACGGGTACTTGTTAACTAAATTTTTACTGTATATACAATTTTTACTATATATACAGGGTGTCCCATCCAACGAGTCGAATAGGGTTTTTCCTTCGTCCGAGCCAAGTGACGCCTGTGCTTTCCCACTATTTAACAAATTTCCACTCCACTAAAAAATTGAAAATTTAACTGAACTCCCACCCTTGTCAAACTATAAAAGTACCAAATAATACGGTCGCATGGGCATGACGGGCTGGGCAAAGCCACAACCATGTTCGACTCGTCAGAAGCGACACCCGGTATATTCATAAATAATTTTTAGACATAGAAGTCCCGACAATGGATAATATTCGTAGCGGAACACTCATCGGTTATTTATTGATCAACGAGACAAATATTTTGTGCGTGGGACCAACCGGAAGTGGGAAGACACTGACGATATCAGCCAAGCTCTCAAGAAATATGTCGAAGAAATACGTTTGCGATTTTATCGTATTTTCCGCCCGCACATCCGCAAATCAAACTCAGGTGATTTATTCAGAGAAAATTTATAAAAATTGTCTCAGTTTGAATCCATCATTTTTTTAAATTTCAAAACTTTTATTTGTTATAGGATCTGATCGATTCGAAGCTTGAAAAGAGACGCAAGGGAGTTTATGGACCGCCTGTATTGAAGAAGCAAGTTTTCTTCATAGATGATTTGAATATGCCCGCGCTTGAAGTATATGGCGCCCAACCGCCAATCGAACTTATTCGACAATTTATGGATTTCAATGGTAAGTTTATATTCAAATTATTTTTTAATCGTTATATCTTATGCACGACTTATCCGGAATTCGTAATTACAATCTGGCTTTATTTTAATTATCCTTGGTAAGAGTCACAACACGTCATGTAATTTTGTAAACTTTGTATAACGTCCTTTTTCGTCCTTTGGCAACTTTCACCATTACAAACTTTTTTTTTTATCTCGAAAATGTCAATTAGACTCTACAGACCGTGACTGTCGCTTTAATTGTGTCTCCTAACTCGGGAGCCTACCTAATTTGTTTAAAGCGCCACGATTAACTCGCTATGAATTCTTGTTAGGGAAATTATGTTGTATCTTGTATATATATATATTTTTTTAATTCTCTCTCTACCTTCATCTGACCATTTCTATTCTTTGTTAGGCGCATGCTTTATTATTTATCTATCTTTATTATTTATCGTTAGCTTTGCGCACGCGGACTGCACATTTTTCTGTAATTGAGATAAGCAAACAAGTTTCTACAAGTTTTTATACATTTTTCTTTTTCTTTTCCTTTTCCTTCAACTCCCTCTAGTTATGCTCTTTTCATCGTGTGCCATACTCACTTTAGAAACTTGTGAAAACGGAGTATTCCAAAAATAAAGAAAATGTTTACGTACATTCACTACTATTAAAAAAAGCATACAGAGTTTCTAGAGGATTAAAGAAAACACATTGAAAGGGATATGAAATTTTTTTTATTAATAAATATCTTTTTTTTTATTAATAAGTTTATTTTATTAATAAGTATCTGCAGTGACAGAATTTCAAGATATTGTCAATACAGGAGAGTTTAAAGATAAGACGGTAATAGTAAAGGGAATTAATTTCATTATCAGATAATGAATAGCATAATTAACAAAATTCAATTGTACAGAATGTCATTATGATTTGCATTTACGACTCTCTCTCTCTCTCTCTCTCTCTCTCTCTCTCTTAAGGGACGCATTCAGAAAGTAGTCACGTAATAAATGCCCTAGCATAGTCAGCCAGATAAATCACTGAACATAATTTTGGTACAGCCGCTCCCATAAGATTCCAAGTATAAAGTCCAATGATCCCACAGACCTATCAATCTCCATTTAAGAACTATTCCAGGAATTTTGTAACAATTTCATTTTACAGGATATCCAAATATTTGAGGGAGCATAATAACCACGGAATGGAAACGCTACAAGAGGCTTCTAAATCGAGATAAATAAGATTCCAATTTTAAGCTAATCTCGACCCATGTAATTACGGACTCCATTGATTCAACGAAGGGACGAACCTCCTTCAATTAATTCACTTCCTGACAGGGGTTACTTCAACCTCCTCCGCTCGTCACGTGAACCTTCGTTAAATTCTCAAATATCAAAAATGGATTTCCTGCAACCTTGTCCCTATAAGGTGACAAGTATCCGTCCCCATGAAACCCTAGGGGATGGTTCGCTTTTGACATGCATATGTATATCCACGTGCGACAGGCTGTCCCTTGATTTTATATTTACTTTATATAATTCTCAAACAATCCAAATCTATCCTCATCGCCCCTAGTGACTGAATAGTGGTAGAATAAGAAGGCTAAGCGCATTAGAGAGATCAGTTTCACAAAGAACAATGACGAAACGTAGAAGAGAAAAGAAGCTTTGCCTTGGACAGTAAAAGCTTTTGTAAAAATATATTCGCTTTTCGTGCGAACAGGAATATATTCTTGGGGATGGACTAGGGTAGCTAAATTGGATCACTGATAGCCTGAACAATCCTTGGAGAAAAAAGAGAAAATCTGGGAACAAGATTACGTGACGATGAGGTAGTACAAGATTGTGAATCAATATTCCATTTTTTTTCCCTTCCTCGTTCCCAATCTTGAAACTTGAGGGGATGTCTTCTTCAACTTGATTAAATTTTCAATATCAAACGGTATTTACTGTTTTTTTATCTCTACATTTTTTCTAAAAAATCTTAGTATTTTTGTTATACGACAAAGCGAATAATTTACTTTCACTTGAAAAACGCTACTTCGTGAAAACTATTTAATCTACCTTTTCTTTAATGCTTCTCTGTTAACAGTAGCTAGTGACTGTTAAACTTGTAAGACTTGTAACTTACGTTTAACTTAACTTCACCTGACAGTCGTCATTCTGATTACTCGAATTGCTAATCTTAGTTATTATCAAGAAAGGCTTAAGGCTTCATGTAATTCAGGATGGATGGTATGAGCTCACAAGTTGTGTACGTAGTTAAATTTCTAGTTGCCCAATTGTGCCTTGAGGGATATCCTTGTATCGAAGTTTCAGTAATTAATACTGATCTGGGAGATTTGGTTAAAAAGACATTCACTGTATCCAAAAAGAATTTTCTCAAACAAATCGTGTTGATTTTATATAAATACTTATTGATACAGGAGTTTAATAGTTTTATCAGTTTTAGAAAAGATTTTTCATATTTTCTTCGTTAAGGACACTGTTAAAACTCTAAGTTTCTTTTTTCTCTTTCACTTGCAAAGTCTTGACATCGCCTTGTACGTCTGTTCCAGCATTTATGTCAGAAGTTCCTTAACTTTGATTTTCAGTTTGCTAACGAGTAGTATAATTTAAAAAATCAAATATACGTATACATATATGGTACATAGTATATAGAATTTCTCTATAAAACGAGCCCCTACGCGAGGACCATAAGAGCCTCAATTTGGCTCTTATCAGTAAATCTTTATTACAAGCAACAATTATTTTTCTTTATCTTGACGATCAACTAAGCTCAATTTTCTCTTTGGAGAATAAAACTGAGTTGGTTGGCCATAAGAATGAGAGTCTGTAGGAAAAAACCTTGGTAGACAAATTAAACCAAAAGAAGATGGGTCTTTGTGGAGGAATGTTTGAAAAAAAAATTATGTTAAAAAATCATATATGACAACCTTTTATATCTCATAGTAACTGATAGCATTGGTTAGTACTGTGTTGTATTGTTGGTATAGAAAAAAAATCTTGTTAAGTCAGTGGAGTCTGATTTCTTTATTTTCTAAATATTTTGAAATACGGAAAATACCCCTGGAGTTTCATTACTTCATTTTTCTTCTTCATGATTAATCGAACGGCCGTTTTCATTTCTTTTGGTCTTTTGCATTTTTTGTGGCATTAACGGTTCAGCCTGTTCGTGGGTGACTGAGATTTTATGTACGAAAACACTCGACATTGGCACCGCGTGAATTTAATATTTCTTGATTCTTTTACATTTATTTTTCATTTTCATTTCTTTGCCCTTATTGCAAAATAATATCAAATGCGTCTCCCTGAATAATCTTAGGATTCGTGACTATTACCTGCACGTGGCACCACAGAATCTCATTATATATATGTATATATACATTAAGTAGAAACCGTATTTCTCGTAGTCTAGGTAAAGAGAAAAAAAAGTGAATAAGAAGATAAAAAAGAAAATTACCGTTCGTCTACTCGCATACTTATACTTGCTACTTTCAGCCATTATATATAGCAATAAAGATGGTCCTTTGCATGTCATACTGATTTGAGCTTGTGGTTTTTTGATATTCTAATTGAAATGGAAAAAAATAGTGGTCATAGTAAAAAGGGGGTTGTGTCAGTGAAAATTCCATTTTCACATTGAACATAGAACATTGAAGAAACAAGTAAAATAATTTATTGAAATAATCCTTTCTTTATTTCATATAGGATATCAATATATGAAAGATTCTAAATATTATGAAATACCAACGATTGCGAATAATTGATATTTATCTACTCATCAGGTTGGTACGACAGAAAGGAAATAGGATCCTTCCATTTCTTGGAGGACGTGAATTTCGTGGCTGCAATGGGACCACCCGGAGGAGGAAGGAATCCCGTGACGTCACGTTTATTACGTCATTTCCACTATCTGGCGTTTCCAGAAATGGAGGAGGATTCTAAGGTGTGAAAAGTGAAAGGAAGAAATGATAAATAGGAATAGCCTTAAAACGAAAATATCAGCTACTTGCCGTGCTTATCTGACTTATCGTCGGCTTATGCCGACTCTCCTTTGTCTGATATGAATATATATGCGTTATTCGTTAACGGGAAAAATAAATTTTGATAACGTTGACGCGACTGTCCAATTTACGGCATTATTTACGAGATCGTAGCGTTTCGTTTCCATCAAGTCCATTGTAACGTAATTCCCATTAAAATTCTTGCTCTTGCTTTTGATCTCACTTGCAGTTAATAAAAATTCGTAAAGGATCCACGCTTCGGAGAAAAAGGTACCTTTGGCATTCGGTTTTATTCCATGAGTCGGATCCACACCCACCATGGGAGCGTAATTGATTCCTTGCGATACTTAATGGAAGAAGTATCTAGTTCTCTATCGTTGCAAAGACATTTCAATGTTTGCCTGCCGTCTACCCAAGCCCGTCCAATTAGAGATCGTAATTCAAATCCTAACTATCTGTAATTTTACCTTATGGCGAGTTCATACGATCCTTCATACTGGGAAAAGGACCGTTTGACTTTTTTTTTCTTCTTCTATTTTTCCAAATAGTCTTCTGTATAGACTCCTTTGACTCTTTGTAGCTACGTGGGTCTCGCGTTATCAATCATTTAATATCATTACTCATTGACCTTATTTTCTTTTTTAGAAAAACATCTTTGGCGCTATACTACGATCTTGGCTTCAGCGAACAACAGACTTCGAGTATCTATTGGAATCTATGGTATCTGCTACATTGTACGTTTTCTCAACGATTTCCAAGGAGCTTTTACCCACGCCAGACAAGTCTCACTATACCTTTAATCTTCGAGACTTGAGTAAAGTCTTCCAAGGGATCCTTATGGCGGAGCCTGATAAGATGGACGTAAGCCCATGTCCCTTATATTACATTTCGGTTCTAACTCTGGAATCCTTGGAATTATTGTACACAGTTTTAATCGAGCCTTCAGCCAAAATTCATTCCACTGATTTTTAGTGTTTGGCTGTTAAATTGATTGTCATAAAATTGTTTGGTTTTTATTATTACTTCATATCTTTATTACAGTCTGTGGAGAAGCTACTTGCGCTCTGGTATCATGAAAACAGCCGCGTCTTCAGCGATCGACTTGTCAACAACGAGGATCGTGAATGGTTCGAGAAGCTTATGCAAAAAATCTTGAAGGAATATTTCAAAAGTGATCGTGACACTGTGGTCGCTGGTGATATCCTATTTTTTTCGGATTTTTGCGAGAGTAACGGGCAATACGAACGTATAAAAGATCTTGACAACGTGAGCTTTGATATAACTTAGTAGATTGTTGCTTTAATAAATTCTACAATGAAACTCATTCAGTTTATGTATTATAAAATAATCTCTTGAATGTGATTGTGCTTGGCTGATTTTACAGACGGAGAAAATACTTTTGGATTTCCTTTACGATTATAACATCTCGACAACGGCACCCATGAGATTAGTCCTTTTCCAAGATGCGATAAGTCACCTCTGCAGGATTGGACGTATTTTGAGGCAGCCACGTGGAAATGCTCTTCTCCTTGGGATGGGAGGATCTGGTAAGAAAGATAGAAAAAAAAAATTTAAGGAAAAAAGTAGCCGACCAAAAGAATTGAATAGTTCTGTCGTGGCAATTACATTGTTCATTCTTGGTTGTAGTTTAGGGTTTATTAAATGACTGTTGTAGCTCGATCGATCCCTTATAAATTAATCATTAACGTACAGATTCTTTTCAGGACGTAGAAGCCTGACAAAACTCTCCACCCATATAGTGGAGTACAGCTGCTTTCAAATAGAACTTAGCAAGGCGTATTCTAACAGCGACTGGCGAGAGGATCTGAAGACAATGATGCTGAGGGCTGGTTTACAAAAACGATCGATCGTCTTTCTCTTCTCGGATACCCAGGTAACGATGAATATGAAAAATTCATACATTTTTATTCATAGACATTCCTCTTTTTCCTTTCTATTACCATGGAGTCATTTAGTAGGGGCGTCAAAGCCATCTTTTGGTACGCTCACAGCAATCCAAAACTGACTAGTTATCCGATATCTTGAATACTTGTTATTTCCTTCTTAGTTTATTGGGTTCTTATCTTTTCTCATAAAAAGAAATTCTCTTGTTACTGTTTCATGTTTCTCATCTTTTCACGCTCAATTTGTCTTTCCACGCTTTAGATTAAAAATGACTCTTTTCTGGAAGATCTTAACAATATCCTAAACAGCGGGGATGTGCCGAATATCTATCAGAGCGATGAACTTGATAGAATATTTCAATTAATGCGTGGACCTGTACAAGAAGCTGGATTGCCTACGAATAGAAGCAATTTATTTGCAGCATATCAGAAGATAGTTAGGAACAATTTGCACACAGTAATAACCATGAGGTACTAATTATTTTAATACAGTGTAATGTTAGGTACGTTGTACGATTAATGTTGCCTTTAATTGATTAACTTTAAGTAATTAAATATTTATCCATTTTCTTCACAGTCCTATAGGGGAAACATTTCGTGCTCGTATCAGACAATTTCCTGCTATCGTCAATTGTTGCACCATCGATTGGTTCAGTCCGTGGCCTGAAGCTGCGTTACAAGTCAGTTCCAAGAGTTTGTTAATTAAGCCAACTTTAATTAATATATAATAATTAAAAATTCTTATGAACTTAATCTTTTCCATAGACGGTGGCGCTGCAGTTCCTCTCGGAGATTCAGGATTTTTCAGTTAATGAAAAAATACTTAAATCCATCGTGAAGACCTGCCAGTATATGCATTCAAGCGTTATCGAAGCAAGCGAGCACTTCTTGGTGGTTAGTTTTCATAAAATACCTCAAATTATCTGCGTCCTTATCTATCATGAATATCTATTTTCTGATAAGAGTCATATTCGATTTAGACGATTCAAGATGATTTCAGAATTATTATATTTATGATTCGTATCATGGATATTGTATCCATCTCTTCATTAGATTTTTTTCTCTTAATTCAGGAACTTAATCGTCACAACTACGTCACGCCAACCTCCTACCTTGAATTATTGTCCAGCTACGGTGACCTTCTGTCCAAAAAAAAGGAAGAGCTCGTTTCCGGAATATCACGATTAGTCACAGGTAATTCCAATCAAGAGAATTGCCTAATTTCGAACAAGGCATTCCATTTATTTGTGGCCTACTCGTGTAAAATATTGTTACCCATAAGAATCTTATTGACTGCGATTTACATAGCTGTAGTTTGACGGAACAATTAATCGTTGATTGATCAATGAACGTCCACAACTTTCCACAGTCGAATAAGCCACATTTTGGACGGATGAATAATAACAATAATAATAATAATCTGATAAAAGTCTATTTTACATTTTAATCAGAACTCTGTTTTTTTCTCCACTTTTTTTCACAACGATTATCAATTTTCCACGTGGCCCCCCCCCCCCCCCCCGCTATATTCAATATCTGTAAAGTCCTTGAGTCAAGCTATAAATGATTTGTTTAATCCTCTTGACGAACTTCCATATATAATGTGAATGATGAGAATTATTTTAATACGCCCAAGCCGTACAGAAGGATTTGAGGGTTTGTCGATTTTCCATTTTTTCATATTTAAATATGAATGACGTGCTTCCCGATGAGATTTTAAGGGATTTTAAAATTCTGAATGAATGTCAACGTCATTAAAATTATTAACCGTCATATTAAAATCATTGAACATTTCGTTGTTTCATTGAGCTTAAATTTTTTTACAGTTCTTTTTAAATTATTATTAAATTATTAATACTCTTTTTGGGTATTTATTCCATATTTGTCTTATTATAGGTCTTGACAAATTGGCCAGTACTGAGGTTGAAGTAAAGGAAATGCAGTCAATTTTATTGAGTATGAAACCCGAATTGGATAGAGCTACTGCGGCAACGGCGGAGATGATTGATGAAATTACAAAGGAAACGGTTAGTCGATTATCAAATGAAATATACTTTGTGAAATATATTATCGACGTTTGTGCAGGTCGAAGCTGAAAAAACAAAAGCCAAGGCGTTGGAACAGGAAGAGGAAGCTACTAAATTGAAGAAAGATAACCAGGCTATAAAAGACGAAGCTGAAGCTGACCTGGGTACGTGTCCATGTCTTGGTTTTACTATAAAAAATAATATAAAATATAAATAGAAATAACGAAAATTATACTGTTTTATAGGCGAAGCAAGACCCATGTTGGAGGCTGCGGAAGCTAGTTTAAAGTCTTTAAATAAAGGTGACGTCACTGAGGTAAAAGCAATGAAGAGGCCACCAGTAGGCGTTGTTCTTGTAATCGAAGCCATGTGCATTGTAAAGGATGTGAAGCCAAACAAGGTAATTATTTAATAAATTTATTACTTATAAATTTAATATGAAAGGCTTTACTTGATTTAAATTACAGTGCTAATGTATCGTTAAATTAAATTCTTAGATACCGGGCAAAATGCCTGGTGAAAAAATCCTCGATTACTGGACGCCAGGAAGTCAAATGCTTGCGGATCCAGGCCACTTCCTCAGCTCCCTAGAGAACTTCAACAAGGACGAGATCACCGAAGAGATGATAAACAGACTCAAACACTACGTTGAGAATCCAGCATTTCAACCGCAGAAAGTCCTCCAGGTCTCAAAGGCGTGTCACTCGCTTTGCCTCTGGGTTCACGCGATGTACAATTATTATTTTGTCAACTTGAAAGTCGCTCCCAAAATGGAAGCTCTAGCTAAAGCTGAGGAAGCACTTCTGGAAACCGAGAGAACCCTTGCACTCGCCATGAGTCGTCTCAAGACTGTTCAAGAGGGCATCGAATCGCTAGAGAAAAAATTAGAGCAGGAGCAGGAGAAAAAGTCGGAACTGGAACGACAGAAGCAGCTCTGCGAGGAGCGAATGTCCAGGGCGGTCAAATTGATCGCTGGTCTTGCCGATGAGCAAGAAAGATGGATTAACACGGTAGCTCAGATAGAAAAATCGCTGAAGAACGTTGTAGGGGATATTCTCCTATCTTCCGGTACTGACACATCTTTCTAGATGCCAAATCTTATACGTACGACGAACGATAATCGTTTTTTGATTTTGTTCTTCAGGTGCCATAGCCTACCTGACTCCCTTCAACGATTCCTACCGCGAGAAACTTATGAAATCCTGGTACAGGGTCCTTGGCGAAGGCGTACCACACACTCGAGGATGCCATCCTGTCTCTACTCTGGGAGATGCTGTGGAAATTCGAAAATGGCAAATGGACGGTCTTCCTAGAGACTCCTTGTCAGTAGAAAATGCGGTGCTTGTCACCAATTCGAAACGTTGGCCATTATTTATCGACCCTCAAGGCCAGGCTAATAAGTGGATACGCAACATGGTTAGTTCTTATATTGGATAGAAAAAAATAAACTTTTTTTTTCCAATCCGATACACATGAAGTCTAAAGGTAATTCGCTGCTTTAAACAGTTTTATTTGGAAATCGTTGAGAATTCAATTTCGTAGAATTTTCCCATTAACGAGAAAGAGGGAATACTTTCCTTTGTACTGTAAATACGCATTCAAATACATTAGTTTCCTTGACGTATTTCCAAAAGATTTCATCAAGCGTAATGGGTAAAGACATACAGTCAAGATACGTAAAGCAAGGAGGCAGGAAATTAAGCAAACCGATAGAGAATGAAGGGAGAAACACTTCATAGCCCTTTTATTCTGATAATATCCTCTTACTTTGTTGCTTTACCTCTAGTAACTTTAGTATCCTACAAAAATGTCTTGAAACGTCTAAAATACGTGTGAACTACATACATATTAATTTTCAGGGCAAGACCAGCGGCATGTCCATAGTAAAAATGACTGACAAAGATCTAGTGCGTGTCCTAGAAAATTGTGTGAGATTCGGCAGATCGTGTCTCATTGAGAATATCGGTATTGAGATGGAAGCTGCGCTAGATCCCATTCTCACTAGAGCGTTATTCAAACAAGCCGGTCAATTGGTGATAAAGATTGGCGACAACATAGTGCCATTCAGTTTTGATTTTCGGCTTTATATAACGACTAAGTTACCAAATCCCCATTATACACCAGAAATCGCCATTAAGGTTTTACTTGTAAATTTTACACTGACAGTAAGGTAAATACAATTGCTGCTTATTTTTTCATTTCTCCAAAAAATCTCTTCTGAACAATAATTCGTCTTATTAAAAATTTTATCAGTGGATTTCAGGATCAAATGTTGTCACTGGTAGCGATGCAGGAGCGTCCTGATTTGGAGGAAAGCAGAAGCGCTTTAATTGTATCGAGCGCACAGATGAAGAGAGACCTGAAGGATATCGAAGACAGAATTTTATATAGGCTTTCGGTATCCGAAGGTTCAGCCGTTGACGACCTTGATCTTATACACACTTTAGAAGCTTCGAAAGTTAAGAGCGAGGAAATAAAGGTGAAGTATACTTTCATACATATAATAAAAGTCTATTGTTATACTTAAAATATTATTATATTAGCGACATTTTATTATCCAAATTCGTATACACATTCTACATGTGTCATCTGACTAGGCATGACGTAATTTTATTTATCAAATAACCTCTCTGTTCGCACAAATTCACTATAAAAGCAGTTATAATTTTTTTTTATCGATATTCGCATACCGTAACTTATTGTTTCAGGCAAAAGTTCAATCGGCCGAAATCACTCAAGCAGATATTGATATTACAAGATCGTTATACATACCCGTAGCGAATCGAGCACAAATTCTTTTTTTCTGTCTCTCTGATCTTCAATATGTGGACACCATGTATCAGTATTCACTCGAGTGGTTCATCAATATATTTGTAAATAGCATCCTCTCCACAGATAAGGCCGCAAGTAAGTTGACTGAATTTATTTTTCATATTTGCTTAAAAGCCGTAGATATTATGCACGTAATTTGATCCTACAGCCGACATTAACAAGCGCATCTCAAATATCAATGATAACTTCACATATGCCCTATTCTCAAATGTCTGCAGAAGTCTGTTTGAGAAGCACAAGCTCCATTTTGCATTTTTGTTATGCGCACGAATACACATCGACGATAATATGATAGATCCTATTGAATGGAGACACTTTCTATCAGGAGAAATTTCGCCTCGTGTAATTATGTTATAGAGATTTTGTATAGCGATTCTTTGATCCTTGTTATTAATTTTTTTTTATACGCATTTAAACAGGAACTACCAAATCCAGCTCCTAATTGGGTGTCAACACGTTGTTGGAAGGAGATTCAAGCTCTTGAATTACTCCCAAAGTTTTCGAAATTCACTTCAGACTTTGAAAAATCAATTTTAGAGTACAGAGCCATCTTTGATTCTCAAGAACCGGAAAAGTGAGTCGAGCATTTGTGCTATTGAGTAGTTGGCACTTGTTAGTTCTAGAGTTTCAGTTGTAGAATTTAATGTCTAACGTAATTTAGAGAATCCTATCCGGAGCCTTGGCAATCGAGATTGGACGACTTTCAGAAGATGCTCCTGCTCAAATGTCTCAGACCCGATAAGATCACCAATTCCATGCAGATATATTTGACTAAACATTTTGGCTCGCGTTTTGTGGAACCTCAAGCTGTGGAATTATCAGTAATGTTCAAGGAATCATCTCCTACTATGCCACTGGTGTTTGTACTGTCAACTGGTACAGATCCAGCTGCCGAGCTGTACAAGTTTGCCAACAGATTAAAAATGGCAAAGAAACTTTCTACTATATCTCTGGGGCAAGGCCAAGGACCGCGGGCTGAATTGATGTTAAAAGAGTCGATAGAAGTTGGGAATTGGGTATTTTTTCAGGTAATATCCAGAAAACAGTAATATATTGTCTTTAAATATTTATTTGTTTGGTACACTTCACGCTGTCACGTTATACGATACACTCATGATAACAGCAGTTCTAATCAATTCCCTGGCGGGACTGGACGTTGATTTAATTCCATTTAGCATCGCTTCACTATCTATCTGCCTCAGCAGACAATCTCAACTTGTGTATGGGAATAATGTTGTGGGATTAAACACTGTCAATTTTATTAAAAATGACAAATATTATTTTTTAAGATGGGAAAAACTCATTCATTCGTCTTTCATGTCCTTTTATATCTTTTAGAATTGCCATTTGGCACCCAGTTGGATGCCAAAATTGGAACAACTGGTGGAAACACTTCCGGAGACAGTCCATCGAGATTTTCGATTATGGCTGACTTCGACACCTTCCCCGGATTTTCCAGTCAGTATACTTCAAAATGGAAGTAAGATGACGGTGGAACCACCCCGAGGACTTAAGGTACGCAACAGGAAATATCAATGGCGAGTGAGACGACCATTTTAACTTTTTGCTGACATTTTAAATTGTACTCTGAAAGTATAAATTATTTAAACTCGACAGGCCAACATGCTTCGTGCCTATTTGACTCAAGTGATCGAAATGCAGGATTTTATGCATTCAGAACATGAAAAAGTGACAGCGTTCAAGTGGCTATTATTTTCTCTCTGTATGTTCCATGGGGCTTTACTCGAAAGAAGAAAATTCGGTCCTCTTGGTTTTAATATACCGTATGAATTTACGGACGGTGATTTAACCATATGCATATCACAATTGCATATGTTTCTATTGGAATACACAGAGTTACCTTTCAAGGTAGAAAAATGTAATTTGTAAAAATATTCATTAATTGTAATTATCTTTTTTTCTATTACAATTAATCAGGTTCTCATATACACGGCTGGTCATATTAATTATGGCGGACGTATAACGGACGATTGGGATCGTCGTTGCGTCCTGACGGTCCTCCAGGACTTTTACGACGGCAAGGTTGTTTCGCCTACATATAACTTTGACGTACACGAAGTGTATCATCAAGTGAGTCTTATTGATGAGTAGCTATAATATGTTATTTTATGAAATTGATCTTTATTTTTTCTTTAATTGATGATTACAGTTACCAGCCGACACCAAGTTTGACGATTATATTAATTACATCAAAACATTCCCACTTAATGATGACCCCGCCATATTTGGTCTCCATCCGAATGCCGACATAAGTTACGCCCAAGCGGAAACCTACGCCTGTTTAGAAACGTTACTGGCATTACAACCCAAAGAGATCGGCAGTGCAGTTGCCAGTATGGAAGATGTCACGAGTCAACTTGCCAAGGATATCTTGTCATCCATTCCATCGTTATTTGATCTTGCAGTGATTCAACAGAGGTACATTTATTTATATATACTATTACCAGAAAATTATAAGACACCCCGAACTAAATCCACTTTAAGGTATCCGGTTCTTTATGAGGAGTCACTCAACACCGTATTGATGCAAGAAGCGAAGAGATACAATGGTCTTCTTCAGGAACTAAAATTGACATTACAGGATCTCTTGAAAGCTTTAAAAGGACTGGTAGTGATGTCGGAAAAACTTGAAACGATGGCGTTCAGTTTATTCGTTAACAAAGTACCAAAGGTCTGGCAGGACAAGGGTTATGCCTCTTTAAAACCTCTTGGTGAGTTAGAGGCAAAAGTAATTGAGTATTGACAAGGTTGATTCTTAAGAAAATTAATATCGCTGCTCTGACGAGATAAAGAAAAAGCATTCAGGCCATTACACATCACGTAGTTCAAATAAGAAAAAAGTCCCTTCGAAAGGGGAATGCTCTATATAGAGGGTGGGACGAAAATCATGGTACAACCGAGAAGGTGATTCCTCATGGAGAAGTAAATCGAAATTGCAAAATATATTTGTTCTCTATGGCGTTTTATTTTTAAGATAATCAACAACAAAATTCATCGAGTATACGTGAACTTGACTAATAGTCGACTTGAGGAGTTTCACTCTTTTGTATTTCTATAGAATGTCAGGACTTTAGGTGGCTTAAGCTCCCGTAAAAAACTATTCATGTCTCTCTGATTCGACGAGCTCAATTTTTTATGCAAAAATAAGATCTTCAAAAATACGTAAATTAATAAAATACACTGTTTTCGAGATTGAAATATCGATTGAATTATTTTAAACCATCTTAAGTCGTAACATTGTATACAAATACGTAAGGAAACAGTGACCCTAGCGAATTCCTTTAAATTGAGTATCAGTTAAACGCACGTGAACCCGATAGATTTTTAAAGTCGATTTTTTTTTAAATTAGGTAAAAAATTAATTCTGCAATTTCGATATACTTCTCGACGAGTAATCACCTCCTTCTCGGTAGTACCATTATTTCCGCCCCACCCTGTACATGAAGTAAAGATGTAAAAGCTTCTAAACATAGTTATCCTTGACAAATAGGAGCATGGGTCTTGGATCTAAAGGACCGTATAAACTTTATAACGAGCTGGCAGACTAACGGGATACCACCGGCTTTCTGGATATCTGGTTTTTACTTTCCTCAGGCATTTCTCACTGGAACACTTCAGAATTACGCAAGAAAACACGTCGTATCTATAGACAGTATAGATTTTACCTTTTGGGTAACGTTGAATCATATTGAAAAGTTTACTTACTTACTGGCCACCATATCTCTGTTAATAATCTCAAATTATACATTACCTTCTATCTTATCGTTAGGTATTGAATGAAAAACCTATCACAAGGCCGGCGGATGGATGCGTTATCTATGGTCTGTTTCTCGAGGGATGCAGATGGTCAGGAACCCATCTTGCTGAATCATATCCCAAGGAACTTTATACTGGTAAGAATTTTCTCGTTAATCGACGCAGCAGTAAAGTGCAATTCGATGAACCAACCGTTATTATTTTACACCAGAGATGTCGCCCATACTGTTTCTACCGGAAGTCAATCACAGAGTACCGGAAACTGGTATATACGAGTGTCCCGTTTATAAAACAATCAAGAGAGCTGGTACTCTCAGTACCACAGGACATTCGACCAACTTCGTCTTGTCTATGGAAATTCCCAGTAAGGCGGTGCAATCCCATTGGATTAAAAGAGGCGTGGCTATGATATGTGCATTGGATTATTGACGGGAACAAATTATGCCTTGGTTATGATTATATTTACCTACCTTCGACGTTTCGTCATAAATACGATGCTAGGAGCATTAATCTTCTGCTGCACAGACTTGCTATTTTCATATTTGGAAAGCATGTACCCACAGACTACAGATCCGTTTCCCGAGTCTTAACAATTGAAAAACTAGAACGACGTGGAGTATACGAGAATTAAGAAATTGTAGTTTGTCTAAAATTACAAAAAATATATATACAGGCTTTTGTCAAACTAAAAATGTGGCCGAGCCAGTATTTACTGTCGGATATTTCTTTGTTTGTATAAATTTATCTCTGTGTATCCTTTTACTGTCTTGTTATATAGAAAGTAGTTGTCTGGCTTATACTTGAGATATTCTTTTTCAGCCCATGGCAATCGTAAATCATTGTTATATCACAGCTTAGCAAGGATCAAGACAGGAAAATACAGCAACACAAAAATAGAGGGTTACTGAGGCTACTTTGAAATTAATGAGATTTAACAGTCACGGTATCTTGTCATCCTGTCAGGTGTAGTGTTATTATTAATGGCACGATAAAGCTATTTATTAAGCCATGTCTGTGTGGTGCATGAAGTAATTTAATGACAAGATTTAATTAAATACATCAAAGTGTAATTTAAACTTACTACTGACCCAAAGAACAGTGGAAAGTAGAAAAGGAAAGGGATCATCCTTGTCAAATTTAAACCAGTTAATCCATGACTAGTGAAAAGTTTTAGAAGAAGAATCTGAAATCGTGCTAGGTCCAATACAAATGTGTCAGATGACCAGGAGATTAAGTATGTCACTTATGGAGAACAAATAACGTGGGATTTACAGGGGAGCCATTATGGTTGGGTCAGTGTCACTAAGGCTATCCGGTGACATCTTGATGCCTAATTAAATCCTCTGAAGAACCTAGTCAAGCATATTTCTGATGTTTTTGTTAACATTCCATCCTCCTCCTAAATCCTCCATTAAAGTCCTCGGGGAATCCGACTATCACTCGGAAGGGATCGTATATAAATTAACGGATCCCTATATATATCTATGGGATGGTACGGTACATTGCCAGGGATTAATTTCAACTCGACGTACAAAGTGTCCAGTGAAATATGTACGACATTAGTACCGAGATGGGTTCACGATAGAAACTTTTTAAATATACGCTATTGTACTCGTTTTTTTTATAAATCTGCAATATACAGTTTGGTACTGATAGGAAGATGAATCGGACGATGTAAAGCAGCCAGGAAAGCGTTATGGCTGATGCTGGTAGACATACTGTATGGGCTCTTATCTAAATGGGTCGGTGTGCTTAACGAGACGGCATGATAAAACAAAGACCGCACCCTCGGGGGTTAAACGATTGCTCTTTGCTAGAAGTCGACGTTGTCACTGTTGAAGACTACGAGTCTAATCAACGTGCGTTCTCGCTTCCTCGTTAGTTGACAATGAGTAGTCAAGGGAACGAGTAGTCGAGCGATCGGTTGGTTTTGAAAAGTTATTAAAAAATCGTACTTTTGGGATACAGTTTCTCATTTCCTTAATTATTTCATTACTTTCGAGTACCTTTTAGTTAGTAGCTTTTTTTCTTCTTACTTCCTCTTTTTATCGCTTTACTTCATTCTTTCCTTATTAATTTCGCTCTCTCTATCTTTCTTTATCTTTGCGTTTATTCCCCTGTCACTCTTCCATTATCTTTCTCCATTGCGTTTGTTTAATCGTTTCTACTTCTTTGATCGGTTTCAGTATTATCTAGTGGAGTAGGCATGCAAAGGTAGTTACCTCGTTAGAGTAGCTACACGTATAAAAGCCATGATGTCCAGGGTCATTCTTCGACGGCATACCGCCGAAGGCTTTTAGCTCCTTTAGGGTATGTATACGACCATAGTGTCACGCGTGTAGTGAATTGGGGTGTTTAAACTGTAACCCAACCTAAATTTGAAATTTATAAGAAGCACTTTTGTTAATTCTGGAAAAATCCACCAGATGGCGCTGTGAAGCACCTGCGAGGTTTTCGGGAAACTCCGCTAGACGACATGGAACGAAAATTATCACCTAAAATTGCATTTTCCTGGGGAGCATATTTGTTAGTTCCGAAAAAAAGCGCTCGACATTGTTGTTAGACACCTGAGATAGTTCCGGGATATTCTTTTACTGCTACGCCAAATAACCAAGCAGATTCTCATATGATTTTCTTAATGAATTAATTGCTTTCAATTTACTCCATTTTACTGCGCAATTAGGTTTTAATTTCAATATAACATCTATAAATAACAAGTAAAATTTGATTTTCTCTTGGATTAGTCCTGCTGTATTTTACAGCTGACACTTGGAAATTAGAAATCCTGACCAAGAATATTTACCAGTACTAAAAGCTCCCCAAAATTGTGTGCGCACAATTTCATCCCTGACGCTCACATCTCGACGCTTCAGATGCTCCAATTTTAAAGCCAAATCTCTAAAACAGAAAATCTTCAAAGGTCTTGTACCCAGAGATGAGTAGGGAGATGCAAAACGTTACGGTTTTAGGCCATATCAAAATCATGGCGATAAATCGTAGCGGCGAGTCTGGAAGTAGGGCAATGTGATCATCGCCTCCGTCGACAATGCGAATTCCGTCGTAGCCGAGCTAAACGCGAACACCAACGCGTAGCTTGGCGGGCAGAGGTTCTCCGCTACTCGACGCTATGTGCGACAGATGCAGGACTCTGGGTTTTCCACAATAAAAAAAAAACACGGTCCCCTATGGGGCCTCGGAGGGGTCGTTGCTCCCTTGTGGAGAGGCTGGACCTCACGGAAATGGGCGAGGAGGGGCCCATTTCGCTCCCTTGTACATAATTCCTACTTTTCCTACATTTTCCACTAAATTGTACATAAATTAGGTGTCTGGAACATCAAAATAATTAATTAAATGAACAAAGTAAAATATTAACACGTAGAAATCGGAAATTCAGGCTAAAAATATTTAGAAGTACTGGAAGTTGCTGAAAATTGTGTGCGCGCAAATGCGTCGCGCAGGACTCGGCGAGTGGGAGCAGGCGCATGGTGGGGGGAGCGCTCGAGGCAGACGGGACTCTGATCGCTCATTCTTCCTCGAGCCGGTCTCCTATACTTGTCTCTTGGAAGCACCCTTCTTATCTTTTTCCAACCTTCTTCTTTTTCTATATTTATTTCTTCTTTACTTTCTTATTTCTTTATATTCTATTCTTTACTTTCTTATTTATCTCTTCCCTTATTTCTTCTTTAGTTTTATAACTCTATTCCTTACTTTTCTACTTCTTTATTTCTATATTTCTGTCTTCTCGTTTCACTCTGTTCGCTCTCACTTCACATTGTTCTTCTCTTATTTTTCCTACATTTATTTCTTCTTTACTTCTTTATTTCTTTATATTTCATTCTTTACTTTCTTATTTATCAATTTTCTCATTTCTTCTCGACTTTTATAACTCTATTCCTTACATTTCTATTTCTTAACTTTTTAAGTTCTATCTTTCTTTCTAATTTCTCGTTTCATTCTGTTCCCTCTCACTTTCTATTGTGTTTGTCTTACACTTCCTATTCCTTTGGTCGGGTCGAGCATATTAATTCAAGTAGTAATATAGAGTAGTCACCCTGTTAGTGCAGCTAGACTTAAGACCATGGTGTCGGGGGTTGCCCTTCCGCCTCATCCGCTGAGCTTGCTCAGTGGGTCGGGCCCAAGTTGTGGCCGCAACAGGACCTTATGGGTCTCCCGACGGGGGCCTTGAGCCCCCTTAGGGTATCTACGGCCATGGTCTTTCGTATAGTGAATCTAGCCAGGTGTCTAGCTCTCGCGTATTTAGTATAATTTGTTCGCTTTGCTAAAAACACTCCAATATGTCGTTGACCCCTGGGCACTTGTGTGGGTAGTGACGATCCTATGTGTCGGTGGGGAGGTCGGAGGGGTAGTCCGTTGGCTCTGGGTAAAGTCCTATTTGTGCTTGTGCTTGGGGGTCTTCTTCACTTGGGGTAGGTGCGGGTGCTATTGAGCACCTGCTAGTATAAAGTCACCCTCTGTCGGAGACATTTTGCGCGGGGATCGATGGCTAACGGGGCCCGCCGCCGGCGGCGGGCGTGGTTCCTTACGTCTAACCCACTGAGCTTGCTCGGTGGGAAGGGACGGAGGTTGTAGCGTTAAATATCGTCCTTCGGGATGTCCTGGCGGTGCTCGCAAGAGCCACTGCTGGGTGCTACGCCCGCGGTCTTTCGTTGCGGTGAATCTTGACAAGGGGTAGACCGCGTTTAACTTGTCCCTTTTGCGTTCAACTTATCTTAGCTTCTTCGCGTTTAACTTCACCTTACCCCCTTGTGCGTTTTTCTTGTCCCTCGACCCGACTTCCTTTCCTTCCTGAGGTTTTTCCCCCCTAGTCCTGTGCGCGACAGCCGCAGGACTCGGGGGTTTTCCTCAAAAAAAAGAAAAAAAAAACACGGTCCCCTATGGGGCCTCGGAGGGGTCGTAGCTCCCTTCAGGAGAGGCAGGACCTCACGGAAATGGGCGGGGAGGGGCCCATTTCGCTCCCTTATACTTCCTATTTTTCCTAATTTTTCGAGTCTTCTCTTTTCTCGCTACTCCCGAATAATCTGGTCTTCGTGCATACGCTTTACGCGTCTTCTTCTCCCCTTGATCCCTCAGTCATTACAATATTTCTTCTTCACTCTTTCTTGTAAACAATCTTCCTCTTTTCTTCGTCAACAACACCTTCCCTGTCTGCTGCCACCAAATTTTTCTACTCAATTTTCGAATCTCTTATTCCTTCCTATTCTCCATCACTTTTCTACTAGTATAATCTTAAAAACTAAGTTTTTAAAATGTTTTTTGAAAAAAACAAGTTTAAAGTGGTAGCGCATATAACATACCACACGTGTATTATATTGCTGTGATATATTTTCATATATCTCTAATGGTACTGTTATTGGTAATCTTTCGTAAGCCATATACTGTATACGCATACTGTATCATTATTGCATTTGTCCAATAAATTATCTTGTAACACTTATACACGTTGATTTTCTTTTGCCCTATGCGAATATCCCAAAGTACGAATGAATTCT